>CM076575.1:1893619139-1893832957 GCA_034641835.2 Pinus albicaulis | reverse complement strand
AAGCAGTACCTTGGATCACCTCTGACCACAAAAGGGACATCCTCAGGTGGCACTATGAGAAACATCATTTCCCACAGATGTCATAGACCCTCCTAAAATTCAAATATGACTCAAGCTTTCATGTCAAGATGGTATTGTACCTTACAACAATTTCACTTTGATCAAATTCGTTGAAGACTCGTGCCATTATCAACATCTCTTTCAATAATGCTTACATGGGAAGGTCCCAATCATACAACCTGTAATATTCCCAAATGGGGAAATCAGAAATACATGCACAAAAAATGCAATTTTCAAAAATGTATGCTATAATAACTCATAACAGCCCATGGATCCATTATTTTATTCATTATAGGACCCAAATCCAAAAGGAGATCAGAAACAAATCATGATAGAGGAGTTAAACAACTCTCCCACACATATAATAGCTCAAAAACAATGCAACCCCAAAACTAATGCAACACAAAAATACTGAAACAAGTGACAATGCAGTCTAATGAGGGTTTATACTCTGAAATTATAGAGACAAATATATTTTCTATTATATTAATCAATAATTCTCAAAAAATGAGATCTAGTCTCTTTTACACCATTCCAAGAGAACCCGGGAAGGGTTTCTGGAAACACATCCAAATTACAAATGGTGATCTACAAACCTAGGAATGAAGAGTCACTATAAACTAAAGCTCAATGGGATATAAGGCTGAAATAATGTAGATCTGATGCAGATATCCTCAAGGGTCTCCTCCAATGAAAGGCTGAACCCTCCAAGCACAGGAGAACACTCTAAAAGAGTCACAAGATCCCTCACTGAAGCCGCCCTCCAAAATAACGCAATTCCCAGCTGAAACTGCATTGTAAATGATGGGGATAAGTTGGAATGATTCCAAAGATCTAAAATGTGCACAAAAACCCTCCAAATTGATCTCCCGAGAGAAGGAATCCTTCCTCCTATGAAAACTAGCTCAGAAAGTGGGTTTCTCAACCCTCCACCGCACCACCCTGGAACACAACACAATATTCTGAAGAAACTGTGTTGTAGCTAAAGACTGAAGCTTGGAAATAATGTTGGATATGTGGAATGATATATCAAGACTCTCCCAAGGGGCTTCTCAAGGAAAGAGATGGAATTCCTAAATAGAAATACCTTGTGCTAAAAAACACTAGCAATCTTAGCTACACAGCTAAATAAAGCAAAAGTCTAAACAGGCATATCAAAATAATATTCATAAGCTAACCCCATATGGCTGCCATCCTCTCCCTTACAAAAAATTTGATGCCTCTCACCTTGGGTCCCACTCATTAGGGTTTCCACCATCACACAATCAATCTCACTCCAAAACTGTGTTGTTCCATCATTACTGCCACTCCTCCATAATAGTGTTGTTTGATTTGGTCAAAGTTGACCTCTTCAACCTGCTCCAGCCCCTTTTCACACCTAAGGGTCTTCAATATAGCTTTTATATAGCTATCTAAACTAATCCACATCCTTATTGAGCTGCCTTAATTGATGATCCACTCCACCCATATTAGTGTTGTTGACTTGGTCAAACTTGACTTTGTCCATATGCATTAGCCCTTGTTCACACATGAAGGTGCTATATCCAGTTATTATCATGATCCATTTTCAAATCAACAAGGATTTTATGCCTATTTAAGATATATATGGTCCTCCTTACCCATTTATTCATCTAACTAAGTGCTAAGAGAAAAATTAATATTCCTATTAGCTCCATGCTAATTTAGGAATATTACAGTCCTCCCTTTCCAAATGTTTCTTGTCCTCAAGCAACTGCAAGGGTAGAACTGAAGAGCCTCCTCTCCTCCTCCTGTAGCATCCTCATATGATAAAATTCCCCAAGGAACAAGATGTTGTCTCTTCAATACATTTCCAAGTTTCCTCTCCCAAGTATGCAAGTTAGCTTTTGATGACCATCCCAAACAGTGATCATCATGTAGAAGTAAACACCCATGGAGGCAAAAATGTGTTGTCTAGAGGCCTTCTTGATGCATGATATCTGATATATGTTTGGAACTATCATCCCCATGTGAATCTCCCATCCCCATGCTATCATCCATACAAAATGAGCCACCCTCCAAAATGGTAACTCATGAAAAATCTCCTCCACCTTTGGCTCATGCAATGTAGGTGTGCTGCATAACTGATCACGGTAGAAAAAATAGCCTACCACACGTTGTATCTCTTTCCACTTATGTTAATTTTAGAGTATCTACTGATCTTGGGCTGCAATAATGTTGCACTGAAGTGGAAAAAATAATATTGGATCTTCAAAGATCCTCTCCATAGAATCATGAATCATGCTGGCCCAATCCATCCCATACAAAGTGAATGGTACATCATCACCATATGGTATCAAAATCAGAAAAATGTTGAAGGTTATGTGCAAGTTTGGGTAGTCCCAATGGTTCTTCCAGTGGATACAGCGGAATCTTCCCAAATATTGTTTTAGAACATCATGTGGCAAGTGGTCCTCTAACAAGTTACTAGTTGTACATGTTTTCTCATCTATTATGAGGTAGTAAATAACATTATATATCAGCTGAGCATAATAACAATAACAACACACTTGCCCAAGGTCATGAAAATAAGGATTATCTCCATCACAAATTTTGGTCCTAGAATGACCATGAAACCTAGAAATAATCTTGCCCTCTTGTGGAGCAATGCACTATACATAGATTGTGAGAAGATGAAAATACTTTATGAAATTATCAATAAGTACAGAAATACATTTCTGACCATGCAGAGTGAGTAGGCTGAAAGTGAGGTCAATGGATGAGTCCTCCCATGAGAATCTCCTCATAAAAGTCTGCAAAATGAAGGGATGCATACTCCCCTTGGAACACTCCATCAATAGATACATACTCCTAAGTGACAATGTTGTTGGCATTAGTGATAAGGCTCTTGTCACTCCATGAATCCTTTCTTTGACATGCCACATGCCAAATTCATCCACCATCATGCTACTATGTGGGGAGATCTCCTTCCTATGTGGAAGTACCTCCTTGTCTTCCAATGTTGAAGGGTAACCTCTTTGCACTTTGATTGTGCCATCCCTTTCTCCGGAAATATCATGCCAAGTATGGGAAATTTTTTTCCCATACTCTCCCAAGAGTGGCCAAAGCAACAATAACTCTTGTTTCCCCCTCACACCTCCATCATACAAATCATGTGGTGAAGATATGATGATTGACATGAATAATGTCATATCAACACAATGAACCCAAACTCCTTGCTGCCATATGATGCAAGTGTCCTGCCAAGTTTCCTCCACCAACATACCCTTTGAGGAAGGATATGTCACATGATGTCCAAACTCTTTCAAGAGTAGCCAACGCAACCATGCCTCCTGCTACTCTATGTCATAGATATGAAAGTGGCTCACAAATCTCTTGATAACCATCCACACCCATTCATCCAAATGTGGGTGTCTCCTACCATGCTCCATATTGGTACTCCTCCAATAGAGAATACCATCCTCCCAAATCAGATTTCTACCTTTTCATTTCATGGGGTGTTGAAATTCAACCTCTTGGGGATCTCCTAGTGAAGACCCCACACCAATGACCATATTGAATCCATAAGGATCCAAGTAAGCTGAAGGAAAAACTTCCTCACAAGGTTGTACAATGCTCATCCCAAAAGATCCATTACATTAATGAAAGACAAGATGTCTCTCATTGATAATTTGCTCATCCAATGTCACACAAGTGTAGTGGTCATCAAAATGCTCTAATAGTAACTGGGCCCCCAACTCATCACTGCTACTCAATGACAACACTGTTGATCTCCACAATGGTGTATTTTATATCTCACGCTCAAGCTCAATGTTGAACATATAGTTCTGCATTGGATTGTTTAGGACAAAGCTCATTCTATCCTCCAAAAATCCATACCCCAACCCCAAGTGTTGTGTGTTTCTCAATAATGACACACTAGGATGATTTTTTATCCCATCCTTGAACAAATCAAGACTACACAGTGCAGTGAAAGTCTGTTGCTCCAAATTAGTAACATGCTTTGACCCTTGGTCATGCAATGGAATATTTCCACAACCCTCCATAAGATGTCCTAAAATAACAGAAAGTGGAAACCTATGCATACCTTGGTGAAGATTGGGAACATCTTTTAAGCCTACAAGGGTTCCTTCCTCCCATGTGTTGGCTCCCCCAACTGTTGATGATGATGGCTGCTCCTCCATAGTTGTACCAGTGCTGGTACAAGTCTCCTCAAGTGGTGGTGAAGGCTTCTCCTCCTCCGATTTCTTCTCGTGAAATATTTTGATCACCCTTTGAGTAAAATCTACAAAATTAGTCACTCTTGCATGACTCAAACAGCTGAACCACAAAATTTTTATTTTACCCTCAAGGTGCAGCACTATAATATCAACAACCTCTCTTTCTACCACTAGATGTAGTAGGAAGAGTGGCCCTTGTTGTACATGTGGATGTCCCATCAAAAGTAGACAATAGAAATCTATTTCCCTTCATTCTCATATTGCTGCAAGGTCTCCTTTCTTCTTCGAGCTGAATGAAATGTGGAAGAGTTAGAGTCTTCTTGAAAGCTCTAGGTTGAGACTTATATTCTGCCAGGTATCCAATTAGGATCTCATGTTCCAAGTTCCCTCCATCTCTATGCCTCTTTCCTTCTTCCTCAAAAGGAAAAGGCATAGTGTATTGCTTTGGAGCTCTCTACAACACTGGTTCTTTCTTATGATAATAGGAAGTACATGGATTTTCCTCTTCTTGAAACCCTCTATAGGTCTCATTGCATATTTTCTCTTTCATATGCTTAACCTCCTTGGAGAGGTTCTTCATAGATCTGAAAAGTGATGAGACAAAGCTCATTCCTTCCACCATTTTATATCTCTTCTCCTCCCCTTCTTCTTTTTATAGCATATTGGCTAAAAACTCACAAGTTGAGCCTAGATTATGCTCCCATACCACTGTAATATTCCCAAATGGGGAAATCATCAATACATGCACATAAAACACATTTTCAAAAATTTATGCTATAATAACTCATAACAACCCATGGATCCATTTGTTTATTCATTATAGGAACCACATCCAAAAGGAGATCAGAAACAAATCATGATAGACGAGTTAAACAAGTGTCCCACACCCAGAATAGCTCAAAAATAATGCAACCCCAAAACTACTGCAACAATAAATACTAAAACAAGTGACAGCATAGTCTAATGAGGGTTTATAGTATGAAATTATAGAGACAAATACATCTATTATTATATTAATTAATAATGATAAAAAACCGAAGTCTAGTATCTTTTACACCATTCCAAGGGAACCCGGGAAGGGTTTCTGGAAACACATCCAAATACAAATGGTGATCTATAGCCCTAGGCCTGAAGAGTCACTGAAAAATGAAGCTTATTGGGATAGAAGGCTAAAATAATGTAGATCTGATGCAGATATCCTCAAAGGTCGCCTCCAATGAAAGGTTGAAACCTTCAAGCATAGGAGAACACTCCAAAAGAGCCACAAGATCCCTCACTAAATATACCCTCCAAAATAATGCAATTCCTTGTTGAAACTGCACTGTAAATGATGGGGATAAATTGAATTGATGCTAAAGATCTGAAATTTTCACAAGAGAAGGAATCCTTCCCAAGAGAAGGAATCATTAATCCTATGAAAACTAGCTCAGAAAGTGGGTTTCTCAACCCTCCACTGCAACAACCTACAACACAACACAATATTTTGCAGAAACTGCGTTGTAGCTGAAGAATGAATCTTGGACAGAATGTTGGATATGTGGAATGATATATCAAGACTCTCCCATGAGGCCTTTCAAGGAAAGAGATAGAATTCCTAAATAGGAATACCTTGTGCTAAACAGCACGATAAATCTTATCTAAACAACTGAAGAAAGAAAAAGTATAAACATACATAACAAAATAATATTCATAAGCTAACCCCATATGACTTCCATCCTCTTCCTTATAAACAATGTGATCCTTCTCACCTTGGGTCACACTCATTAGGGTTTCCACCATCACACAATCAATCTCCCTCCAAAAATGCGTTGTCCCATCATTAATGCCACTCCTCCATAACAACGTTGTTTGATTTGGTCAAATTTGACCTTTTGAACCTGCTCCAGCCCCCTTTCACACCTAAGGGTCTTAAATACAAATTTTATATAGTTGTCTAAACTAATCCACATCCATATTGAGTTTCCCTTTTTGATGATCCACTCCTCCCATATTAGTGTTGTTGACTTGGTCAAAATTGACTTTGTCCACATGCATTAGCTCTTTTTCACACATGAGGGTGCTAGATACAGTTATTATCATGATCCCTTTTCACATCAAGAGGGATTTTATGCCTATTTAAGATATTTATGTACCTCCTTACCCGTTTATTCATCTAACTAAGTGCTAAGAGAAAAATTAATATTCCTATTAGCTGCATGCTAATTTAGGAATATTACACAACCATGTGTACAATGCACATTTCTATGCCATACCAAGCTTATGCATTGGGTACCACATTCCACCTATTGTCAAATAAAAAACACCCCTGAGGGTATCTACAATTTTCTTCATCAACCAACATCTCACTACCATACTAGTGACACAAACATAATATGCATATGTCAAATAGATTTTTTTAGCTAGCCAAAGCATCACGAGCATGGGACGTTCTCGCCTCATAGAAAAAATGTATTAACTATATCATACCATTTTCTTGCAGGGATACCATAGTACATGGTCGCTCTTCGACCCGATGTAAGGCGTTTCCAACTCCTTGCAACACGCAGTTCTCTCTCTCTCTCTCTCCACATAGTACACAGAAAATAAACTATAATGTAATTCCACTATACAATTCTTCGTAGACCTCACACATTATGGGGAAAATATTATCATTGGAAAATCAAAAAAGTAAATATGAAATTTTTAAATGTGAGGTAGAAGGATTTACAGGGCTGAGGCACATTGGAGAATCTAAAAAATTTAAAAAATCCGTAAGGTCCGGAAGAAAAATAAAATTGCACACTCAAGAAACTAGCAGGATGAGCCTCTGCACGCATTTTTCTTCGATAAGAGTGCCCTTTCGTGGCTTTCCCTAAAAAAGTCTCACGGAACTAAAAGTGGTAAAAGTCACTTTCCAGGACCATAAGGCACACTCCAGGAAATCGATCCCACACTTGAGGTCGCCCAAGGATGGCCTAAGCTTCCTTGGGACATTAAGGGAGCACACAATGGAATCATCCCCCTCTATTGGGTCACCATCCACCAATGTACCAAGAGAGGTAATGAGAGTTGAATTCATCTATAAAAGGCCACCAAGAGATGAAGAAATGGAGAGCACATTCTTATGCCGGCCAAAATTTCTTCCAAGCAATCCAACAGTGTGTGATCCAGAGAAGAAGTAGAGAGGGGATTCAATTGTTGGCCACCCAACAACTCCAATCCTTTGGAGTAGAGAGAGGGACCTTGCACCAGGGCAGCTAGGAGGTAAAAACGTCCTTGCATTGGGTCTTAGAACTCCATAGTTTTAAGGTCCCCTTGGAAAGTGTGTAAATGTTCTATCTTTTATTCCTAGTAGCACAAAATAAGAGGGGATGTAGATGCCACCATTAGTATTATTGTGTTGTTTGAATCTATATGATATTTCGTGTTATTTGTTTAGTTTAGTCTTGTTTTCTCTCTACATATGCATACTATATCATTATCTAGTGTGTTTTTTTTATGGCATGTTCACTAACTTGCTAACTCTTTTGTTTATCTACCTGTGAATAGAAACTTAAGAGGAAACAACCACTCCTCTTAAGCAAGTGTGGATTGTTACACTCGTGCACTGAATCCACCAAAACACACATCAAGAAAGAAAATGAATATTTTAAGGAACAATATCACTCAGAAAAGGTCATCAGTGACAATAATATTCTACATTTGGGGCTATGGTATAAAAAGAACAAGAAACTGAATAAAATGAATGGCTACCTAAACAAAAAAGTCATCAGTTTGATGTACAAACTCTTCATGAAGAAACCAAGAATGGAAATCACTTAAAATAAAGGAAAGAAGAGGAAGTTGGATGTACTGGAAAAGGTATCAGAAGAAATGCATTAAAAGGTGAAGGCTGACAATTTTGGAAATTTCATGAGGATATGCAATGGTCTCTTAGTGGGGGTATGTTGAGCCTCAAAACTGCTACTATTTTGACATCCTTTTCCACCATATTTTCTTCGTTTTTCACAAATCCATAAACTCAATCCATCATAATTGAATTATTTTACATCTAAAAAGGAATTGAGATGATATCTATGTTCTATTATAATATTTCTTATTATTTAGATGAATTTCATTAATTAGCTACAAAATTCATGCAATTCCATAGCTAACCATTGTTTCTGCAGCCACCATTGTTGTTTGATAGGTTTAGAGAAGTAAATGAATAAGTGATTCATATGGGTAGCTTTGAAATGGTTCATACATGGATTGTATCCTACTTACCTGTTCAAATTTTATAAGGATCATGCCTAAACTCGCGGTCAAAGCTCAGTCACGAGAAGGAACAAGATCAATAGACGAAGATTCTCAATTTTCTCTTACGTAGCAAATTGACGAAGAGCCATGAAGAATTTTCTTCTGAATAGACTTCTAATATGAGCTTTATTTTTCTTTCCATAGGTGAAATTGTCTTAGACAGTTAATTGAAAAACTTGTATAAATATCAGTCTGTTGAAACTGGGAATAAGCTTAATTTTTGTGATAACACTGTGATACATTTTTTAAAACTTTGTTTTATTAATGAAGAATTCCAGTTCCAGATCATTGATGTTCTGATAGCCTAATTAGATTTTACAACTCCTTCTGTTGTAGTGTGCCCCTTCACAGAAAGGAGGTTTTTATAGTTATTTCGTAGTTTAGTTTACTCTTAATTTCATAGTTTAATTTCATGTTGATTCGTAGTTAATTTCTCGTCAATTCGTAGTTTAATTTCTCACTATTTCATAGTTTAATTTCATGTCAATTAGTTCTTAAATGTTTTCTGAATCAGTTGTTTACATTGACGCATAATTTATTGTATCTTATGCTCGCCTGAATCATTTCATGAATGTGACTCTGTCATGTTGCAATTGAATAGATACATGCTTTTCATTACACAACAACCATAGTATTAAATATTAGACATCTTGTTTTGCACAATAGATACCCTGTCATTTCTTGCTTGCCTTAGTTAAATTTGATTTCAATTAACACAGTTAATTCAATTTCATTGTAATAGGTTTTATGCTTTCGTTCCATGGAATGTAAAACAGAAATACATTAGATTTATATGTTGACCATATTTATATAAATTTAAAAATAGGACAAAGTTATATTAGAATTACATTTTAATCATTTCAATTATATTTCAAATTAGATCAAATGCTCTGTTTTCATAGAATTAATGTCTCAATTGATAAAGTAGGATGTGGTTTTATTTTCATTATGTTGAAAGCTAGAACATCATTAAGAGATCAGTAGATTCAATAAGATTTAGAACAGTTCTTTGTTTAAATGCATAATCAGTTTAAGTTAGATGTTTTCCATAGATGTTTTGCTGACATAGAATGGTCTAACATAGCTCAGATTTTAATCATTCAAAAATTGATTTATTTTTATGCAAAATAAATTATTTAATTAAAATTTCCTTTTCTTCCTTATTTTATATTTTATATTTCATTCATTTAATTAAGATTAATTTGTAAATCAATTCCTTTTATTAGAGTAAAAATAACATTTCATTTCCTTTTGTCCTTAAGATTAAGTTTTCATCATTAAATTTCCTTCAGATTTAGTTTTTCCTTAGAATTTAAATATGTAATATTCCTAAAATTAGCATTCAACTAATGGGAATATTAAATTTTGTTTCTTGCACTTAGTACGTAAATAAATGGGGGAAAGAGACCCATACTTGTCTTGTATTAGCATAAAAGCCCTCTTGGTGTGAAAAGGGGATATCTTAGTGGCTGGATTTTGCACTTCCCATGTATGAACAGGAAAATAATCATGTTGATTTAGTCAAGTTGACCAATTCAACAACACAATATGGAGGAGCAGTCTTGATAGAGCTACAACGCAGTTTTCAAGGGAAAGTGTTCACATGGTGTTGGAAACCCTAATAGATGGGACCCAAGATGAAAAGGCTCACAAAATTTATAAGGTGGAAGATAGAAGACATTTGGGGTTAGCTTATGGATTATTGATTTTGGTCTACTTAGACTATTGAGCATTCTTCAGCTGTTGAGTTGTGTATGCAGTGTTGTTCAGCACAAGGCATTCTTGCTTAGGGATTCCTTCTCCTTCATTGAGTGATCTCTTGGAGGAGTTATGTTCTTCATTTTCCCACATCTGAGATTGTGGCCAAGCATCCTCTTTCAGCTAGAGTGTTATTCTTGTAGTAGGGGACGTTGTGTTGCAGGGTGTTGCAGTGGGAGGCTTACAACACCAGCTTTTGGGCTTATCTTTCATAGGAGGGAGCTCCCCTTTCTTTGTAAGATTTGTACAGGAGATTTCTGAGCATAGCGGAAATATTGGCATGTGGCCAAAGCATCTCCCATCACTTACAACACAGTTCTCTAAATAAACTATGTCATTTTTGGTAGAGTTGCAGTAGGAATTTTTGAAGCCTTTCTTGTGAGCTTGTTCCTTGGAGAAAGGGCCAACCCTTCTCCCGGAAAGCTCTGTACTTCATTCTTCTTCTGTCATTTGTATATTTCAGCCATATTTATTTATTGTTGTAGTATATCTGTGTTTTTTAGATCCAGATCTTTAGATCTGCATTTTTATACATTGTACTCTCATGGAACCCATGTCAGGTTAATCTTATTATGTATAAGAAGGAAGGAATATCCATTTTCTCAGCCATTGGATGATTGTAATATATATATCTATTATTTTTCATTATTTTCTACATAAACCCTCATAAAAATAATGCTATACTTGCTTCAGTTCTTTCTGCGTGAGTTAAGCTATGGGGTTTGGGCTTATTTGAGTCATATTGACTTGGGGAGATATGTTTATGTTGGATAGAGTGATTTGTTTCAGCTCTAATTCTGCATGTGAGTTGTATATGATATATTATAAGGGATCCAAGTCCCATTTCTCACATATATAGCGTTATTTACTGATGAAAACCATTGTATGCCCTATATTGCTGCATTTCCCCACTTGGGAAGGAGTATGTGGGCCATATTCTTGATGAGGTTATTTCATCTACTGGTGAGATGTTATTTTACATCTAATGAGCTGATTCACATTGCCATGCTCATGATTTGATGAAGCTCCAACTTTAGAATAAATTTAGATATTCTATTTGTTGTAGAAAATCCCTGTTTTGGGATATTATAGTTGTATCAGAGCTGCCATCTTGGCTCAGCCTGTGGATTTTAGATCTAATCTAGAAGATAAATAATAAGAGGAGATCAGAATGATGGAGAGGATGATATTGCTCTCATCAAATTTTAGATCTAAGAAGAGCCTCTCCAGGGAGGTTCAACAGATGAAAGAAGAAAGATGCAATGAAAATCCAAGAGGGTTTCATGGAGGAGGAAGATGCAGTGAGAAATCTAGAAGGTTTCAAGAGGAAGAAAAAGACCCATGCACTTCCTATCCTCGTGGAGGGAGTGAAGAGCAAGAAGACCACTTAGAACATGAGATCCTGAGTGGATATTTGGAAAAGTACAAGTGCCAACCCAGGTCTTTCAAAGAGACACTATATCTTCCTCAGTTTATCCAAATGAGAGAAGAAATAAGGCCTTTCAGCAGTAGGATGTTAAGGGGAAATATATTCCTATTGTCCACCTTTGATGGATCACCCTTATTTACAACAGAATCTTGGGTAATGAAGTTGGAATCATTTTTCCTGCTACATCCAGTAGTGGAAAAGGAGGCCGTGGAGATCTCAGCGCTGCACTTGGTGGGTAAGGCAAGCTCTTTGTGGTTCAACCATGAGATTCATGCAATAGTATCCACTTTTGAAGATTTCACTCAAAGGGTGCTCAGGAGATTTGACAGTGAGAGATCAGAGGAGAATAATTCCTCATCACCACTTGAGGAGACCTTTATCATCATTGTCACATTCATGGAGGGGTAGCCATCTATATCTGCAGTTGGATCAGCCAACGCATTAAAGAAAGGAAATATTGCAACAATACAAGATGTTCCCAAGACTCACCAAGGTATGCATAAATTTACGTTTCCTATAATTTTAGAAAATCTTATGGGAATCCTTTGAAAATTTTCCTCACATGGTCAAGGATCAAAACACATTGCTATGGTGGAGCAACAAGCTTGCATTGCGCTGTGTGACCTTGGGTTAAACAAAGGAGGAATGAACATTCATTCCATTGCACCCCTATTGAATTGCATGCAACATGAGGAGTTAGGGTGTAAGTTTTTGGAGGGCATAAGGAATGTTGTGCCACTTTCTAGTGGTGTTTTACCTTCAACACACTTGGATCCTGTTGGGTTGAAGGAGATCATTGATGAGAGGTCTTTTCTAAAATATCTCCAAGGGATTACATCTCAACTTCCCATGAGATGTGAGGAGAGAGATCTATTTTTGGAGATTGGTAGTCTTCATTGGGACTATACCAAGGGGGAGAATGATTGGAGGCATCGACATTTGGATGAATGGAGGTGGATGGAGAGCAAGAGGTTGGTGAGCCACTTGCAGATCTATGACACAGGGAAGCAAGAAGCAAAGCTATGTTGGATACTCTTGAGAGATTTTGGCCATCTTGGATCATACCCTTTGTCAGAAGGTTTGTGGTGGATGGATGGCTTTGGCATATGGAATTTCAAAGGGGGAAGTCATGGGGTGACAAGAGCCTTATCACTAAGTCCTACATCGTTGTCACTTGGGAGTATGCTTTTATTGATGGAGTGTTCCAAGGGGAGTATGCACCCTCTCATTCTACAGATTTTTATGGGAAGGTTCTCTTGGGAGGACTCAGTCATGGACGTCAATTTCAGCTCACTCACCATACATGGTAAGAAATACATTTATGTACTTTTTGATTACTCAATTGAGTATTTGTATCTTCTCACCATATATGAACAGTGCATTGCTCCACAAGAGAGCAAGAATATTTTTGGGTTCCATGGTCACTTTAGGGCAAATATTTTTAATGATGGTGGCCCATTGATACATGATTTTGGGCAAGTGTATTGTTAATTTAATTATGTAACATATTGAAGAACCACTTGCCAAATGATATTTTCAAACAAAATTTGGGGAGACTACGTGATATTCACTTGGAGGACCATTTGTACCATCCAAAATTGCACATAACCTGCATCATTTTTCTGATTTGGATGCCATATGGTGATGGGGTGCCATTCATCTTGTATGGGATGGTTTGGGTGAGCATGGTTCATGACATTGGAGGAAGGATCCTTGGAGATTCAACCTTCTTCTTGTCACTTGAGGGAAGCTATGTTGCAGCCCAAGATCAACATGCCCTCTACACTTTTCATAAGTGGAGAGGTGGAAAGCATGGGATAGGCCTTATTTCCTATCATGTTCATCTATTCAGCCCACCTACACTTCATGGGCCAAAGGTTGAGGAGATTCTTCATGAGTTTCCATGCTGGAGGGTGACTCATTTTATATGGATGACTGCTTGGGAGTGGAGGTTTCACTTGGGAATGAAAATTTCCCATACATTTCAAACCCCATGCCTTGAGAGGACCTCTATATAACACATATTTGTTTCCTTGAGTATGTTACTTTTTCATGATGATAGGCATTTTCGATGTACACCAAATGCTAATTTGTTTGCTGAGAAGAGACACTACAGAGTTTCATTGTTGAGACAACATCTTATTCCTTAGAGGAGCTCATCATATGAGGATGCTACAGGAGGAGGGAAGGAGACGTTTCAGTTCTATCCTTGCCGTTTCTTGAGGACAAGCAACATTTGGGAGGGGAGGACTGTAATATTCCTAAAATTAGCATGCATCTAATGGGAATATTAATTTTTGTTTCTTGCATTTAGTAGGTGAATAAATGGGGGAAAGAGACCCATACTTGTCTTTTATTAGCATAAAATCCCTCTTGGTGTGAAAAGGTCATATCTTAGTGGTTCTATTTTGCACTTCCCATGTATGAATAGGAAAATAATCATGTTGATTAATTCAAGTTGACCAGGTCAACAACGCAATATGGAGGAGTAGTCTTGATAGAGCTACAATGCAGTTTTAGAGGGAAAGTGTTCACATGGTGCTGGAAAACCTAATAGGTGGGACCCAAGGTGAGGAGGCTCAAAAACCTTATAAGGAGGAAGATAGCAGACATTTGGGGTTAGCTTATGGATTATTGATTTTGGTCTGCTTAGACTATTAAGCATTCTTCAACTGTTGAGTTGAGTGTGCAGTGTTGTTCAACCCAAGGCATTCCTGCTTAGGGATTCCTTCTCCTTCATTGAGTGATCTTTTGGAGGAGTTATGTTTTTCATTTTCCCACATCTGGGCTTGTGGCCATGCATCCTCCTTCATCCACAACATTATTTATGTAGTAGGGGACGTTGTGTTGCAGGGTGTTGCAATGGGAGGCTTACAACAACAGCTTATGGACTTATCTTTTAGAGGAGAGAGCTCACCTTTCTTTGCAAGATCTGTACAGGAGATTTATGAGCATAGTGAACATCTTGGCATGTGGCAAAAGTAACTCCCATCACTTACAGTGCAGTTCTCTGAAGAAACTGTGTCATTTTTTGCAGAGTTGCAGTAGCAGGGTTTGAACCCTTACTTGTGAGCATGTTCCTTGGAGAAAGGGCCAACCCTTCTCCCAGAAAGCTCTGTACTTCATTCTTATTTTTTCATTTGTATATTTCAGCCATATTTATTCAGTGCTGTAATATAACTACATTTCTCAAATATAGATCTGCAGATATGCATTTTTATACATTGTACTCTCATGAAACCCTTGCCGGGTTAATCTTATTTTGTATAAGAAGGAAGGAATCTCCATTTTATGAGCCATTGGATGATTGTAATCTCTAGATATATTTTTTATCATTATTTCTTTCATAAACCATCATAAAAATAATGTTGTACTTTCTTCAGTTCTTTCTGCATGAGTTAAGCTATGGGGTTTGGGCTTATTTGAGTCATATTGACTTGGGGAGATCTATTTATGTTGGCTAGAGTGATTTGTTTCAGCTCGAATTCTAAATGTGAGTTTTATATGATATATTCTAAGGGATCCAAGTCCCATTCCTCACATATATAGCGTTTTTTTCTGAAGATAGCCATTTTATGCCCTATATTACTACATTTCCCCACTTGGGAAGGAGTATGTAGGGCATATTCTTGCTGAGGTTCTTTCATCTGCTGGTGAGATTTTCTTTTACATTTAATGAGATGATTTAAATTTCCATTCTCATGATTTGATGAAGCTCCAACTTTAGAATATCTTTAGATATTCTATTTTTTGTAGAAAATCCCTGTTTTGGGATATTACAGAAGATTTCATTTAGAAGCTTAGATTTCATTCCTTAGATAAATTTTAGTTCTTAACATTGGGCATAAAATACAAAACCCCAAAAAAATATATAAAAATACACAACGAAGTAATAAAGTAGGGCATCTAAGCATATATAGTGCACCACACTTCATCAGATTACTAACCTCGGTCGACAATTTATGTTAGTAATTAAAGACATTAAATTGAATAAAAATTTTGGAATCATTTCCAAGAACATAATTAGTGAGCCTTATTTATTACATCTAAAAAAAATGATATGCGTAGAGAAAGAGACTCTAGGGGTAGATTCATAGCTAGAGGTAGAAGTTTGATTCCCGCAACACCACTCACTCCACCAAGACCAGGAAGTGCCACACCACCATATCAAACTCATATTCCATTTTTCACTACAATACATAGACTCCATGAAGTCTTAAAGTCGTAAATCCAGCTATGAGATTCTCCAACTTCATCTACTGAGGCACTCTCAGAAGAGGAAGATCCTAGATCTCCAACAAAAGGAGTAACATTTTTCACCTCTACAGGAGAAAAAATTATAGCTCAAGAGTTATAAATCCCTAGTGAGGAATAATAATAAACTTTCTTCAATATACCATTGATAGAAGAACTAGAAGAAGAACAAATAACTCTACAGTTAAAGCCCTACATTAGTTCTGAAGAATCTACAATGGAAGGAGAAGGAGAAGTTCTGAATGAATATGCCTTAATAATATGAGGAGGAAGAAGAGGTGGAGGAAGAGGTGGAGGAAGAGGTAGAGAAAGAGGAGAAAATAGGGAATACCATAACTCTATTGGATTTCATATAGTTATGAGGATACAAATTCCACAATGAAAAATATTTCACCTTCCATCATTCCCAATTTCCATGCAACTGTCAACTCATTTTGGACTACTTTTCAGAATGTCTATGACTAGATCCAGTCCTCGAAAAATCACCAAACAACTTGTAGGCCATTTTTCATCGAATTTTCATATTAGACCCACACCAAAAATAAGCCCAAACCAATATCCAAATTGAAATACTGAAATACAATTCGAAAGTACTGAATCTATGTAAATCAATTGAATATCTGAAGCATCCAATTACTGAATACATACCATATCAGAACAGCTATACTTCAGAATATGTATACGACTATTCTTAATAGAATATGTGTTTATATGTACTTCCGCTACATAAAACCTCTGTACAAATATCAAATTATTGAACACTGAATATTTTGGCTAATAGAATCAATGTAACAATGAATCATTTACTGAATAGTGTACTGAACCAATCAAAGATCATTCAGCCATACCCAATCATAATAACTGATCAATATAGAAATAAAGACAAAAACAATGTGAGATATATATGAATAATTCATTTATAGACAACAACAAATATAATAGACATCATCTATAGTTATCATCAAGCAACACTGCAAACCCTGACCAAATTCAGAATATATACATGCTTAGAATTAAGAAGACCAGTGTATATAAACACTTATGATGTGTAATACCTGCATAAATATCTGAACATGTTGAGTAAATTATCGCAATATTTATATGATACATTACTAAACGAGATCCACGTATGAACGTGACAAACCAGAAGCAAATCAACATACATATATTGAATTACTGAATTAAACCTTCGCTGAAAATCATCACATCTATTAAACCCATATCTTGACATGCATCACTATATTTATTTCAAATAATAGCTATAGATCTAACATTTATAACTACAATCATAAATAACACAACCAATTATTTTCATTAATCTTCACTACACTTTCAGATATATCATATTGGAGCCTTCTCCTCGCTACCTAGTGCGCACCTATTCTAGATCAAATCACTCATGAATATATAATTTACTTGCACACTTATCACCTTCATCTCCATCTCCTTATATATATATATTTTACTTAGCCAATATCTTAGGTAAATAGTTTGGTAATTTTTTTAGTATTTGTTGATGGGACCACATGAACATTATTGCTCCAATTACTATGGGCCAATACCATGGTAATGACCCATTGTATCCTGATTTATATGGTTTGGATTTTTTACGTGAATTTTACTCCCAAGACATGTGTATGTACGCGAACCCTTTTCATAGGAACAATACATACTTTCTCAAAATTCACTTTTGTCATCCATCTATAATTGAACAAAAATTCTCTATCCATTACCTCTATATCATCTGCACCAATCCGGATTATTTCCATAACCATCAATGTTGACATCAAGTACATGTTTATCAAGCAGGTTTCCATAAATGACAACACATTAGCCATAATTCCAACAATCACCCCCTTTGGACTTGACCGAAACCAATTTGGCGTTTGGAAACATCCTGAAAACACACTTGCAAATAAATTCTCTCCAAACACCAATCTTTCTACCCCTCTGACATCAAGGGAAAAATGTTTATCTAGGTTGAATAAAGTACTTCCCTTGTAGTGCTAATCGTTGTAGGTCTGATTTGCTGAATATGAATCATGAAAGTTTCATATTGACCATGCTTCCCCTCAGCATATGTTGGATATTTCTAAATATATACAATAAAATTTCAAGGCTGTAGGACTCAATACATGACTTATCCTATACCTATCACTCTATGTTCTCATGATTATATCAGTTACCCAACACATTGGGTTTACACATTGGACTCAAATTTTATATCAATGTCCCAAAATAATGGGATTACATACATGACATGACTTGATCCCAATAGCCCATACATGGATGGATTTTACAATGATTTATAACATGGTTATTTTCATGAAATTAACATTACGAGAGATATATGACATTTAGAACAAATAAAAGGTACCTTAACAATGAGGTTGTAAGACCATAGATCATCAAAAACTAGTATAAATCTGCAACGTAATCATCAGATAACAACAATATAACTAGAAAAATTAGCATCGTCATTCATTTAAGACAAGATAATGTAGGCAATAATATCTCCTCATCAAGTGAATTATATAGTATCATAAATAAATAGCATAATTGAAGAATAAGAAATCCAAGAATTCTAACATAATGACAAGAACATATACACATATCCTCTCATCTATTAAAATATGTCAACAAATCATGAACTCATAACATCATCATGTAAGAAGAAATTCTTAAGAAATTGCAATGCCAATAGCGCACTATTAGAAGCATAGAAGTTGATTCCTCGGAAACTGTTCGAACTTCTCACCATCAACTATGATCACATCCATCTCATCAACTAGAAAATACAACAAGAACCACCTCGACACCAACAATATAAGGTCATCTTATATGAATAAATCATCAATTTTTTGCATCATAAGGGCATCATCAACAGACTGAAGCAAACCAATGTGAGAACCAAAATACCAATAATGAAATGGTGGAAGAATATGGGAAGCTACCCATGAATTTGTACCACTCCATATTCATTACTGAGAGACATAAACAAATTTCTAGCTCAAAGTGAACGTATATACATTACTACCATTCATACAATCCACATACATAAAGTAAATTGTCAGTTTTTACAGCCACAACTCCCCTTGATCATGACATACATGTTAGAAAAATTAGCAGAGTGAAGAAGAAGGAGTCATTCCTAATTTATGTCTCCGATATTTAATGGAATCAAGTGGAAGAGTCTTGGTAAATACATGTGCAACTTGTTCCTTCGAAGGAACATACTCCAATTTTACCTTTTGTTCAAGCACTTTCTCTCTAAGAAAATTGTATTTAATTTGAATTTGCTTTGTATTTGAGTGCATGAATAGGTTCTTAGAGATACTTATGGCTCTAGTGTTGTCACAAACAACAGGTACAAGCTAAGGACATGTGACTTGAATGTATTACAATTTTTGGGTCATCCATAGAATTTGAGTATAGCAAGAGGAAACATCAACATATTCTTCTTCAAAAATTGATAAAGGAATATAGCTTTGTTTATTACTACACCAAGAAATTATGTGAGGTACATAATATAATTCTCCTCCACTATTGCTTTTCCAATCATCAACATTACCTATCTACGTATTTTGAATACCCTAGACCAAAATATTGAGTGCCTTGTAGATACTTCAAAATCCTCTTCACATCTCGGAGATGAGTATCCTTTAATTTTTCTTGAAATTGTCTAAATATGACAACTACATGCACAATGTATGATCTTTTATCTGAAAGATAGATCAAACTATCAATCATAGATCGATATTCTAGTTGATTAATGGTAGGAAAGTCATCATTTTGGTTGAGATCGCATTGTGTTACCATTGGTGCACGTATAGGTTTGTAGTATTGCATTCCATATTTCTTGATAATTTTTTTGACATACTTGGTTTGAGAAAGAATCATGCCATATTTCATTTGTTGAACTTGAAGACCAAGAAAGTATGTTAGATCACAAAGTAGAGACATTTCAAATTCCTACTGCATAACAGAAGCAAATCCTTGACTCATAGATTCAACATTGCTTCCATATATGAAGTCATCTATATAAACCACTACTATAAACAATGTGTCTTTGTCAATTTTGGTATATAAATTTCTATCTGCAAATCCTTTCTTAAACCCTTGTTGCTAAAGAGACCTCAAAAAACGATAATACCATGCACGAGGAGCTTGTTTAACCCATACTATTCCTGAAGCTTACAAGCAATATTTTTATCATTTTCAAGAACCAATCCTCCAGGTTCTTCAATATAACATTATTCTTCTAGATCCCCATTTCAAAATGCAGATTTATCATCCATTTTATATACCTTAAAGTTATAAAATATAGAAAATGCAAGAAAACTTCTTATGGCTTCAAGTCTATCTACAAGCACAAATGTCTTTTCAAAGTCTATCCCTTCCCGTTGAGCATAGCATTTACATACAATTATTGCTTTATTTCGAATTAATTCTCCATTTTCATTCAGTTTTTTCTTGAACACCCACTTTGTCCCAAATATATTTTTATCATGAGACCTTGGTACCAGTTCCCCTGTATGGTTCTTTTCTATATGATCAATTTCTTCATGAATTTACCTAACCCAACATTCACCTTTGATTTATTGATTTTAATTTGGTGGTTCAATTGTGGATAGTAAGTCTAAGTGGATATATGTTCCAACTAAAAATATTCTAATTTGTATTATCACTTCCTTATCACCTCAAATTTGAGATTTAGGATTATTTTTCTGAATATGCCTTGATGGATTCTTTTCTAACATATATATATATTTTCATTTCCTTATACTGTTTCTTCTCTTTATTCATCTCGTACTAGTTCTTGTATTTGAGAAGGGAGAGGTTCATCATCTGCTTGTGCTTCCCTTATGGTAATTGTGGATGCTTCATCAATCACAAAATATATACTTTCATCAATAATTTGGAGCATTTTATTGTAAGATTTATTTCATTTTATTTTGGAAGAGTATCTAAGGAATATTACTTCATCATCTATGGATTCGAAATTTCCAATATTATCATAATTTATCTTTATGAAAATTTTCTTCCAAATATTCTAAAGTGTTTGACAGCTATGCACTTACCATAAAAATTTTCATATGGAGTTGTATCATTGTTTACTGAACATGAGCCTTGCTGAGTATATCCAAGGATGTATGTACTTCTTCTCTCGAGAAGGTGTGATGTGTTCTTGACTCATCAAGCTTGGATTGTGTGATTTGATGATCTGTTATTGTTCATTCTTTCAACAAATCCATTTTTTTTAGGAGTTCTAGCTATGGAAAACTACATTTAAATGCCATTTTCTTCACAAAGATTGAAAATTTCATTTAATATAAACTATCCCGCTCTATCACATCCAATTTGTTTTATACGAAAGACTTGAATATTTAAAACTTTTCAAATGCCTCATCTTTATAATTTACTAAACCAATCCAACATATTATTGTAAAATCCTCAATAAATAATATGTAGTATTGTTTAACATGAGGAGAATTATTTTTCATAAGTCCACATATATCATTGTGAACAAGTTTAAGGGGTTCACAGAAGTAATTTATTTAACCTTAGACTGAAATCTGGATTTCTTACCAAATTAACATGATTTTCAAATATTATTTCCTGGTGGAGAAATGTTGGTTAAGTCACAAACTTCTACCATCCTGCTTGATTTGTATAATTGATAAAAGATAAGGTGCCCCAACCTTTTGCGCTATTAGTGTCAGTGTTTACAACCTATCACCAGTGTTCAAATGGGCTCTTATCGTGTTTTTTTAGGGTGTCAGGTCAAATTTTTTTCATTTCAGTGAGTCTTCAAATAAAATTTGGTCACTGGATAGTGTGTCTAGGTATATTTTCTACTCCTTCAAAAATTTTAAATTCCTGGTCCATGTCATCAAATAAGCTGAGTGTATCCTTATTCAGAGTTTGTCATCATCATTTCAGTCATCTTGTTGGGGCATTTGTTTTGGGATAGAAATTTTTTTGAGTTGCGGAGAACTGGAGAACTGGTGGCAGAGTGCAATTAGGGTAGATAGGGAGCTGTCACGGTTGCAGAAAGGTAGAAGACAGGTGGCACGACATGTGAAGAGAGCAGTGCAGATGGCAGAAATGGAGGTGAAGAACAATCAGTAGAACTCCTAGTAATAAAGAATAAGAAGAAGGAAGTGGAGTGCAAAAGAAGCAAGGAATGACAGTCTCAATCAGCGAGAAACAAATAGGCAGGCCGTCAATCAGTAGGGAGTTAGTTAGTTAGTTAGTCCGGTGAGAGACTAGGGAGAATTAGAGTCTCAAGAGAGCTCTGTGTGAATTCTTTTGTACTGAACTAGATTGTAATAGACTCTGCAGAGAACATGTATGTTGTTTTGATATTGTTAATGAAATCAGGTTGTTTCTAGGTATGATATCTCGAATTGATTGATGGTTAACTGCTATGATGAATGTATGCCTAGATAAAATTTTAATTCAGCGCTCTAAACACATCCTGATGAATGATAATTCCTTCTTAGAGTTAATATATATATGTGGCTTCTAAATCCTCATAGTCGTTTTCTACGTTCATATTTGTCTTCTACATGATCTCGCTTCTAATATTATTAAGGTCATGGCACACCTTGGGTGAGACTCCCTCCTCGCTTAAGTAGGGTGAAAATTCCAGTGTTGTTCTAGACTACTGCAGAAACCTTGTTGGCCTCAAACTGAACCCAAGTCTTTCCCAGATACCTCCATTTTTGCCAACAAATGGTTCTGTTTCCGAGACTTGAAAACTTATTTAGAATTTATATCATGGTATCGTGGATCTATGAGAAGGAACTACATAACTGGTGGTACAAGCACATATATCAGTTCATATCGGAACAAGAAGAACTCTGGAAACAGAGTGAAAAGAGTGTCAAAGATTGGGTCCTGTTTTCTGAATATGCGAGTGAGTTGTATGAAATTTTCTAGGGTAAGTTTCATGAAGAGATTTACAACTGGTTGAGGAGACTTTAGATCATGTCACTCCCAAGAGGATCGCATAGAGTTTGTCACAATTGGACGCACAGAGATATAGTAGCACTCCATCAGTTAGATAAAGATCTAACCCTACTAGTAGATTTTAGGGTTCAATCTACCTTAGAGGGGTACGTTGTAGAGTTTGCAACTGAGTATTACCAATATTTTACAAAAGCTGAAGACGTATTTAGATCTAGGTTGCGGGGGAAACTATTGAAAGAAATATTATTGTGGATTAAAGCAATAATGGTGGATGAGGGACTAATGTCACTCCAAAGCCGTGATATGGAGACCTAAACCACCAATATTCGGGGAAGGAGTTGAGGGAAAGATTATATGAGTAAGGAAAATGGGGGAATAGGGATATCGATGTTGGAACCTCCAGTAGGTTGAGAGAGCGGAGAGCACATCAAAGTCTGTAGATTGCTGAGAAGTGGTGGGAAAGGGCGATGAAATAGTTTGAGAAGTAGGAAGCAGTACCTTGGATCACCTCTGACCACAAAAGGGACATCCTCAGGTGGCACTATGAGAAACATCATTTCCCACAGATGTCATAGACCCTCCTAAAATTCAAATATGACTCAAGCTTTCATGTCAAGATGGTATTGTACCTTACAACAATTTCACTTTGATCAAATTCGTTGAAGACTCGTGCCATTATCAACATCTCTTTCAATAATGCTTACATGGGAAGGTCCCAATCATACAACCTGTAATATTCCCAAATGGGGAAATCAGAAATACATGCACAAAAAATGCAATTTTCAAAAATGTATGCTATAATAACTCATAACAGCCCATGGATCCATTATTTTATTCATTATAGGACCCAAATCCAAAAGGAGATCAGAAACAAATCATGATAGAGGAGTTAAACAACTCTCCCACACATATAATAGCTCAAAAACAATGCAACCCCAAAACTAATGCAACACAAAAATACTGAAACAAGTGACAATGCAGTCTAATGAGGGTTTATACTCTGAAATTATAGAGACAAATATATTTTCTATTATATTAATCAATAATTCTCAAAAAATGAGATCTAGTCTCTTTTACACCATTCCAAGAGAACCCGGGAAGGGTTTCTGGAAACACATCCAAATTACAAATGGTGATCTACAACCCTAGGAATGAAGAGTCACTATAAACTAAAGATCAATGGTATATAAGGCTGAAATAATGTAGATCTGATGCAGATATCCTCAAGGGTCTCCTCCAATGAAAGGCTGAACCCTCCAAGCACAGGAGAACACTCTAAAAGAGTCACAAGATCCCTCACTGAAGCAGCCCTCCAAAATAACGCAATTCCCAGCTGAAACTGCATTGTAAATGATGGGGATAAGTTGGAATGATTCAAAAGATCTAAAATGTGCACAAAAACCCTCCAAATTGATCTCCCGAGAGAAGGAATCCTTCCTCCTATGAAAACTAGCTCAGAAAGTGGGTTTCTCAACCCTCCACCGCACCACCCTGGAACACAACACAATATTCTGAAGAAATTGTGTTGTAGCTAAAGACTGAAGCTTGGAAATAATGTTGGATATGTGGAATGATATATCAAGACTCTCCCAAGGGGCTTCTCAAGGAAAGAGATGGAATTCCTAAATAGAAATACCTTGTGCTAAAAAACACTAGCAATCTTAGCTACACAGCTAAATAAAGCAAAAGTCTAAACAGGCATATCAAAATAATATTCATAAGCTAACCCCATATGGCTGCCATCCTCTCCCTTACAAAAAATTTGATGCCTCTCACCTTGGGTCCCACTCATTAGGGTTTCCACCATCACACAATCAATCTCACTCCAAAACTGTGTTGTTCCATCATTACTGCCACTCCTCCATAATAGTGTTGTTTGATTTGGTCAAAGTTGACCTCTTCAACCTGCTCCAGCCCCTTTTCACACCTAAGGGTCTTCAATATAGCTTTTATATAGCTATCTAAACTAATCCACATCCTTATTGAGCTGCCTTAATTGATGATCCACTCCACCCATATTAGTGTTGTTGACTTGGTCAAACTTGACTTTGTCCATATGCATTAGCCCTTGTTCACACATGAAGGTGCTATATCCAGTTATTATCATGATCCATTTTCAAATCAACAAGGATTTTATGCCTATTTAAGATATATATGGTCCTCCTTACCCATTTATTCATCTAACTAAGTGCTAAGAGAAAAATTAATATTCCTATTAGCTCCATGCTAATTTAGGAATATTACAGTCCTCCCTTTCCAAATGTTTCTTGTCCTCAAGCAACTGCAAGGGTAGAACTGAAGAGCCTCCTCTCCTCCTCCTGTAGCATCCTCATATGATAAAATTCCCCAAGGAACAAGATGTTGTCTCTTCAATACATTTCCAAGTTTCCTCTCCCAAGTATGCAAGTTAGCTTTTGATGACCATCCCAAACAGTGATCATCATGTAGAAGTAAACACCCATGGAGGCAAAAATGTGTTGTCTAGAGGCCTTCTTGATGCATGATATCTGATATATGTTTGGAACTATCATCCCCATGTGAATCTCCCATCCCCATGCTATCATCCATACAAAATGAGCCACCCTCCAAAATGGTAACTCATGAAAAATCTCCTCCACCTTTGGCTCATGCAATGTAGGTGTGCTGCATAACTGATCACGGTAGAAAAAATAGCCTACCACACGTTGTATCTCTCTCCACTTATGTTAATTTTAGAGTATCTACTGATCTTGGGCTGCAATAATGTTGCACTGAAGTGGAAAAAATAATATTGGATCTTCAAAGATCCTCTCCATAGAATCATGAATCATGCTGGCCCAATCCATCCCATACAAAGTGAATGGTACATCATCACCATATGGTATCAAAATCAGAAAAATGTTGAAGGTTATGTGCAAGTTTGGGTAGTCCCAATGGTTCTTCCAGTGGATACAGCGGAATCTTCCCAAATATTGTTTTAGAACATCATGTGGCAAGTGGTCCTCTAACAAGTTACTAGTTGTACATGTTTTCTCATCTATTATGAGGTAGTAAATAACATTATATATCAGCTGAGCATAATAACAATAACAACACACTTGCCCAAGGTCATGAAAATAAGGATTATCTCCTTCACAAATTTTGGTCCTAGAATGACCATGAAACCTAGAAATAATCTTGCCCTCTTGTGGAGCAATGCACTATACATAGATTGTGAGAAGATGAAAATAATTTATGAAATTATCAATAAGTACAGAAATACATTTCTGACCATGCAGAGTGAGTAGGCTGAAAGTGAGGTCCATGGATGAGTCCTCCCATGAGAATCTCCTCATAAAAGTCTGCAAAATGAAGGGATGCATACTCCCCTTGGAACACTCCATCAATAGATACATACTCCTAAGTGACAATGTTGTTGGCATTAGTGATAAGGCTCTTGTCACTCCATGAATCCTTTCTTTGACATGCCACATGCCAAATTCATCCACCATCATGCTACTATGTGGGGAGATCTCCTTCCTATGTGGAAGTACCTCCTTGTCTTCCAATGTTGAAGGGTAACCTCTTTGCACTTTGATTGTGCCATCCCTTTCTCCGGAAATATCATGCCAAGTATGGGAAATTTTTTTCCCATACTCTCCCAAGAGTGGCCAAAGCAACAATAACTCTTGTTTCCCCCTCACACCTCCATCATACAAATCATGTGGTGAAGATATGATGATTGACATGAATAATGTCATATCAACACAATGAACCCAAACTCCTTGCTGCCATATGATGCAAGTGTCCTGCCAAGTTTCCTCCACCAACATACCCTTTGAGGAAGGATATGTCACATGATGTCCAAACTCTTTCAAGAGTAGCCAACGCAACCATGCCTCCTGCTACTCTATGTCATAGATATGAAAGTGGCTCACAAATCTCTTGATAACCATCCACACCCATTCATCCAAATGTGGGTGTCTCCTACCATGCTCCATATTGGTACTCCTCCAATAGAGAATACCATCCTCCCAAATCAGATTTCTACCTTTTCATTTCATGGGGTGTTGAAATTCAACCTCTTGGGGATCTCCTAGTGAAGACCCCACACCAATGACCATATTGAATCCATAAGGATCCAAGTAAGCTGAAGGAAAAACTTCCTCACAAGGTTGTACAATGCTCATCCCAAAAGATCCATTACATTAATGAAAGACAAGATGTCTCTCATTGATAATTTGCTCATCCAATGTCACACAAGTGTAGTGGTCATCAAAATGCTCTAATAGTAACTGGGCCCCCAACTCATCACTGCTACTCAATGACAACACTGTTGATCTCCACAATGGTGTATTTTATATCTCACGCTCAAGCTCAATGTTGAACATATAGTTCTGCATTGGATTGTTTAGGACAAAGCTCATTCTATCCTCCAAAAATCCATACCCCAACCCCAAGTGTTGTGTGTTTCTCAATAATGACACACTAGGATGATTTTTTATCCCATCCTTGAACAAATCAAGACTACACAGTGCAGTGAAAGTTTGTTGCTCCAAATTAGTAACATGCTTTGACCCTTGGTCATGCAATGGAATATTTCCACAACCCTCCATAAGATGTCCTAAAATAACAGAAAGTGGAAACCTATGCATACCTTGGTGAAGATTGGGAACATCTTTTAAGCCTACAAGGGTTCCTTCCTCCCATGTGTTGGCTCCCCCAACTGTTGATGATGATGGCTGCTCCTCCATAGTTGTACCAGTGCTGGTACAAGTCTCCTCAAGTGGTGGTGAAGGCTTCTCCTCCTCCGATTTCTTCTCGTGAAATATTTTGATCACCCTTTGAGTAAAATCTACAAAATTAGTCACTCTTGCATGACTCAAACAGCTGAACCACAAAATTTTTATTTTACCCTCAAGGTGCAGCACTATAATATCAACAACCTCTCTTTCTACCACTAGATGTAGTAGGAAGAGTGGCCCTTGTTGTACATGTGGATGTCCCATCAAAAGTAGACAATAGAAATCTATTTCCCTTCATTCTCATATTGCTGCAAGGTCTCCTTTCTTCTTCGAGCTGAATGAAATGTGGAAGAGTTAGAGTCTTCTTGAAAGCTCTAGGTTGAGACTTATATTCTGCCAGGTATCCAATTAGGATCTCATGTTCCAAGTTCCCTCCATCTCTATGCCTCTTTCCTTCTTCCTCAAAAGGAAAAGGCATAGTGTATTGCTTTGGAGCTCTCTACAACACTGGTTCTTTCTTATGATAATAGGAAGTACATGGATTTTCCTCTTCTTGAAACCCTCTATAGGTCTCATTGCATATTTTCTCTTTCATATGCTTAACCTCCTTGGAGAGGTTCTTCATAGATCTGAAAAGTGATGAGACAAAGCTCATTCCTTCCACCATTTTATATCTCTTCTCCTCCCCTTCTTCTTTTTATAGCATATTGGCTAAAAACTCACAAGTTGAGCCTAGATTATGCTCCCATACCACTGTAATATTCCCAAATGGGGAAATCATCAATACATGCACATAAAACACATTTTCAAAAATTTATGCTATAATAACTCATAACAACCCATGGATCCATTTGTTTATTCATTATAGGAACCACATCCAAAAGGAGATCAGAAACAAATCATGATAGACGAGTTAAACAAGTGTCCCACACCCAGAATAGCTCAAAAATAATGCAACCCCAAAACTACTGCAACAATAAATACTAAAACAAGTGACAGCATAGTCTAATGAGGGTTTATAGTATGAAATTATAGAGACAAATACATCTATTATTATATTAATTAATAATGATAAAAAACCGAAGTCTAGTATCTTTTACACCATTCCAAGGGAACCCGGGAAGGGTTTCTGGAAACACATCCAAATACAAATGGTGATCTATAGCCCTAGGCCTGAAGAGTCACTGAAAAATGAAGCTTATTGGGATAGAAGGCTAAAATAATGTAGATCTGATGCAGATATCCTCAAAGGTCGCCTCCAATGAAAGGTTGAAACCTTCAAGCATAGGAGAACACTCCAAAAGAGCCACAAGATCCCTCACTAAATATACCCTCCAAAATAATGCAATTCCTTGTTGAAACTGCACTGTAAATGATGGGGATAAATTGAATTGATGCTAAAGATCTGAAATTTTCACAAGAGAAGGAATCCTTCCCAAGAGAAGGAATCATTAATCCTATGAAAACTAGCTCAGAAAGTGGGTTTCTCAACCCTCCACTGCAACAACCTACAACACAACACAATATTTTGCAGAAACTGCGTTGTAGCTGAAGAATGAATCTTGGACAGAATGTTGGATATGTGGAATGATATATCAAGACTCTCCCATGAGGCCTTTCAAGGAAAGAGATAGAATTCCTAAATAGGAATACCTTGTGCTAAACAGCACGATAAATCTTATCTAAACAACTGAAGAAAGAAAAAGTATAAACATACATAACAAAATAATATTCATAAGCTAACCCCATATGACTTCCATCCTCTTCCTTATAAACAATGTGATCCTTCTCACCTTGGGTCACACTCATTAGGGTTTCCACCATCACACAATCAATCTCCCTCCAAAAATGCGTTGTCCCATCATTAATGCCACTCCTCCATAACAACGTTGTTTGATTTGGTCAAATTTGACCTTTTGAACCTGCTCCAGCCCCCTTTCACACCTAAGGGTCTTAAATACAAATTTTATATAGTTGTCTAAACTAATCCACATCCATATTGAGTTTCCCTTTTTGATGATCCACTCCTCCCATATTAGTGTTGTTGACTTGGTCAAAATTGACTTTGTCCACATGCATTAGCTCTTTTTCACACATGAGGGTGCTAGATACAGTTATTATCATGATCCCTTTTCACATCAAGAGGGATTTTATGCCTATTTAAGATATTTATGTACCTCCTTACCCGTTTATTCATCTAACTAAGTGCTAAGAGAAAAATTAATATTCCTATTAGCTGCATGCTAATTTAGGAATATTACACAACCATGTGTACAATGCACATTTCTATGCCATACCAAGCTTATGCATTGGGTACCACATTCCACCTATTGTCAAATAAAAAACACCCCTGAGGGTATCTACAATTTTCTTCATCAACCAACATCTCACTACCATACTAGTGACACAAACATAATATGCATATGTCAAATAGATTTTTTTAGCTAGCCAAAGCATCACGAGCATGGGACGTTCTCGCCTCATAGAAAAAATGTATTAACTATATCATACCATTTTCTTGCAGGGATACCATAGTACATGGTCGCTCTTCGACCCGATGTAAGGCGTTTCCAACTCCTTGCAACACGCAGTTCTCTCTCTCTCTCTCTCCACATAGTACACAGAAAATAAACTATAATGTAATTCCACTATACAATTCTTCGTAGACCTCACACATTATGGGGAAAATATTATCATTGGAAAATCAAAAAAGTAAATATGAAATTTTTAAATGTGAGGTAGAAGGATTTACAGGGCTGAGGCACATTGGAGAATCTAAAAAATTTAAAAAATCCGTAAGGTCCGGAAGAAAAATAAAATTGCACACTCAAGAAACTAGCAGGATGAGCCTCTGCACGCATTTTTCTTCGATAAGAGTGCCCTTTCGTGGCTTTCCCTAAAAAAGTCTCACGGAACTAAAAGTGGTAAAAGTCACTTTCCAGGACCATAAGGCACACTCCAGGAAATCGATCCCACACTTGAGGTCGCCCAAGGATGGCCTAAGCTTCCTTGGGACATTAAGGGAGCACACAATGGAATCATCCCCCTCTATTGGGTCACCATCCACCAATGTACCAAGAGAGGTAATGAGAGTTGAATTCATCTATAAAAGGCCACCAAGAGATGAAGAAATGGAGAGCACATTCTTATGCCGGCCAAAATTTCTTCCAAGCAATCCAACAGTGTGTGATCCAGAGAAGAAGTAGAGAGGGGATTCAATTGTTGGCCACCCAACAACTCCAATCCTTTGGAGTAGAGAGAGGGACCTTGCACCAGGGCAGCTAGGAGGTAAAAACGTCCTTGCATTGGGTCTTAGAACTCCATAGTTTTAAGGTCCCCTTGGAAAGTGTGTAAATGTTCTATCTTTTATTCCTAGTAGCACAAAATAAGAGGGGATGTAGATGCCACCATTAGTATTATTGTGTTGTTTGAATCTATATGCGATTTCGTGTTATTTTTTTAGTTTAGTCTTGTTTTCTCTCTACATATGCATACTATATCATTATCTAGTGTGTTTTTTTTTATGGCATGTTCACTAACTTGCTAACTCTTTTGTTTATCTACCTGTGAATAGAAACTTAAGAGGAAACAACCACTCCTCTTAAGCAAGTGTGGATTGTTACACTCGTGCACTGAATCCACCAAAACACACATCAAGAAAGAAAATGAATATTTTAAGGAACAATATCACTCAGAAAAGGTCATCAGTGACAATAATATTCTACATTTGGGGCTATGGTATAAAAAGAACAAGAAACTGAATAAAATGAATGGCTACCTAAACAAAAAAGTCATCAGTTTGATGTACAAACTCTTCATGAAGAAACCAAGAATGGAAATCACTTAAAATAAAGGAAAGAAGAGGAAGTTGGATGTACTGGAAAAGGTATCAGAAGAAATGCATTAAAAGGTGAAGGCTGACAATTTTGGAAATTTCATGAGGATATGCAATGGTCTCTTAGTGGGGGTATGTTGAGCCTCAAAACTGCTACTATTTTGACATCCTTTTCCACCATATTTTCTTCGTTTTTCACAAATCCATAAACTCAATCCATCATAATTGAATTATTTTACATCTAAAAAGGAATTGAGATGATATCTATGTTCTATTATAATATTTCTTATTATTTAGATGAATTTCATTAATTAGCTACAAAATTCATGCAATTCCATAGCTAACCATTGTTTCTGCAGCCACCATTGTTGTTTGATAGGTTTAGAGAAGTAAATGAATAAGTGATTCATATGGGTAGCTTTGAAATGGTTCATACATGGATTGTATCCTACTTACCTGTTCAAATTTTATAAGGATCATGCCTAAACTCGCGGTCAAAGCTCAGTCACGAGAAGGAACAAGATCAATAGACGAAGATTCTCAATTTTCTCTTACGTAGCAAATTGACGAAGAGCCATGAAGAATTTTCTTCTGAATAGACTTCTAATATGAGCTTTATTTTTCTTTCCATAGGTGAAATTGTCTTAGACAGTTAATTGAAAAACTTGTATAAATATCAGTCTGTTGAAACTGGGAATAAGCTTAATTTTTGTGATAACACTGTGATACATTTTTTAAAACTTTGTTTTATTAATGAAGAATTCCAGTTCCAGATCATTGATGTTCTGATAGCCTAATTAGATTTTACAACTCCTTCTGTTGTAGTGTGCCCCTTCACAGAAAGGAGGTTTTTATAGTTATTTCGTAGTTTAGTTTACTCTTAATTTCATAGTTTAATTTCATGTTGATTCGTAGTTAATTTCTCGTCAATTCGTAGTTTAATTTCTCACTATTTCATAGTTTAATTTCATGTCAATTAGTTCTTAAATGTTTTCTGAATCAGTTGTTTACATTGACGCATAATTTATTGTATCTTATGCTCGCCTGAATCATTTCATGAATGTGACTCTGTCATGTTGCAATTGAATAGATACATGCTTTTCATTACACAGCAACCATAGTATTAAATATTAGATATCTTGTTTTGCACAATAGATACCCTGTCATTTCTTGCTTGCCTTAGTTAAATTTGATTTCAATTAACACAGTTAATTCAATTTCATTGTAATAGGTTTTATGCTTTCGTTCCATGGAATGTAAAACAGAAATACATTAGATTTATATGTTGACCATATTTATATAAATTTAAAAATAGGACAAAGTTATATTAGAATTACATTTTAATCATTTCAATTATATTTCAAATTAGATCAAATGCTCTGTTTTCATAGAATTAATGTCTCAATTGATAAAGTAGGATGTGGTTTTATTTTCATTATGTTGAAAGCTAGAACATCATTAAGAGATCAGTAGATTCAATAAGATTTAGAACAGTTCTTTGTTTAAATGCATAATCAGTTTAAGTTAGATGTTTTCCATAGATGTTTTGCTGACATAGAATGGTCTAACATAGCTCAGATTTTAATCATTCAAAAATTGATTTATTTTTATGCAAAATAAATTATTTAATTAAAATTTCCTTTTCTTCCTTATTTTATATTTTATATTTCATTCATTTAATTAAGATTAATTTGTAAATCAATTCCTTTTATTAGAGTAAAAATAACATTTCATTTCCTTTTGTCCTTAAGATTAAGTTTTCATCATTAAATTTCCTTCAGATTTAGTTTTTCCTTAGAATTTAAATATGTAATATTCCTAAAATTAGCATTCAACTAATGGGAATATTAAATTTTGTTTCTTGCACTTAGTACGTAAATAAATGGGGGAAAGAGACCCATACTTGTCTTGTATTAGCATAAAAGCCCTCTTGGTGTGAAAAGGGGATATCTTAGTGGCTGGATTTTGCACTTCCCATGTATGAACAGGAAAATAATCATGTTGATTTAGTCAAGTTGACCAATTCAACAACACAATATGGAGGAGCAGTCTTGATAGAGCTACAACGCAGTTTTCAAGGGAAAGTGTTCACATGGTGTTGGAAACCCTAATAGATGGGACCCAAGATGAAAAGGCTCACAAAATTTATAAGGTGGAAGATAGAAGACATTTGGGGTTAGCTTATGGATTATTGATTTTGGTCTACTTAGACTATTGAGCATTCTTCAGCTGTTGAGTTGTGTATGCAGTGTTGTTCAGCACAAGGCATTCTTGCTTAGGGATTCCTTCTCCTTCATTGAGTGATCTCTTGGAGGAGTTATGTTCTTCATTTTCCCACATCTGAGATTGTGGCCAAGCATCCTCTTTCAGCTAGAGTGTTATTCTTGTAGTAGGGGACGTTGTGTTGCAGGGTGTTGCAGTGGGAGGCTTACAACACTAGCTTTTGGGCTTATCTTTCATAGGAGGGAGCTCCCCTTTCTTTGTAAGATCTGTACAGGAGATTTCTGAGCATAGCGGAAATATTGGCATGTGGCCAAAGCATCTCCCATCACTTACAACACAGTTCTCTAAATAAACTATGTCATTTTTGGTAGAGTTGTAGTAGCAAGTTTTGAAGCCTTTCTTGTGAGCTTGTTCCTTGGAGAAAGGGCCAACCCTTCTCCCGGAAAGCTCTGTACTTCATTCTTCTTCTGTCATTTGTATATTTCAGCCATATTTATTTATTGTTGTAGTATATCTGTGTTTTTTAGATCCAGATCTTTAGATCTGCATTTTTATACATTGTACTCTCATGGAACCCATGTCAGGTTAATCTTATTATGTATAAGAAGGAAGGAATATCCATTTTCTCAGCCATTGGATGATTGTAATATATATATCTATTATTTTTCATTATTTTCTACATAAACCCTCATAAAAATAATGCTATACTTGCTTCAGTTCTTTCTGCGTGAGTTAAGCTATGGGGTTTGGGCTTATTTGAGTCATATTGACTTGGGGAGATATGTTTATGTTGGATAGAGTGATTTGTTTCAGCTCTAATTCTGCATGTGAGTTGTATATGATATATTATAAGGGATCCAAGTCCCATTTCTCACATATATAGCGTTATTTACTGATGAAAACCATTGTATGCCCTATATTGCTGCATTTCCCCACTTGGGAAGGAGTATGTGGGCCATATTCTTGATGAGGTTATTTCATCTACTGGTGAGATGTTATTTTACATCTAATGAGCTGATTCACATTGCCATGCTCATGATTTGATGAAGCTCCAACTTTAGAATAAATTTAGATATTCTATTTGTTGTAGAAAATCCCTGTTTTGGGATATTATAGTTGTATCAGAGCTGCCATCTTGGCTCAGCCTGTGGATTTTAGATCTAATCTAGAAGATAAATAATAAGAGGAGATCAGAATGATGGAGAGGATGATATTGCTCTCATCAAATTTTAGATCTAAGAAGAGCCTCTCCAGGGAGGTTCAACAGATGAAAGAAGAAAGATGCAATGAAAATCCAAGAGGGTTTCATGGAGGAGGAAGATGCAGTGAGAAATCTAGAAGGTTTCAAGAGGAAGAAAAAGACCCATGCACTTCCTATCCTCGTGGAGGGAGTGAAGAGCAAGAAGACCACTTAGAACATGAGATCCTGAGTGGATATTTGGAAAAGTACAAGTGCCAACCCAGGTCTTTCAAAGAGACACTATATCTTCCTCAGTTTATCCAAATGAGAGAAGAAATAAGGCCTTTCAGCAGTAGGATGTTAAGGGGAAATATATTCCTATTGTCTACCTTTGATGGATCACCCTTATTTACAACAGAATCTTGGGTAATGAAGTTGGAATCATTTTTCCTGCTACATCCAGTAGTGGAAAAGGAGGCCGTGGAGATCTCAGCGCTGCACTTGGTGGGTAAGGCAAGCTCTTGGTGGTTCAACCATGAGAGTCATGCAATAGTATCCACTTTTGCAGATTTCACTCAAAGGGTGATCAGGAGATTTGACAGTGAGAGATCAGAGGAGAATAATTCCTCATCACCACTTGAGGAGACCTTTATCATCATTGTCACATTCATGGAGGGGTAGCCATCTATATCTGCAGTTGGATCAGCCAACGCATTAAAGAAAGGAAATATTGCAACAATACAAGATGTTCCCAAGACTCACCAAGGTATGCATAAATTTACGTTTCCTATAATTTTAGAAAATCTTATGGGAATCCTTTGAAAATTTTCCTCACATGGTCAAGGATCAAAACACATTGCTATGGTGGAGCAACAAGCTTGCATTGCGCTGTGTGACCTTGGGTTAAACAAAGGAGGAATGAACATTCATTCCATTGCACCCCTATTGAATTGCATGCAACATGAGGAGTTAGGGTGTAAGTTTTTGGAGGGCATAAGGAATGTTGTGCCACTTTCTAGTGGTGTTTTACCTTCAACACACTTGGATCCTGTTGGGTTGAAGGAGATCATTGATGAGAGGTCTTTTCTAAAATATCTCCAAGGGATTACATCTCAACTTCCCATGAGATGTGAGGAGAGAGATCTATTTTTGGAGATTGGTAGTCTTCATTGGGACTATACCAAGGGGGAGAATGATTGGAGGCATCGACATTTGGATGAATGGAGGTGGATGGAGAGCAAGAGGTTGGTGAGCCACTTGCAGATCTATGACACAGGGAAGCAAGAAGCAAAGCTATGTTGGATACTCTTGAGAGATTTTGGCCATCTTGGATCATACCCTTTGTCAGAAGGTTTGTGGTGGATGGATGGCTTTGGCATATGGAATTTCAAAGGGGGAAGTCATGGGGTGACAAGAGCCTTATCACTAAGTCCTACATCGTTGTCACTTGGGAGTATGCTTTTATTGATGGAGTGTTCCAAGGGGAGTATGCACCCTCTCATTCTACAGATTTTTATGGGAAGGTTCTCTTGGGAGGACTCAGTCATGGACGTCAATTTCAGCTCACTCACCATACATGGTAAGAAATACATTTATGTACTTTTTGATTACTCAATTGAGTATTTGTATCTTCTCACCATATATGAACAGTGCATTGCTCCACAAGAGAGCAAGAATATTTTTGGGTTCCATGGTCACTTTAGGGCAAATATTTTTAATGATGGTGGCCCATTGATACATGATTTTGGGCAAGTGTATTGTTAATTTAATTATGTAACATATTGAAGAACCACTTGCCAAATGATATTTTCAAACAAAATTTGGGGAGACTACGTGATATTCACTTGGAGGACCATTTGTACCATCCAAAATTGCACAGAACCTGCATCATTTTTCTGATTTGGATGCCATATGGTGATGGGGTGCCATTCATCTTGTATGGGATGGTTTGGGTGAGCATGGTTCATGACATTGGAGGAAGGATCCTTGGAGATTCAACCTTCTTCTTGTCACTTGAGGGAAGCTATGTTGCAGCCCAAGATCAACATGCCCTCTACACTTTTCATAAGTGGAGAGGTGGAAAGCATGGGATAGGCCTTATTTCCTATCATGTTCATCTATTCAGCCCACCTACACTTCATGGGCCAAAGGTTGAGGAGATTCTTCATGAGTTTCCATGCTGGAGGGTGACTCATTTTATATGGATGACTGCTTGGGAGTGGAGGTTTCACTTGGGAATGAAAATTTCCCATACATTTCAAACCCCATGCCTTGAGAGGACCTCTATATAACACATATTTGTTTCCTTGAGTATGTTACTTTTTCATGATGATAGGCATTTTCGATGTACACCAAATGCTAATTTGTTTGCTGAGAAGAGACACTACAGAGTTTCATTGTTGAGACAACATCTTATTCCTTAGAGGAGCTCATCATATGAGGATGCTACAGGAGGAGGGAAGGAGACGTTTCAGTTCTATCCTTGCCGTTTCTTGAGGACAAGCAACATTTGGGAGGGGAGGACTGTAATATTCCTAAAATTAGCATGCATCTAATGGGAATATTAATTTTTGTTTCTTGCATTTAGTAGGTGAATAAATGGGGGAAAGAGACCCATACTTGTCTTTTATTAGCATAAAATCCCTCTTGGTGTGAAAAGGTCATATCTTAGTGGTTCTATTTTGCACTTCCCATGTATGAATAGGAAAATAATCATGTTGATTAATTCAAGTTGACCAGGTCAACAACGCAATATGGAGGAGTAGTCTTGATAGAGCTACAATGCAGTTTTAGAGGGAAAGTGTTCACATGGTGCTGGAAAACCTAATAGGTGGGACCCAAGGTGAGGAGGCTCAAAAACCTTATAAGGAGGAAGATAGCAGACATTTGGGGTTAGCTTATGGATTATTGATTTTGGTCTGCTTAGACTATTAAGCATTCTTCAACTGTTGAGTTGAGTGTGCAGTGTTGTTCAACCCAAGGCATTCCTGCTTAGGGATTCCTTCTCCTTCATTGAGTGATCTTTTGGAGGAGTTATGTTTTTCATTTTCCCACATCTGGGCTTGTGGCCATGCATCCTCCTTCATCCACAACATTATTTATGTAGTAGGGGACGTTGTGTTGCAGGGTGTTGCAATGGGAGGCTTACAACAACAGCTTATGGACTTATCTTTTAGAGGAGAGAGCTCACCTTTCTTTGCAAGATCTGTACAGGAGATTTATGAGCATAGTGAACATCTTGGCATGTGGCAAAAGTAACTCCCATCACTTACAGTGTAGTTCTCTGAAGAAACTGTGTCATTTTTGGCAGAGTTGTAGTAGCAGGGTTTGAACCCTTACTTGTGAGCATGTTCCTTGGAGAAAGGGCCAACCCTTCTCCCAGAAAGCTCTGTACTTCATTCTTATTTTTTCATTTGTATATTTCAGCCATATTTATTCAGTGCTGTAATATAACTACATTTCTCAAATATAGATCTGCAGATATGCATTTTTATACATTGTACTCTCATGAAACCCTTGCCGGGTTAATCTTATTTTGTATAAGAAGGAAGGAATCTCCATTTTATGAGCCATTGGATGATTGTAATCTCTAGATATATTTTTTATCATTATTTCTTTCATAAACCATCATAAAAATAATGTTGTACTTTCTTCAGTTCTTTCTGCATGAGTTAAGCTATGGGGTTTGGGCTTATTTGAGTCATATTGACTTGGGGAGATCTATTTATGTTGGCTAGAGTGATTTGTTTCAGCTCGAATTCTAAATGTGAGTTTTATATGATATATTCTAAGGGATCCAAGTCCCATTCCTCACATATATAGCGTTTTTTTCTGAAGATAGCCATTTTATGCCCTATATTACTACATTTCCCCACTTGGGAAGGAGTATGTAGGGCATATTCTTGCTGAGGTTCTTTCATCTGCTGGTGAGATTTTCTTTTACATTTAATGAGATGATTTAAATTTCCATTCTCATGATTTGATGAAGCTCCAACTTTAGAATATCTTTAGATATTCTATTTTTTGTAGAAAATCCCTGTTTTGGGATATTACAGAAGATTTCATTTAGAAGCTTAGATTTCATTCCTTAGATAAATTTTAGTTCTTAACATTGGGCATAAAATACAAAACCCCAAAAAAATATATAAAAATACACAACGAAGTAATAAAGTAGGGCATCTAAGCATATATAGTGCACCACACTTCATCAGATTACTAACCTCGGTCGACAATTTATGTTAGTAATTAAAGACATTAAATTGAATAAAAATTTTGGAATCATTTCCAAGAACATAATTAGTGAGCCTTATTTATTACATCTAAAAAAAATGATATGCGTAGAGAAAGAGACTCTAGGGGTAGATTCATAGCTAGAGGTAGAAGTTTGATTCCCGCAACACCACTCACTCCACCAAGACCAGGAAGTGCCACACCACCATATCAAACTCATATTCCATTTTTCACTACAATACATAGACTCCATGAAGTCTTAAAGTCATAAATCCAGCTAGGAGATTCTCCAACTTCATCTACTGAGGCACTCTCAGAAGAGGAAGATCCTAGATCTCCAACAAAAGGAGTAACCTTTTTCACCTCTACAGGAGAAAAAATTCTAGCTCAAGAGTTATAAATCCCTAGTGAGGAATAATAATAAACTTTCTTCAATATACCATTGATAGAAGAACTAGAGGAAGAACAAATAACTCTACAGTTAAAGCCCTACATTAGTTCTGAAGAATCTACAATGGAAGGAGAAGGAGAAGTTCTGAATGAATATGCCTTAATAATATGAGGAGGAAGAAGAGGTGGAGGAAGAGGTGGAGGAAGAGGTAGAGAAAGAGGAGAAAATAGGGAATACCATAACTCTATTGGATTTCATATAGTTATGAGGATACAAATTCCACAATGAAAAATATTTCACCTTCCATCATTCCCAATTTCCATGCAACTGTCAACTCATTTTGGACTACTTTTCAGAATGTCTATGACTAGATCCAGTCCTCGAAAAATCACCAAACAACTTGTAGGCCATTTTTCATCGAATTTTCATATTAGACCCACACCAAAAATAAGCCCAAACCAATATCCAAATTGAAATACTGAAATACAATTCGAAAGTACTGAATCTATGTAAATCAATTGAATATCTGAAGCATCCAATTACTGAATACATACCATATCAGAACAGCTATACTTCAGAATATGTATACGACTATTCTTAATAGAATATGTGTTTATATGTACTTCCGCTACATAAAACCTCTGTACAAATATCAAATTATTGAACACTGAATATTTTGGCTAATAGAATCAATGTAACAATGAATCATTTACTGAATAGTGTACTGAACCAATCAAAGATCATTCAGCCATACCCAATCATAATAACTGATCAATATAGAAATAAAGACAAAAACAATGTGAGATATATATGAATAATTCATTTATAGACAACAACAAATATAATAGACATCATCTATAGTTATCATCAAGCAACACTGCAAACCCTGACCAAATTCAGAATATATACATGCTTAGAATTAAGAAGACCAGTGTATATAAACACTTATGATGTGTAATACCTGCATAAATATCTGAACATGTTGAGTAAATTATCGCAATATTTATATGATACATTACTAAACGAGATCCACGTATGAACGTGACAAACCAGAAGCAAATCAACATACATATATTGAATTACTGAATTAAACCTTCGCTGAAAATCATCACATCTATTAAACCCATATCTTGACATGCATCACTATATTTATTTCAAATAATAGCTATAGATCTAACATTTATAACTACAATCATAAATAACACAACCAATTATTTTCATTAATCTTCACTACACTTTCAGATATATCATATTGGAGCCTTCTCCTCGCTACCTAGTGCGCACCTATTCTAGATCAAATCACTCATGAATATATAATTTACTTGCACACTTATCACCTTCATCTCCATCTCCTTATATATATATATTTTACTTAGCCAATATCTTAGGTAAATAGTTTGGTAATTTTTTTAGTATTTGTTGATGGGACCACATGAACATTATTGCTCCAATTACTATGGGCCAATACCATGGTAATGACCCATTGTATCCTGATTTATATGGTTTGGATTTTTTACGTGAATTTTACTCCCAAGACATGTGTATGTACGCGAACCCTTTTCATAGGAACAATACATACTTTCTCAAAATTCACTTTTGTCATCCATCTATAATTGAACAAAAATTCTCTATCCATTACCTCTATATCATCTGCACCAATCCGGATTATTTCCATAACCATCAATGTTGACATCAAGTACATGTTTATCAAGCAGGTTTCCATAAATGACAACACATTAGCCATAATTCCAACAATCACCCCCTTTGGACTTGACCGAAACCAATTTGGCGTTTGGAAACATCCTGAAAACACACTTGCAAATAAATTCTCTCCAAACACCAATCTTTCTACCCCTCTGACATCAAGGGAAAAATGTTTATCTAGGTTGAATAAAGTACTTCCCTTGTAGTGCTAATCGTTGTAGGTCTGATTTGCTGAATATGAATCATGAAAGTTTCATATTGACCATGCTTCCCCTCAGCATATGTTGGATATTTCTAAATATATACAATAAAATTTCAAGGCTGTAGGACTCAATACATGACTTATCCTATACCTATCACTCTATGTTCTCATGATTATATCAGTTACCCAACACATTGGGTTTACACATTGGACTCAAATTTTATATCAATGTCCCAAAATAATGGGATTACATACATGACATGACTTGATCCCAATAGCCCATACATGGATGGATTTTACAATGATTTATAACATGGTTATTTTCATGAAATTAACATTACGAGAGATATATGACATTTAGAACAAATAAAAGGTACCTTAACAATGAGGTTGTAAGACCATAGATCATCAAAAACTAGTATAAATCTGCAACGTAATCATCAGATAACAACAATATAACTAGAAAAATTAGCATCGTCATTCATTTAAGACAAGATAATGTAGGCAATAATATCTCCTCATCAAGTGAATTATATAGTATCATAAATAAATAGCATAATTGAAGAATAAGAAATCCAAGAATTCTAACATAATGACAAGAACATATACACATATCCTCTCATCTATTAAAATATGTCAACAAATCATGAACTCATAACATCATCATGTAAGAAGAAATTCTTAAGAAATTGCAATGCCAATAGCGCACTATTAGAAGCATAGAAGTTGATTCCTCGGAAACTGTTCGAACTTCTCACCATCAACTATGATCACATCCATCTCATCAACTAGAAAATACAACAAGAACCACCTCGACACCAACAATATAAGGTCATCTTATATGAATAAATCATCAATTTTTTGCATCATAAGGGCATCATCAACAGACTGAAGCAAACCAATGTGAGAACCAAAATACCAATAATGAAATGGTGGAAGAATATGGGAAGCTACCCATGAATTTGTACCACTCCATATTCATTACTGAGAGACATAAACAAATTTCTAGCTCAAAGTGAACGTATATACATTACTACCATTCATACAATCCACATACATAAAGTAAATTGTCAGTTTTTACAGCCACAACTCCCCTTGATCATGACATACATGTTAGAAAAATTAGCAGAGTGAAGAAGAAGGAATCATTCCTAATTTATGTCTCCGATATTTAATGGAATCAAGTGGAAGAGTCTTGGTAAATACATGTGCAACTTGTTCCTTCGAAGGAACATACTCCAATTTTACCTTTTGTTCAAGCACTTTCTCTCTAAGAAAATTGTATTTAATTTGAATTTGCTTTGTATTTGAGTGCATGAATAGGTTCTTAGAGATACTTATGGCTCTAGTGTTGTCACAAACAACAGGTACAAGCTAAGGACATGTGACTTGAATGTATTACAATTTTTGGGTCATCCATAGAATTTGAGTATAGCAAGAGGAAACATCAACATATTCTTCTTCAAAAATTGATAAAGGAATATAGCTTTGTTTATTACTACACCAAGAAATTATGTGAGGTACATAATATAATTCTCCTCCACTATTGCTTTTCCAATCATCAACATTACCTATCTACGTATTTTGAATACCCTAGACCAAAATATTGAGTGCCTTGTAGATACTTCAAAATCCTCTTCACATCTCGGAGATGAGTATCCTTTAATTTTTCTTGAAATTGTCTAAATATGACAACTACATGCACAATGTATGATCTTTTATCTGAAAGATAGATCAAACTATCAATCATAGATCGATATTCTAGTTGATTAATGGTAGGAAAGTCATCATTTTGGTTGAGATCGCATTGTGTTACCATTGGTGCACGTATAGGTTTGTAGTATTGCATTCCATATTTCTTGATAATTTTTTTGACATACTTGGTTTGAGAAAGAATCATGCCATATTTCATTTGTTGAACTTGAAGACCAAGAAAGTATGTTAGATCACAAAGTAGAGACATTTCAAATTCCTACTGCATAACAGAAGCAAATCCTTGACTCATAGATTCAACATTGCTTCCATATATGAAGTCATCTATATAAACCACTACTATAAACAATGTGTCTTTGTCAATTTTGGTATATAAATTTCTATCTGCAAATCCTTTCTTAAACCCTTGTTGCTAAAGAGACCTCAAAAAACGATAATACCATGCACGAGGAGCTTGTTTAACCCATACTATTCCTGAAGCTTACAAGCAATATTTTTATCATTTTCAAGAACCAATCCTCCAGGTTCTTCAATATAACATTATTCTTCTAGATCCCCATTTCAAAATGCAGATTTATCATCCATTTTATATACCTTAAAGTTATAAAATATAGAAAATGCAAGAAAACTTCTTATGGCTTCAAGTCTATCTACAAGCACAAATGTCTTTTCAAAGTCTATCCCTTCCCGTTGAGCATAGCATTTACATACAATTATTGCTTTATTTCGAATTAATTCTCCATTTTCATTCAGTTTTTTCTTGAACACCCACTTTGTCCCAAATATATTTTTATCATGAGACCTTGGTACCAGTTCCCCTGTATGGTTCTTTTCTATATGATCAATTTCTTCATGAATTTACCTAACCCAACATTCACCTTTGATTTATTGATTTTAATTTGGTGGTTCAATTGTGGATAGTAAGTCTAAGTGGATATATGTTCCAACTAAAAATATTCTAATTTGTATTATCACTTCCTTATCACCTCAAATTTGAGATTTAGGATTATTTTTCTGAATATGCCTTGATGGATTCTTTTCTAACATATATATATATTTTCATTTCCTTATACTGTTTCTTCTCTTTATTCATCTCGTACTAGTTCTTGTATTTGAGAAGGGAGAGGTTCATCATCTGCTTGTGCTTCCCTTATGGTAATTGTGGATGCTTCATCAATCACAAAATATATACTTTCATCAATAATTTGGAGCATTTTATTGTAAGATTTATTTCATTTTATTTTGGAAGAGTATCTAAGGAATATTACTTCATCATCTATGGATTCGAAATTTCCAATATTATCATAATTTATCTTTATGAAAATTTTCTTCCAAATATTCTAAAGTGTTTGACAGCTATGCACTTACCATAAAAATTTTCATATGGAGTTGTATCATTGTTTACTGAACATGAGCCTTGCTGAGTATATCCAAGGATGTATGTACTTCTTCTCTCGAGAAGGTGTGATGTGTTCTTGACTCATCAAGCTTGGATTGTGTGATTTGATGATCTGTTATTGTTCATTCTTTCAACAAATCCATTTTTTTTAGGAGTTCTAGCTATGGAAAACTACATTTAAATGCCATTTTCTTCACAAAGATTGAAAATTTCATTTAATATAAACTATCCCGCTCTATCACATCCAATTTGTTTTATACGAAAGACTTGAATATTTAAAACTTTTCAAATGCCTCATCTTTATAATTTACTAAACCAATCCAACATATTATTGTAAAATCCTCAATAAATAATATGTAGTATTGTTTAACATGAGGAGAATTATTTTTCATAAGTCCACATATATCATTGTGAACAAGTTTAAGGGGTTCACAGAAGTAATTTATTTAACCTTAGACTGAAATCTGGATTTCTTACCAAATTAACATGATTTTCAAATATTATTTCCTGGTGGAGAAATGTTGGTTAAGTCACAAACTTCTACCATCCTGCTTGATTTGTATAATTGATAAAAGATAAGGTGCCCCAACCTTTTGCGCTATTAGTGTCAGTGTTTACAACCTATCACCAGTGTTCAAATGGGCTCTTATCGTGTTTTTTTAGGGTGTCAGGTCAAATTTTTTTCATTTCAGTGAGTCTTCAAATAAAATTTGGTCACTGGATAGTGTGTCTAGGTATATTTTCTACTCCTTCAAAAATTTTAAATTCCTGGTCCATGTCATCAAATAAGCTGAGTGTATCCTTATTCAGAGTTTGTCATCATCATTTCAGTCATCTTGTTGGGGCATTTGTTTTGGGATAGAAATTTTTTTGAGTTGCGGAGAACTGGAGAACTGGTGGCAGAGTGCAATTAGGGTAGATAGGGAGCTGTCACGGTTGCAGAAAGGTAGAAGACAGGTGGCACGACATGTGAAGAGAGCAGTGCAGATGGCAGAAATGGAGGTGAAGAACAATCAGTAGAACTCCTAGTAATAAAGAATAAGAAGAAGGAAGTGGAGTGCAAAAGAAGCAAGGAATGACAGTCTCAATCAGCGAGAAACAAATAGGCAGGCCGTCAATCAGTAGGGAGTTAGTTAGTTAGTTAGTCCGGTGAGAGACTAGGGAGAATTAGAGTCTCAAGAGAGCTCTGTGTGAATTCTTTTGTACTGAACTAGATTGTAATAGACTCTGCAGAGAACATGTATGTTGTTTTGATATTGTTAATGAAATCAGGTTGTTTCTAGGTATGATATCTCGAATTGATTGATGGTTAACTGCTATGATGAATGTATGCCTAGATAAAATTTTAATTCAGCGCTCTAAACACATCCTGATGAATGATAATTCCTTCTTAGAGTTAATATATATATGTGGCTTCTAAATCCTCATAGTCGTTTTCTACGTTCATATTTGTCTTCTACATGATCTCGCTTCTAATATTATTAAGGTCATGGCACACCTTGGGTGAGACTCCCTCCTCGCTTAAGTAGGGTGAAAATTCCAGTGTTGTTCTAGACTACTGCAGAAACCTTGTTAGCCTCAAACTGAACCCAAGTCTTTCCCAGATACCTCCATTTTTGCCAACAAATGGTTCTGTTTCCGAGACTTGAAAACTTATTTAGAATTTATATCATGGTATCGTGGATCTATGAGAAGGAACTACATAACTGGTGGTACAAGCACATATATCAGTTCATATCGGAACAAGAAGAACTCTGGAAACAGAGTGAAAAGAGTGTCAAAGATTGGGTCCTGTTTTCTGAATATGCGAGTGAGTTGTATGAAATTTTCTAGGGTAAGTTTCATGAAGAGATTTACAACTGGTTGAGGAGACTTTAGATCATGTCACTCCCAAGAGGATCGCATAGAGTTTGTCACAATTGGACGCACAGAGATATAGTAGCACTCCATCAGTTAGATAAAGATCTAACCCTACTAGTAGATTTTAGGGTTCAATCTACCTTAGAGGGGTACGTTGTAGAGTTTGCAACTGAGTATTACCAATATTTTACAAAAGCTGAAGACGTATTTAGATCTAGGTTGCGGGGGAAACTATTGAAAGAAATATTATTGTGGATTAAAGCAATAATGGTGGATGAGGGACTGATGTCGCTCCAAAGCCGTGATATGGAGACCTAAACCACCAATATTCGGGGAAGGAGTTGAGGGAAAGATTATATGAGTAAGAAAAATGGGGGAATAGGGATATCGATGTTGGAATCTCCAGTAGGTTGAGAGAGCGGAGAGCACATCAGAGTCTATAGATTGCTGAGAAGTGGTGGGAAAGGGCGATGAAATAGTTTGAGAAGTAGGAGAAGAATAAAAAAAATAAGGAAAAGGCACCGCAAACGATAGAGGAAAGAGAAGGTTAGATGGGATCCCAAGGAATGGGAGGTACATTAAGGAATTTAGGCAAGTTTATAGGATCCCAGCCCGGAAAGAAAAGGGAGAACAGTCCAATGAGGAGGGCATGCGCCCCGAGGAGAAGTTTGATGGGGAGCTGCATGTTGCAATGGAGCAACTATTCCTAGAGAGGATGACACACATAACACAAGGTAATCCTATTCCCCAAGTTTCAAGTAGCACTATTCCTAACCTTCCCCTGGTACTCTATCATCCACCTCATAACTTCTTTGTTAAGTTACGGGAGTTTATCAAGTTGAGTAGTACTAAATCCTTAGTATAGATATCTACTAGAAAAAGTGCAAGTAGTAAAATCTCTCAGTCAGGAAGTAGATGTTTTTTTATAGTACCACCAACACAAATAAATATGGTGGGATCATTCACCTAATACCCAGAATTTTCAGAAAAAGGTAATGACGATGTAGAGAAGCACTAGTATTGCTATGAAGCAATTTGGAGAGCTCAACAGACACCAGATGCAGTCAAGTTAATTGAGTTTCAAACCACACTGAGAGAAAGAGCTTTGCATTGGTTCATTAAATGGTTAGAAGCACACCAAAACCCAAAAATAGGTGATGTGAAGAAATAATTTGTCCAAGAATTCAAATTTCCCCAGTGGAATCAACAGGGATTGTATGAAATATGGGAAATTAAACAGCAGGAAGGAGAAACGCCCTGGAAATTAATGAGAATATTTAAAGACGCGATTGGAAAGCTAATTTACCCAATTGATCCAAATAACCAGTGAGATTGGTTCATCAAAGCACTCCTACCGCTAACAAGGACACCATTGACGCAACAGAAGATTGATACCCTTCAAGATGCTCTCTAGTAAGCCATGAAAATAGAAAATATGGTGGGTTACAAGAAGGAGTTCAAAGGAGGAGCAGTAGTATAAGATCCTTCCATACTAGGGCTTCAACATCAAATAGCTAGTTTAACATAGAAGTTGAAATATATTCAACTAGTACGACCTGCAAGGCCCAACGTGGGGTGCACAGATTTCTTGATGGAAGGACACGTTTCCACAAAATGTCCGAGGTTGCGAGGAGAAAGTTTTGGAAATTTGGCAACCGAAACATAGGGGTCCCACCAGTCGGTGGAGTTGTGCAGATAAACACTCAAGGACTATAACAACCGTAACCCCTCTTCCCAAGGTTCCCTAATCAGAAAAATCAAATAGCAACCGAGTGTTGCGAAATATGAAAAGGTACTGGTCATCCTCCGTGATTGTGTCCAATTTTGAAAAAATATTCTAATGTTCTAAACAATATATACTATGAATTGTATGCCTCTAGAATGCATAATACAGAGCAATGTAGGGCCCTCGATGCATTGGCGCAACAATTGGACAGGCCATCTTATAGAGTGAATGAAACTCCAAGGGGGTGAGGAGGAGGAATGAGAGGTAGCAGAAGTGGAGGAACAGGACCAATAAGATATTATAACTATGATCAATAAGGGAATGTAGTGCGAGAATGACTGCTACCCAAGAGACCATGGTGCTCTTAATGCAGAGTTAACACACATGCAACTGAAGATTGCCTAGAGCTAATTAAGACATGGGAAGAAAGAGCCAGAGAAAGGGGATCTAACCTAGTTAATGTCAAACCAAAAATAACAAAAGCTCAACCCATGCAAAGTGAAGCTATAGTGATGTGAGGAGGGAAGTAAATAGGGAAGGATGCACAATACATGGACCCAATAAAGCTAATCAAACCTACATCTCCAAAGAAAGGTTTCAACCTAGATCGATAGAAGCAGTATTTTAATGAAGCAGTTGAAACTTATTAGATTTGGATCAAGGACCTAAGTGATAGCTCAAAATTCAAATTTTTTGGAAGTGTGTCAAACCTAAGTGACTGGATAAATCTTGTCCTCCTAATTCCGATGCTAGGAATGGTTCAATAACCGACACCGTATGAAGAAGTTATTGCAGTTTGAAAATCCCAGTAAACTGCACTTTTTTGGACTTCAACCAAGTTTGACTGGTTTTGGAAAATTCAAAACAAAAGAATATTCCAGGGAATATTCTTGAAATATTCTAGGGAATATTCTTGGAATATTCATAGAATATTCCAAGAATATTGCTCGAAATATTCCCCAAAATATTCCTTTCGAACCAACTGGTGATGGACAAGTGTCAGCATGTAATTTGTTATGGGCTGTATGTTTGAAATGTTGGCCAATGGGAGGTTGCCACGTGCCAGGAACGGAGGCCGCCATGTGGCCCAGTTTCATGGTGTAAAATTATGGGTTGTACTCCACCACAGTCAACCGCATGAACTGCCGCCAAACACGTCCGCACTTTACGGTTGTGCTGTGTGTTAGTTCTTAACTATACAAGAACTCAGTTTAACGTGCATCAGTTTTTGATTTTGGGGTTGGAGGGATGAGTGTCGAGGGCTAGCCCCTCCCCACACAAACACGACCCATGACCAGACCCTAGGGCCCTAACCACAGACACACAAAATGTTTACACCGACGATTCCACATTTGGTTAAAACCTGTCACATGGGAGTTATATTAAACAATTAGTCTGCCGACCATTATGGCTATTTTCAACGATGACCGTGCAGTTTTAGGACATGTGCCCACGTGATGGTTTAAAAAAAAATATTGTTAACGGTTTTGAAACTGGCAGATAATTTTGGCGTGCCCCTAAATTTTGGGTATTTTTCCATTTTTAACTGGAGTTAAGTCCAGTTCCTCCAAGTTTGGTGGAGGATTTTTTGGGGTCATTGGGAGAAATGAGTTTGGGCTCTATCTTGAGCTAAATTTGACCAATTTTGGAGTGCCAATAGTCAGTTTTAACTATCTCATACATTTCAAACTCATTGTTGTGCATTGCAGAGGGCCAGCAATAGTTTGAGGCCTAGCTAGTGCAGCTAGAGGCATTTCTCAACAATAGAATAGTAATTTTTGACTGTAATAAGAATTATGAATCAGATGGAGGATTTTTTAGAAGCTTTTGAGGACTTCTAGAGGTCGAGAACCCACAGAGAAGTTTTCTTTAACCCTAGAGCAAGCGGGTGCCACCAAGTGTTGGAGGCAAAACCGGAGTAGCCGGAGGTCAATTTCAATGAAAAAATAATCTATTCTGAATATTTCTGGCATTCTAAATCCATTGAAGGGATTTTCAAAGCCATTTGAAGACTTCTAAAGGTCAAGGAGCCACAGGGAATTTTTCAGCAACTTAGGGCCAACTGTGAAATGAGGCCTAGATTGGGGATGCAGTGCTCATTTTGAGCAAATGATCAGTTCATTTTGTAGGTATGATATGTGTTTAAGACATTAGGTGAGGTTTCAACAATATTAAAATAATTTTGAGGGATTTTCTGCCATAGAGAAGCACAGTGTAGCTCAAGAGCACCAACAGAAGGAATCAAGTCTAAGGGATCCTAGATCTATTTTCAGAGTGATGATAGCCAGAAAGGGTTATAATGGTATTCTAAACCCATTGGTTTAGTTTAGTGAACCATTGGGGTTTATTTTGTAACTTTTAAAAGAAATTTTTCCTTAATCCCAAAGAGCCAAGTCAAGATGACAAGAGCTCAAGGAGACGTAGCCCACGATATTCGACTGAACTCCTAGATTAAAATTGTTGTTATGTGTTGATGTTTATTTGCTGAATTGTATGGCTATTTAACATGTTTAGTTTCAAAAAAAAAAAATGGACTTAAAGCACTTGAAAAGAAAAAAAAACATACACCTTTTTCAAGTATAAATTCCGCAAAAATTCAAGTGTAAGCTAGATATTTTATTTTTTTAACTGAGTGGGAGGTTCTTGAAAAGCATAAAAAGTTATCGAACCCATTTTTAGATTAGGATGGTATTAGAGAACTTGGCTGCTTGATTGACAGAGCAATAGCTTGCTTGTTGACTTGAAATGTGTTTTAATAGTTAAAGAATTTGACTGTTTGCAAACTAACTATTTCTTGAGTTTTCTAGAGGTGAAGGGAAAGCTACTGATAGCTAATTCCAAAAGAGGACAAGAAGGAAGAAGGAATGAAGGCATATTCCTTATCCAAAGGACTTCAAGGCAACCCTTGAAGCAAAAAAGGGGTTGTTTGCAAAAGGCTGCTTGAGGAAGAGCTTGAATCTACAACCATTTTGTTTTGAAGCTTTGTCAATTGTTTTGAAAGATTTGTAATTGCTGATTGAAGTTATTTTTTTGATTGAAATTATGATGAAAACTTCCTAAAGTGAGGTTTAAAAATCCTCCTCCTTCACAATATTCTTTGATGAAGACATGAAGCAAGACTTCTTCAGGATGAAGAACATGGTGGAAATTTTGTATGAAGATAGATGAGAAAGTAGTAGACTTCATGAGCAACTGGTTTCTATGAAACAAGAGAAAGAGGGACTTATTCAAATATTTCATGAGATGGAGATGCAACTCCATCAAGCCCAAGAGGCCTTAACCAAGAACATGCGTGAATTGGAGGTCACTCACTCAAATTTTTCTTCAAATTGCTCTTCATATAGATGTGTTGGTTCATTTGAAAATTACCCTAGATGTATAGGGTCGAAGTTAATGTTTAAAATGGGCTATGAAGGGAAGGGTTTAGTCAAGCATGCAGAAGGCATGATTGATCCTATTTTGGTTGAGAAACGACCTAAGAAATTTGGTCTTCGTTATGTTCAATCTTATGGCAAAATATCTACAGCCATGAAGGCATATGAGGCAACTTAAAATGGAACTTTTGTTCCAAGTTATAAACCACAAACATGTCAAGTTTGGTTTCAAGTGGATTGTGAATGTTTGAAGCCAATGTTGCAGCAATATGTGTGTAGACATGCAGATTATGGTGAGCATGAGAGTTGAGACAGTTCTCAAGATATAAATAGTGATGTTAGTCTTCAAGAGAAAGGTGGAACCTCTAGCATTTCATCTACTCATGAAGGTAAAAAAGATGGACATGCAAAACAGCATTTGAGGTATAATTCTTCCCATAGTTAAGCTGATTATGTTTCTGCAAGGCATGAAAATTCTACATGCTTGAATGGAAGAAAGAGTTGTTGTGCATATTGTGGTCTGTATAACCATGTTGTTTGAAAATGATGGAAGAGGATGAAGGAATATAGGGAAAAGTTGAGGGAAAGGAAAATTGAAAATAAGGTGCATAAGACTTGCACACATTGCCAGAGAAAGGGACATGTTGTTTCTCAATGTTGGACATTGCATCCAACTAATCGTCCCAAGAATTTGAAGCAAGAGGACAAAAATATTGGCGAAATTGGAACCAAATATTCCATCACTGATTTTAGAAGGGATGTTTCACATGAAGAATATTTTCAGCAGCAAAAGTCATCATGGAAGTGGCTTGGTGAGAAGTGGTTTTACTTCTTGACACAGTAAGACATGCAATCATTTGTACATATGAAAATTTCAGTTATGTATGCATGTTTTATGTTGTAATCTCACATTTGTGTGAGCCACCTTAGATCAATGATCAAGGACATGATGTTAATCTACCTTCTATCAATTTCTCGCCAGAAATTTCCGAGTGAGTGCAAGGAAGACAATTGTTGAGAGGAGGACAAGCTCATCAGGAAGGGAAGTGTCATCTACCTTCGAGTTTTGGTTCAAAGGAACTAAGACATGCAAGGCAAGTGTATGGAGGGTGAAAAGAAGAGGGTGTTGTACTCACATCTACTGTACAGATCAACATATCAATCTTTTGGAGTCCAAAAGATTCCCAATCGAGAGGTGTGATCAGATTTGGATAAAGGACCTAAGTGATAGCTTAAAATTCAAAGTGTTAGGAAGTGTGCCAAACCTAAGCAACCAGATATATCTCGTCTTCCTAATTCTGATGTCGTGAATAGTTTGAAAAACCGACACCATATGAAGAAGTTATCGCAGTTTGAAAAGTCTAGTAAACTGCAAATTTTGAACTTTGACCAAGTTTTACTGGTTTTGTAAAAAAACAAAAAAGAATGTCCCTGGGAATATTCTTGGAATAATCCCTGGAATATTCCTTCTAGACGAACCATTTATGGAAAAGTGTCAACGTGTAATTCGTTGTGGGTTGTACATTTGAAATTTCGACCAACGAGAGGTTTCCATCGGCCAGACCCAGAGGCCGCCACGTGGCCCAGTTTCATGGTGTAAAATTATGGTTCAGACTCCACTGGAGTTGACTGCATGATCTGTTGCCAAACACTTCTTCACTTTACCATTTTTCTTTGTGTCAATTCTTAACTATACAAGAAATCGATTTATATTTAATGTGCATCGGTTTTTTGTTTGGCGGTTGGAGGGGCCAGCCCCTCCCTAAATGACCGTGACTTGTGACTAGACACCAGGGCCCTAACCACTGACACACAAAATGATTAGCTCAAAGGTTCCACATTTGGTTAAAACCTATCACATGGGAGTTATATTAAATGATTAGTTTGTCGACCATTATGGCTACTTCCAACGATGACCGTGTAGTTTTACGACACATGCTGACGCGGCAGTTTAAAAAAAAAATTATTGCTAACAGTTTTGAAACTAGAGGATAAGTTTTGCATGCCCATAAATTTTGGGGATTTTTCCATTTTTAACTGGATTTAAGTCCATTTCCTCCAAGTTTGGTGGAGGATTTTGAGGGGTCATTGGGAAAAATGAGTTTAGGCTCTATCTTGAGCTAGATTTGACCAATTTTGGAGTGCCAATAGTATATTTCGATTATATAAGACATTCCAAAAAAATTATTGAGGGTTTGAGAGCAATCATAGGACTTTTGAGTAGGTTTTTTCTTCAGAGAATTTATAGGGGGCACTAGAGCCACCATGGGCCAGTAGCAGTTTGAGGCCTAGCCAGTGTAGCTAGAGGCCTTTCTCAACATTCCAATAGTCATTTATAACTGTAATAAGCATTTAGAATCTAATGGAGGAGTTTTACTAAGCGTTTGAGGACTTCTAGAGGTCGGGAACCCACAAATAATTTTTCTTTGACCCGAGAGCCAAGGGGTGCCACAAAGTCTTTGATGGCGAAACTGAAGTAGAAAGAGGTCAATTTCAGTGAAACAATAGTCTATATTGACTATTTTTGCATTCTAAATCCATTGAAGGAAGTTTCAGAGCCATTTTAAGACTTCTAAAGGTTGAATACCCATAGGGAATTTTTCGGCAACCGAGGGCCAACTATGGAAGGAGGCCTAGATTGGGGATGCACTGGTGATTTTGAGCAAATGATCAATCCTTTTTGGAGACTTGATATGTGATGAAGATATTACATGATGTTTTAGGGATAGTAAACAAGTTCTTATGGATTTAGTGCCGTAGAGAATCTTAGTGTAGCTCAATAGCACCGACAGAAGGAATCAAGTCTAAGGGAGCCTAGATCTATTTTCAGAGTGATGACAGCCATGATAGGGGTATAATGGTATTCTAAACCCATCAGTTCAGTTCAGTTAACCATTGGAGTTTGTTTTGTAACTTGTAAAAGAAATGTTTCCGTAATCCCAAAGAGAGAAGTCAAGATGACAAGAGATCATGGAGACGTAGCCCACGATATTTGGGTAAACTCCTAGATTAAATTTGTTGTTATGTGTTGATGTTTATTTGCTGCATTATATGGTTGTTGCACATGTTTAATTTCATAAAAAAACAAATGGACTTATAGCACTTAAACACTAAAAAAAACATACACCAGTTTCAAGTGTAAATTCCGCAAAAAGTCAAGTATAATTTAGATCTTTTATTTGTTTAACTGAGTGGGAGGTTCTTTAAAATCATAACAAGTTCTTCAACCCATTTTCAGATCATAAAAATTTTCCCAGATAGGGATAAATTAGAGTATGGAACTTTCACAACCACCCAGTGAAAGAGAGAAATAATGGCATACAAGTGCATTGATTGAGGAATGGTTCCAACTATTCCTGAAAATTGTAAACAATGGACCAATGCTGGAACAACTAAAGAAAAATTTAGAATTGATCATGTAAGGAAATGCAGAAACTAGAGACTTAGGGAATTCAACTGAGAAGTACATAAGAAGGGTGAAACGAAACAATATAAGAACTAGAAAGGAGTTCTGTGTGAACACCCAAGTCACGGGATTTAAAATCAGAGATGAAATGCTTGATCTAAGATCAAATGTCAAAATTCTACCACAAAAGACGTGGGAAGCACTGGGGAAACCAAAGCTAACATATTCACCAATAGAGCTAAGAATGGCGAATCAATACTGCATTATACCTATAGGAAGGCTAGAATAATTCGGAGTTGATGTCACGGGATTAAAAACCTATACAGACTTTGAAGTAATAGACATCATGGGAGATAAGGATCCCTATCCTACTTTGTTGGCGATAGACTGGGCCTTTGAGAATTATGTTCTGATTTATTTAAAGAAGGAGTTAATGATATTCAAAGATGGGGAGGTTAGAGTAGTTCAGCGATTGGACCCATATCAAGGACCCAGATACATAGATAATGTTGACAAAAGAGAGGACACCCATATTCTATATTAACTCTACCAGATGATGGTAGGAAGGAGAGAAGATTATATCAATCCTACAATAGGAGGGATCGTAAGCTATATAAGCGTTCAGAGTTCCAACTTGGGATCAGAAGTAGCATGGGATGATTGGAAACAGGGAGGATATGAAATCAAAACCACAAGATGCACCAAAATTCGGGGAGTCAACTGGATTGGTACAGAGTTAAGAGAATATCCAACTCTTTCAAATATGCATGCTGTAATTACATTCATTATTAAAGTGGAAGAAAAAGCCCCAATAGAACATAGAGTCCCTCTCATAGATGTATCACTACAATCCATGTCAGCAAGGTGGCAGGCTACCGATCACAATTCTCTTCCGTGATGGGAAGATATTTCCAGATAATTAAGGACTAGATTCCATGAAGCTTCAGGACCGCAACTTAGAGAGAATTACCAAGGGAATTCTGACCCCCTAGCACATCTAACTAGTTGAGAGTATAAGTGGAGGAAAGAAGAATATCCAGAATCTTTGTGGGTGCACAATTTTATACATTCACTGGACACCATTCCATAGGCTTGGTACCTGACAAAAGAGAAGAAGAGAGGAACTGGTACCTGGGAAACAGTTGTGGAAATTTTTGTGCAATGTTTTTTCTTTCAAAGGAGATACAGAGCAAGTTACAGATGCCCTTCAAGCAATTAAAAGAGTATTGTTCTTTCCATGTTTCCAGGAAGATGAAGAGATATCTTTATTAGAGAAAAAATTCAAAGAATCAGTAGCATGTAAAAGGATAGATTAGGAGATAGACGATGGTGATTTAGAGAATCCTCGACATCTATAATTTAAAGATCAGGAGGGAGAGCAGGAAATACAAGAAGAACCAACTACATAGGGACTACACCTGTTACCTTTGAAGAGAAAGATGAAAAATATTGGAAGCACAGAAAAGCCCAATATTTCATCTATCCAAGATTATTGGGATACAAAGAGAAGAAAGGAAATATTTGACCTATTACAGGAGTATGAAGATTTGTTCCCATCTTCAGTGGCGGAGCTGAATGAAATCAAAGGAGATCTAGGAGAGATGCACATAGTTTTAAAATCAGATGCAAGGCCAGTAAAGAATAGGCCTTACCAAATGAATCCGAGAGTAAAAGAAAAGGTTAAAGTAGAGATAGACAAAATGATGAAGGCAGGTTTTATTTTCCAGTTGAGGAAGAAAAATGGGTCAGCTCAATTGTAATACAAAGTAAAAAGGAGAAATCAGAAATTTGAGTATGTGTAGACTACAGAAGTCTCAATAACGCATGCATTCATGATCCATTTCCAACTCCATTTAGTGATGGGGTTCTAGACAACATAGCGGGAAACAAATAATACTCATTCACAGATGGATTCTCAGGATATCATCAGGTAAGAATAGCAGAAGAAGAAAAAAAAGGAAAACTACTTTCACAAGATAATGGGGATCATTTTCCTATCATGTCATGTGTTTTGGACTAAATAATGCACCAGCTGTGTTTTCACGGATAGTGATAGCAGCATTCAAAGACTATATCCATAATTTCCTAGAGGTATACATGGATGATTAGACATTTTACAATCTACTAAAGAACCATGCAACTCTACTCAGAATAATCTTTGATAGATGTAGACAAATTCAAATTTCTCTCGACCTTATGAAGTGCATATTTGCAGTACCTTTTGTAACATGTCATTTGTAAGTAGGGCGTATGTGTGGACCCAGTGAAGGTAGAAGTCATTGCAAACATGGAAGCACCAGATACTGTAAACAAATCGAGGTCACTACTGGGACACACAGGATACTACAAGATGTTCATACGCAATTATGCAAAGATTACAATACCATTGGAAAATTTTTTGTGGAAGTGAAAGAAATTTATGTGGAACGATGAATGCACTAAGGAACTAGACACATTGAATGAAAAACTAGCAAGTGCACCCATTTTGACCCATCCCGATTGGGACAAACAATTTCATGTCCACATTGATGCCTCAAGCATCACTTTGGGAGCAGTGTTAGCTCAACCAGGAGAAACCTCCATAGATCATCCAGTGTACTTCACAAGCAGGAAGTTGTCCATAGCTAAAAGAAATTATACAACAACAGAAAGAGAATCTCTTGCTATGGTATACTCTCTACAGAAGTTTCATCACTACTTATTGGGAGGCACATTTTAGTTCTTCACAGATCACTTAGAATTGAAATATCTAGTAAACAAACATGTGCGTGAAGGCATAATACGTAGATGGCTCCTACTATTCCAAGAGTTCACTTTTGAAGTAATTGTAAAACCAAGAAGGCTAAACGTTGGTCTTGACCACTTATCGAGATTTGAGAATGGGGAAAATGGAAGATCCATTGATGACCAGTTGTCGGATGCTGATCTCTTAAGAGTAGAAGCCATCCTATATTATCTAGAACAAATAGTGATATATATGGCCACACGGAAATTCCCAACAGAATACACGACAACCCAAAAAGGAAATCTAGTACTGAAATCGCCTGCATATCAACTCATAGCAGGGGCAGTTATATAAAATGGGATTGGATCATATCTTGTGCAGATGTGTCCTGGATCATGAAAGAGAATAAATCTTGTGGGAGTGTCACAGCGGGGTTGCAGGAGGTCATGTCGGTGCAAAACCCACTACAAGGAAAATAATACATGTAGGGTTATGGTGGCCCACAGTACCCAAAGATAGAAAATCATATGTGAAAAAATGTGATGTATTCCAAAGAAAAATACGTCCGTCACACCATTATGAGTTACCACTGCAACCTATGAGGGCTATGCAGGCATTTCAAAAATGGGTCGTTGACTTCATAGGATTAATTTCACCAATGGAATGACACTCGTAGGCAAGATACATAATCATCGCAACTTATTATCTCACAATATGGGCAGAGGCGACATTTGTAAGAGACTGCAAAATAGACACAGTAGTCAGATTTATTTTCAAGAACATCATTAGCAGATTCAGCTGTCCCATGAGCCTAACAAATGGTCAAGGCACACATTTCATTAATGCTATAGTTAAATCATTGCTGGAAAACTTCATGCTACAACACCACAAAAGTAGCTCGTACCACCCTCAAGAAAATGGAACCGTCGAGGCATTAAAAAAAATCTTGGAAAAATGACTAACAAAGATATGCAACGCCAAATGTGATGACTGGGATGAAAAGATACCAGCCACATTGTGGACATACAGGACTACCATAAAGATATTGCACAATCAAAATCCATTCCAACTAGTATACAAAAAAGAGGATGTAATACTAGCCGAGTTCATCATACCAAGCCTCTAAATTGCTTCAAAAACACATATGACAGACGACGAATCCATCACTCCACACCTCCATGAACTGTATGAGGTTGAAGAAGATATATTTCTGGTGTATTTCCATCAATGAGTAAAAAAATAAAGACAAAAATCCTGGCATGACCATCACATCAAGCACAAAACATTCACTATTGGTGGAAAGGTCCTACTCTACAACATCAAATTCCAGAATTTCACAAGGAAACCCAGAATGCACTAGATGGGACCATATTGTGTCATATAGATTAAAGACTCAGGTGTGGTTAGACTGGCGCAAATAGACAGACAAATACTTCAAGGATGGGTGAATGACACATGCCTAAAACCCTGTCATGAGTAAGCGCCACAATTTTTTTTTTAATAACTCTAGCACCCAAGGGTAGTCAATGTGGTAGAGTAGTGTAGATAGAGTTAATAAATCTCTCCCAACTGAGATGAGGCATATAATTATTATAATTTAAGCTTTTTCAGCCCACTACAGTAGGAATCCTTTATAAGAAGCCTGTACCATTCTGCAAAGTAGCAAATGTCCCTGTTGTGATGTGGAGACCACATCACAACCAATTGTGGTCAGGGGGAGAGTGTACAGTGTTAGATAGCCGAAGCGTGTCAAATATCATTCACTCATAAAGAACCATCATACCATTTTCAGTCCGTAGAATCATCCAAATTTGAAAAATAACTATTGTAATTAGTAACCACCATACCATAATAAAGTTGCCAGATTAAGCCATAATTATTACCCACCATGTCTACCCGACTCTCGAAGCCAGCATCAGCACTGTCAGAATACACCTCACCATGGTAACTAATCGCATGATTATAGCCATGGGAAAGACAACAACAATTAATTAGTTATAGGGTCATATCAACCTCATTCATTCTGGTAACATTAATTAACCTGCATGAAGGAGGAAAGCACCAGAATGCCAGAAAATTCCGAGTTAGCAGAAACAGAAACAACTACAACAACAAGAATGATTTCAGCAGTAGAATTTTAAAGCAGCTGATTAGCAGCAGAAGTTCAAAGAAGAAGACTAGTAGCAGAAACTCATAGGAATAGACCAACAATAGTAATTCAAGTATATAGAAGAAGAAATAAGATTACAATATAGCAACCTCAGTCATCAAGCCCAATGGAGTCATTGATAGGAAAGTACAATAATGCCTCATTTATAGACATAGACTTCACAAAATTGTATCAGTTCCCGACCATGAAAAGGAAATTGTACGTCGGAAATTATGCAAGAAAGGGAGGAAGTGAAGCAGCAAGGATGAGCACAGACTTCAGAGGTATTCAGAGGATGAATATCCTGCATCTCAGGAGCCTCCCAGTATTTGGGATGACGAGAGCAACAATGCAGTGTAGAAAGTTCCTGATGAGAAGAATTCAGAACGGAACATTATGGCTTGGGAGAGAGATACAAATTCATGTAGACAAAATCCATAGAATTACAGGATTATCAGTGGAGGGAAGTGATGTATCAACGACCTTCCAAAATGTGTCCAAGAGAGCTAAAAAGAGAGGGGATTGTGATTACTAAAAAAATTATGAAACAAGAAGAGGAGGAAAGGGATAAAAGCTAGACATCATCAACAACCTAGTGGTGAAATTTTCCTACTACTTGATAGCTGGGAAAACAATGAGGCACTGAACTAAATAATAATGAACCCTGGACAAAATCTCAGTCACAGAACACTACATTCAAGGAGCATAGTTTAACTGGTGCAAATTCTTATTGAATGAACAGTTTGAGGCTTGCGAGGAAAACTACAGGTAACCCATAGGATTCATCTATGTTTATCTCATCATGGCCTTTGTAAATTGGAAGTGGACTCACCCAGGGATCAAACAACTTGCCGAAATTACTCACGACCAACCGATGGCCTTAAGTTTCATGCCCTAGATGGTATCAGGAGATCCAAGTACCAAATAAATAAATGAGGAAGCTTTTACAGCCTGGACATACGGATGGTTGATGTGGTTAGGAGCTAGAAAAGGGTTCCAAGGGGCATATTGGATAGATAATATCCACAAATATGGTTTGGGGTGACCCATAACAGGACGTACAGCAGACCAAGTTGCATGGGAAAAACCATTTTCCACATGAAGCCACTGAAGTTCCAAGTAGAGGAGGAGGCCTTCCACAACGAAGTTTTTTCATGGCCAGGAGCGGCGATGGAGCTCAGAAGCGGGATCCCACATTACTCATTTGAGGTGATGCTACCAAAAGCACTTCTAGGGGAGACACTAGAAGAAGAAATGTATAGGATCTCACAATTGCAACTACGACCACTACTGGACCAGCTCGACATACGGGTGAAATGCTTCAATCTGGTAATAGAAACTCTTACAAGCACATATACTGTATTTCCTACTTTTTCTCAGTGCCATACATTGAATTATGCATCCCCATCCACAACCAACCCCATCATTACTGCTCTACCATCCACCATGTTCAGTTCCCCTTCATTGACCACAGTCACTCCAATTTGCAAGACCAAGGCAACCAAGCCTCGAGTACCTACAACCAAACCAAAGAAATCACGAACTATGACACTGAAACAAGCAGTTGATCCCACAGGGGAAGACCAGTCCCAACCTACGGTTAGAGGCATATTAATTCAAGAATAGCCAGAGGTTTCTAGCCAAACAACCTCTACGCTACCTTTATTTGATCCATCATCAGTCGTGAAAATTTAGACATCATTGCCACTTCATACGCACAATTAATCACCACGCACCTCATTCAGATCCAAGGACCACCCCACCTACACTCCGTCCACCTCAGCGACCATTTCAGATCTAATAAAAACAAGGACCAAAAAAAATGGTGATACCGAGGAAGAAGTTAACTCGAGTATGGCTGGTGTATCCGAGGTTGACCAAACCACGGTAGGATAGGGAACCTATCTAGGGATATTAGTCCAAGGACGATATTTCACTTCTAATATAATGCCCACCCTACCATAGCTAAACCCTTTCCAGAAAACCAATTTAATATTTCAACAGTTCATACCACCCACTAGTATGCACGTCCTTGAACCCTAGCCACTGCAATAGAATCAACCAATTTCTCCACAGGGAAATTCTGTGAAATCAATTGCCAGTGGGAAATCACTTAGGGAGAGGTAACCAACCGAGGAGATGTCGAGCACTAAGAAGTTGAAGAGTTGTGGATCTAACCAACTATTCAGTCTTATCTAGATGGAAACAGACCAAGCAGAAGGTCTGCACAACGACCTCCAACAGAGATTTGAGCAGCAACAACAACAAGTGATTTCACTTAGTGATGAGTGCAATGAACTCCAAGGAGAGAAAGACACCCTACAGAAGTAGCTAGAGAAAGTGACAGAGGTCTTTAAAGAACTATGGCTGACCATCGTTGCCCAGGAAAACAAAACACTAGAGGATATTTCAGCATGCTCAATGTTCGAAAGATCCATTAGATTAAAGATGGCATGCACAAACCTGAGAAGATAAAAACAGGAACTAAAAGAGGTGCTCGTAGGCAAGCCAACATTGCCAGATCCTTCCACGGTATATGCCGAGAAGGTAACAGAGAGACAAAGGCAGGTAAATGGCATGAGTGAAACCCTCAGGACGACAGTCAAAGAGGCCTATAGGTTGCTGGAGCAGCTACACGAATGCTCGAATTCATTGACAATGAAAGCACAACCAATTTCAAATCAACTTTAGAAAATTGTCTCAGAAATCAAAGGGGAAGATCCGGTCAGAAAAACACAACTGTATAACCAAGAAGATGTGCTTGAAACCATAATTCAAGCAATTGAAGAACGCTCAACTACAACAAAACAAATTCTCAGGGAACTCAGGAAACCAATAAAATAAAAGGCTGAGGCAATAAAGAAAATGGTGGTCGAAGCCGAGCCAAAGATACAGGAAGTGTTCAGCAAGCAGACGCCTATGGTGGATGAGATGGAGGCCAAAATGGTCATCACTCAAACAGAGCATTTTCTTAAATAATGACAACAAGCAATAGCTGAGCTCACAAAACTTAAGACATCAACATTGAGCAAGGCTCCCGAGGTGGGGCATTTTTTGGAATAGGGCGAAGAAACAAGAGAAACTAGACCAGCCTTGAAAGGTGAAACACCACTGGAAGACGCAACAGTAGGGAAAGATTTACTCGGGACAAGTTAATAGCATGTGGTCGGGGCCTGTTGCGACCTTTTTTCTTGGGATGGAATAGTTTTTGAGTTGCGGAGAACTCAAGAACAGGTGGCAGAACACAATCAAGGTAGACATGGAGCTGTCACAGTTGTAGAAAGCCAAAATATAGGTGGCACAACATGGGCAGAGAGCAGCGTAGATGGTAGAAATGGGAGACAAGAACAATCAATACAACTCCTACTAATAAAGAAGAAGTGGAAGGAAGTGGAGCGCATAAGAAGAAAGGACTGACAGTGTCAGTCAACGAGAAACAAATAGGCAGGTAGTCAGTTAGTAGGGAGTTAGTTAGTTAGTCAGAATGGCAAGAGACTGGGGAGAAGCAGAACCTAAGGAGAGCTCTGTGTGAAGTCATTTGTATTGAACTAGATTGTAATAGACTCTGCGGAGAACATATATTCTATTTTTATATTGTTAATGAAATTAGGTTGTTACTGGGTATGATATCTTGAGTTGATTGATGGTTAACTGTTATGATGAATGTATGCCTAAATTAAATTTTAATTCAGTGCTATGAACATGTCCTAATGAATGATAGTTCCTTCTTAGAGTTAAGATATATATGTGGTTTCTAAATTCTCATACTTTTTGTCTGTGTTCGTATTTTTCTTCAACATGATCTAGCTTATAATCTTATTAAGGTCACGACATGCCTCGGGTGAGACACCCTCCTCCCTTGAGTAGGGTGAAAATGTCGGCGTTGTTCTAGATTACTGCGAAAACCTTGTTGGCCTCAAACCTAAATTTGGGTCTTGCCCATAGACCTCCTTTTTCGCCAAAAAGTCTCCACCATGATCTCATTCACTTTAGTGTCATGATTAGGTCATTAGGGTTTCAAGGTCACCAAATTTCCATTTCATGCATAAAATCCGACAAATTGGAAGAGTGGTAATAAATCAAATTTCTTCAATAAATTTTGATTTTTTAAATGTAATTTTATGTTTCTATATGTAATAAGTACTTCAAAGTTGTTAAATATGTAGTTCAAAGTTCCAAGGAAGATTAAAAAATCTCATATTACAAATGTATAAGGTTGTAAATTCAAAAAGAAGAAAGAAATTCATGCTTCAAAAATTCATTTGGGGCCCATTATCACTTAAATAAATCCATTCGATGCTTATAAAGGAGCCAAGAATTCATAAACACATTTCATTTGCATTCTCGTTACCTCTCATTATTGATCTCCTCCTTCAGTTGGTGAGAAAAAACACGTTTTTTAGCTGAATGTAGAGAAAAATTGGATGTGTTGTGCATCTGTGGACCGCGTTGCACATCTGGAGGAGGCATTTTCTTCCTTGAACTGTGTTGCACATCGCCGCCATGCATCTGTGAACTACGTTGCGCACAGGGAAAATTTTCCCAATCTTGCTAAAAAAACCACCCAAATCAAAATTTTCAGCTTCCATTAAGGGTTTTTCACTCTTCAAACAATCTTAACAAGCGATTACACTCATTTTAAACCCCTCTCTTCCATGGAAAACAAAGAAATGATAACAAGTTAATTTCCCTAGGTTTTTAGACAAATTTCATGGTTGTCAAATGATCAATTGATGTTGTGAAAACATAGTACCACTATCCTTCCACCTTTTTTGGCTAGTTATACATCATTCCCATACTTCACAAACCATTTCCATTAATTTTTGCATCGTCTCCCTACAAACCCTGGCCCTATTCTACCATATTGGGCCACTTTCCTAACTAGAATCGTGTTTTTCTCTTTATCACCCTCTCCCCTCACTCATTTCATAAATATTCATTTTCCCCACACTCCACAATACTCCTTAAACCCCTCACACTCTTGCACACACCGTCCCTAAGCTTCTACACTCAAACCCTAGTCCCTACACCATCATCACTACCCTATGCTGCGTTTTTGGCGGCCTCCTAGACCTAGACCTATAATTAAATTCCCTAGGTATACTCCTACCTTCCCTACCTCCCTCTCCACTTCCCTAACACCCTTCCCTACCTCCCAATTTTTTCTCATCCCATTTTCCCTCTCTTAAACTCTCCATGCTACCCCTTTCCCACCATCCCCTGTTTTGCACCTCTAGGGTTTTCCCATCGCAAAGCACTTATGGAGGAAGAGAAGAAGCCAAATAAAAAGGGAGGTCAGATTTCAACAAGTCCTTGAGAGGGCTAATAGAGATAATAAGCTACAAAGGCACATGGCCACTCATTACTAGACCATGAATTTGATCTCCAAGGTAAAAGTCAAACAATTGAGCACAAAACTGAAAGAAACCCTAATCAGCCAAAATTAGAAGGGTAAGTTGGATTTTCTTGTTGTTGCATCCATGGTTGCATAAAATACCTTATTAGGCATCTCTGGACCAATTTTGAGAAGATTTGGAGCAATTTTTGTATATTGGTGCAACTTGGTGTAATTTTGAAAATTTTGGTACACATGGACAATTTTGCTTGAAATTTTTTTCTGACTAAATAGAGATTAAATTTAAAAAATTGAAAGACTTTTTTTTTCAATCATGGACCAAGGAAAAAAGACCAGGTATTATAATTTGGGAGCAATGCCAAAAGTAAAATTTGTACAAGAGGTTATCTACACTTCCAGACAACTTGACTTCAAGATACATTTTCAGGGGTTTGGAGAATCTTTTTGTAGTGATTGATGACTCCATTGTGTAGAATAAATTATAATATTTCCACCCATACAACTTTCAGTCAAAAAATCCTATGAGAAGGCCTCCAAACACCCTCTCAAAATTCACTCTACGCACAGGAACACTTCCTCACGCTTTTACAAATTTAAGTGACCAACTTCAAACATGGATTTTGAACAAATGGGGAAGTATTTCTGAAACCTGGAAGAGTTTTTTTGTTCAAAACATGCCCAATAAAAAAAATATATATCTTAGGTTTTCAAACCACCTTATGGTTAGAGAGATATGGCTCCATATTTGAGGCCTATGTTTCCAGAAAACCGAGAATTTTTTGTGTTTTTGGTGCAGATTCGTGCTGTTTTTGACTAGGTTTTTGAACATGACATGACTTTTCCTGTTGGTTTAAATCCTAGTTGTGAAGCTTCTGGAGGAAGATAAAAAATTTATTCACCTAGGTTAACACTATAACTTCTTCATGCTACCTATAAGTGAACACATTCAATTAGCCACACACACACACACACACACACACACACACACACACACACACACACACATATATATATAACAACATTAGGAACATAATACATTTATGGAAAGTTAAAATCAATTTGGACCCCTGTGTAGTCCTATTTTTCGGAAGAACATATGTACAACTCCTGTATGCTCATACTAAGCTTGTTTAATCATGTTCTGGGGAGTAATATTGAAATTTCTGCTAGTTTTCATACATAAATCGACATTGTATGATTTCCTTGTGTAACAATATGATAACATGGCCAATACCTAATGTCTTATTGCATTAGGAGGTGTATAAATGGTGCCATATTGTTAAAGAGAATTCCATAGTTCACTACTTTCATTCAAGCTGTGTAAACAAATGAGGTTATTGATCATGTAAAGAATAACTGAAACGTATAGTTTTCTCTAGCTTATGTTTCCTTTCCACTAGAGATGATGACGAAACCCATTGACATCAATGCATCATTTCTCAATTTGTATGTTATGCAAAAATTTCATTGATGTCGCGCATTTGGTGAGATTCTCCTTTCATATCTACCATGAGTAGACTCCGTCCTCTGACCTTTGATAAATAAGAATCACACCTTATGGCCTTGCATTTCACTGACAGGAGTGTTTAGAAGCTGCGACTTGTTAGGAAGTCGCTAGGTCATGTCGTAGGTAAGTAATAAATTTTTCTTCCCATGGGTTGTTGTGGTTTTTTGTGACCCTATGACCCTGACAGAAGTCGCATAGTGGCACTACAGGTAATTCGTGATTAGCTTCTTCTGTGACTTGCGTAGGTCGCAGGGTCGCATTGTGGTTTAAGTCACATTCCTCTATTTCTTTCCTGGTGTACTGAGATGCGACTTAGAGACTAGCTACTCCAATTGGTCGCATTTTGAATTTTTAATGAAGGCTTCCACGTGCAACTTCATCGATAGCCAAGTCACACTTCCCGTTATTAGCGGAGGTTGCACCTCTAGAGCTCACGCCCAATGCCTGCGAGCTTGGGTTCAAACAGTCTTCTTGTTGCTCTTGCATCTGCCAAATCTTTTGGCAGATCCTTCGAGAACCATTGATGATTCCAGATCTCAGGAATTGATATTCCAGTGGCCCGATTGGCAACAAAAAATCCTGAAAGGGGGTATCAGAATTATGAATAAATAAGAACTTAATATGGAGTCTAAAATTTCCCATTCAAGATATGTTTCATAGCTAATTTCAATTCCTCAGCTCTTACGGGTCCTCAAGTGCGAATTCACGTGAAAAAACACCTGTAATATTCCCATCGTATTCTTTCTTTGATAACACATCAATAGTAGTGTGTGCAGAATTTCCTACAGTTGATTTTGGCTAGGAGTTGAGCATGTTGGAATTATTGAGAAATTCCAAACAATAGTGGACATAACAAACTCTCATCTACAACACAGAGAAGTTTAAAACAGAAATTTTAATCGCAGATAGAGATGGCATGAAAATGCTTTCAATTTCAATAACAGAACTTAAAAAAACTGTTACAAATTTCTTCCTCAATGGAGGGATTCACCAAAGTAAGACTGCTACAGACGCAGTGCTCTAAAACAACTCTCTGTCTCTCTCAAAACGCACAAAATAGTGCTGTAATGATCCTACTGTGTTTTCTTTGCCTGCGGGCTCACACAGCATTTTCAATAACAATAAATTACATTACCTTGGCTCTCGGGCCTTTTCTCCTTTTATATGGCGCGATGGAACAAAATAAGTAAAACAACAATAAAAAAAATTACAAAGGAAAATGCTGTTGGACACATAAAACATTAACATTGGCGCGACGTACGAGTGGGGACCACATCGTAGTCGGCCATCGCATTGCGGAAATTGCGATATGCGATATGGCGGAACGGAAAAAGTGCGATTTGCGATATTTGTGATGTGCGATGGGATCGCATCGCAAATATCTGCGATAACACATGGCGGAAACGAACAATGGAAATGTGATTGTGCGATCATGCGATGGCACGATGATCGCACATCGCAACTTTCAATATTTGGGATCAACACATAGTGGAACAAACTTTGCGATATGCGATTGTGCGATCTTGCGATGGCACGATGATCGCACATAGCGATTTCAACAAAACTCTGGCAATGGGCGGAGAGTGATTGCGGTAAAATGCGATATTGCGATGTTGCGATGTTGTGATGGCGCAACCATCGCACATCGCAGATTTCCATATCAACAAGACACTTGGTCTTCTGAACTTCTGAAATTGCGATCTTGCGATCTTGCGCTTTTGCGCTCAGGTGGTAGGGACCACTTGTCCTTCTGCTTCATAAGTGACTTCCGCTTGTTTCATTCAATATTTCATTAATTTTTGGTTGTTGAGGGCTTTTAAGCCCGAAATGACTGTCTTAATGAATTCTTCTCCTCCGTAGACTTGAACTACGGGAAATCTTCGCTCCTCTGTCAAAAATGACTTTTCCCATACTTCAAAATTAATTCCTTTCTCTGTCATACTTGGCTGCGGCCCATCATCAGTAAATTCTTCTCCTTACGTTCTTCATTCTTCTTTAATACAGAGTGTTGTGCACTCAAAACTATGTTGCTGCTGTACTTTCTTCTCCTTCCTGTACAAAGGCTCGACAGGTGACTTTAATATTTCAACACTCCCCCTTAAAGTCAGCTACTGGTTTATCCATCATACCCAAACATTTTCTCAAAAATTTAAATTTTTTCTGTGCCAATGGCTTTGTCAAACTATCTGCATATTGCTCCTCTGTTTTATAATGCTGTAAAAAAATTTCTCCATTGTTCACCAATTCTCTGATATAGTGAAACTTTGTGTCTATGTGCTTCGTTCTCTTATGAAACACAAAATTATTTGATAATGCAATAGCTGAGCTATTGTCACAATAAATCACAGTGCCCTTTACCTTTTCTTGGCACAAACTTCTCAACATTCTTCTCATCCAAATTGCTTGACACGCTGCTGCTGTAGCTGCCACATATTCTGCCTCCACTGTAGATAATGCTACAATAGGCTGTTTCTTAGAAGCCCATGAAATGGCTCCTGAACCCATATGAAAAACATAACCGGAAGTGCTCTTCCGATCATCTACACTTCCAGCCCAGTCACTGTCAGTGTATCAAACTAATTCTGAATTTTCTGAATTTTCTGAAGCTGTATACAAAATACCAAATCCTTTTGTTCCTTTAACATACCTCAGAATTATCCTTGCTGCTTGCCAATGTGCTTCTTTTGGCTTCTCCATAAATCTGGAAATTAAACTAACAACATGCATAATGTCCGACCTAGTTGCAGTCAAATACATGAGGCTGCCAACTATGCTTTTATACAAACTTGGATCAACATCCTTGCTGTTGTCATCTTTTCTCAACTTCAATCCCATTACTGTGTCAGTAATTGCAGCTTTGCACTCCTGCATATTAAATATTTCTAAAACCTGATTCACATACTTTTCTTGGAATATAAAAATCCCTTTTTCACTTTTCTCTACTTCTATTCCCAAGAAGTATCTCAACAAACCCATGTCAGTCATTTCAAATTCATTTTTCATGACTGTTTTAAAATCTTCAACAAGGTAATCATCATTACCTGTAAAAATTAAATCATCAACATATAAAACAACAATCAACATCTTACCATCCTTTTCTTTGATGTAGAGGGTGGGTTCTCCCTCACACTTTTTAAATCCATTTTCCAGTAGATAGGAATCTATCCTACTGTACCATGCTCTTGGAGCTTGCTTCAGCCCATAAAGAGCTTTCTTCAATTTGCAAACCTTATGCTCTTGGCCTTTCTTCTAATATCTGAGAGGTTGTTCCACATATACCTCTTCCATTAAAACTCCATTTAAAAATGTAGATTTTACATCCATCTGATATATTTTCCATTTGTTTTGTGATGCTATGGACAACACTGCTCTCACTGTTTCCATTCTTGCAACTGGTGCAAAAGTTTCTTCATAATCAATTCCTTGCTTCTGCTTGTATCCCTTGACAACAAGTCTGGCCTTGTGTCTTTCTATCTTTCCTTCAGCATTTCTTTTGGTCTTATAGACCCATTTTACACCAATGACTTCTTTACCTTCTGGGAGATCAACCAACTCCCATGTTTTGTTCTTCTCTATGGCTTTTATTTCATCATCCATAGCTTCTATCCATTTATATCTTTAATAGCATATTCAAAATGAATAGGATCATCAACTTGATAGTACAAAGCAAATAAGGAATTCATACATTCGTTTGCTTCTCCTTGCTCATAAACTTCTCTAAGGCTTCTGAACCTTGTCCCACTTTCACTTGGTGTAGACGTGCTTGATGAAGCACTCAATTCTGCTCCATGTGGTGTTCTTGGAGATGCACTCCCGCTTATTCTCAAGGGTGTTCTCGCTGCTGCTTGAGGTGTCCCTTGCTGTCCTTGTGCTGGTGGAGGTTGTGCTACGAATGGGTTATTAATTTCAACCACATCTCCCTCATCTTCATCATGAGACAAACAACTTTTAACACTTACTGTTTTCTCAATGCTTCCATCCCATGCTTCTTCTTCAATGAATTGCACATCTCTGCTTATTACAAAATTCTTTGTGGATGGGTTATACAATCTGTATCCTTTGGAATCTTCACAGTATCCAAGGAAAATGCACTTCTCCCCCTTACTATCCAACTTCTTTCTCAATTTTTCTGGAATGTGTACATATGCCACACATCCAAAAACTCTCATGCGGGTGACTCCCTGTTTTCTGCCACTCCACGCTTCTTCTAGAACTTTGTTCATCACAGCTTTTGTAGGGCATCTATTTAAAATATACGCAGCACAGTTTGCTACTTCTGCACAATACTCATTTGGAAAATGCTTTGCCTTCAGAATAATTCTCACCATCTTGATTATGGTTCGATTCTTCCTTTCAGCAACTCCATTCTGTTGTGGTGTGTACCTTGTGGTAAACTGCTTGTGTATGCCATTCTCTCTGCAGAAACACAGAAATTCCTTTGAGATATATTCTCCTCCTTTGTCAGTTCTGAGGACTTTAATGTACTGCCCACTTTGTTTCTCTACAAGAGCTTTAAAGTGATAAAATTTCTGAAAACATTCACTCTTATATTTCAGAAAATAAACCCACACTTTTCTTGTGAAGTCATCTATGAAGGTCAGCATGTAGTTGCTGCCTGAAACTGATGTTGTTTGCATCGGCCCACATAAATCTGAATGAATTATTTCTAAGGGTGCTTTTGCCCTTATGCTTTTCCCTGAAGGAAAATTTTCTCTGTGTTGCTTTCCCAAGATGCAGCCTTCACATAGGCTGTCAGGCTTCTCAATCAATGGAAAACCTCTTACCATTCCTTTTCTGTGCAACAAATTTAATCCTCCGAAATTGAGATGTCCAAATCTCAGGTGCCATAACCAATTTTCATCTTTCTCTTCCTTCTGAAAGGCTTCTTGTGTTACAACTGCTATACTTTTTCCTTTTCCCTTCAAGTTAGTGTTGAGCTTGAGAGGAAACATTCTATTGCTGGTCATTTGTATTTCAGCAATGATTTTCCTGCTTGGAGTTATATCTTTTATTGTGCACACATCATCCTTGAAAATTACATTGTAAAATTTATTTATGAGCTGCCCAACGCTCAAAAGATTACACTTCAAACCTGGAACATAATACACATCTTGAACAAATTTTTGCTCACCATTTCTTGCTCGAATTGTAACTCTACCTTTCCCTTTGACAGAGATCTTAGTATCAGTCCCTGTGGTTACTTCAGATTTTATTTCTTCATCTAGATTGGAGAACATTGCTTTGTTTCCAGTCATATGATTGCTACATCCTGAATCTAAGAACCAAACATCATCTTCTCTATCTTGTGCTACATTACAAGCTAACAACACATTACTTGGGCTCTTTTCTTCTTTTGCTACATTAGCATTTTGCTTATTTTTCATGTCATTTTTCTTCTTTCTATATTCATTGGCATAATGCCCATACTTCTTGCAATAATGACATTGGAAATTGGATTTGTCATACCTCTGTCCATGAGCATGTTGGTGTTGATGTCCACCTTGTTGGATGTTGCTTTGGCTGTGGCTCTGATTCTGACTATTGCTCCTTCCATGTGAATGTGAAGGGCTGTGCCTTCCACCTCTATTCTGGCTTTTGTCTCTTCCTCTTCCTTTTCCTTGACCTCTTCCTCTTCCTGAATGCATCTGGGTCTTGAAGGCGTGCTCAAGAGATGAATGTTCATCTCTGCTCAATCTTTGTTCATGAGTTATCAGTGAGGCATGTAGTTCATCCACTGTGAACTGTGAGAGATCTTTGGTCTCTTCTATGGTGGTAACAATAACATCAAACTTTGAGGGTAAGCTTCTCAAAAGTTTCTCCACAATTCTTCTTTCTTCAAGAGTTTCTCCATGGGATCTTATCTGATTTACAATCCCAATCACATGTGTAAAAAATGTGTCTACACTGTCTGACTCTTTCATGCAAAGAGTTTCAAAATCTCTTCTCAGCAACTGAAGCTTTGCTGTCTTAACTTTCTCCATACCTTGATAGACTACTTTTAGAGTTTCCCATGCCTCCTTGGATCTCTTAGCTGTTGCTATCCTTGGAAACACACTCTCATTTATAGCTTGATACAAATAGAAGAGGGCCTTAGCATCCTTATTTCTATTGTTCTTCAGTAAATCCTTCTCTGTTTGAGTTAAGGCATTAAAAGCCTGCTCATCAGCTGGTTCAACAAAACCATCTTCTACAAACTCCCATAAGTCTTGTGAAACAAACAGGGCTCTCATGGTAATGGCCCAATAGTCATAGTTCTTTCCATTAAATTGTGGAAGCTGAACATTTCCAATGTTCATTCCAGTACTTGTTCCAGCTATTGCTTCTTAAATTGAACTCTGAACTTAAACAAACTGTCTCTCCTTTTCTGAAAGAAAAAACTCTTTTAAGACAAGAATAACAATTCTGTTATCTTTGAGAAATACCTGAACTTTGACTTATGTTGGGCTTTCACGTTGTTGGAGAAAGCGTTGCAACAAGTCTTCTTCTTCTTCAGCTTCTTTGAATCCTTCAAAGAGCCTGAACTAGCTCCGATACCATGTTGGAATTATTGAGGAATTCCAAACAACAGTGGAGAGAAAAAACTCTGCTCTAAAACACAGAGAAGTTTAAAACATAAATTTTAATCGCAGACAGAGATGGCATGAAAATGCTTTCTATTTCAATAACAGAACTTAAAAAAACTATTACAAATTTCTTCCTCAATGGAGGGATTCACCAAAGTAATACTGCTACAGACGCAGTGCTCTAAAACAACTCTCTGTCTCTCTCAAAATGCACAAAACAATGCTGTAATGATCCTACTGTGTTTTCTTTGCTTGCGGGCTCACACAGCATTTTCAATAACAATACATTACATTGCCTTGGCTCTCGGGCCTTTTCTCCTTTTATATGGCGCGGCGGAACAAAATACATAAAACAAAAACAAAAACAATTACAAAGGAAAATGCTGCTGGACACATAAAACTTTAACATTGGCGCGATGTACCAGTGGGGACCACATCGTAGTCGGCCATCGCAATTTGCGATATGCGATATGGCGGAACGACAAAAGTGCGATTTGTGATATTTGCGATGTGCGATGGGATCGCATTGCAAATATCTACGATAACATATGGCGGAAACGAACAATGGAAATGTGATTGTGCAATCATGCGATGGCACGATGATTGCACATCGCAACTTTCAATATTTGCGATCAACACATAGCGGAACAAAATTTGCCATATGCGATTGTGCGATCTTGAGATGACGCGACGATCGCACATCGCGATTTCAACAAAACTCTGGCAATGGGCAGAGGATGATTGCGGTAAAATGCGATATTGCGATGTTGCGATGGCGCAACCATTGCACATCGCAGATTTCCATATCAACAAGACACTTGGTCTTCTGAACTTCTGAAATTGCGATCTTGCGATCTTGCGCTTTTGCGCTCAAGTGGTAGGGACCACTTGTCCTTCCGCTTCATAAGTGACTTCCGCCTGTTTCATTCAATATTTCATTCATTTTTGGTTGTTGAGGGCTTTTAAGCCCGAAATGACTGTCTTAATGAATTTTGTTCCTCCGTAGACTTGAACTACGGGAAATATTCGCTCCTCTGTAAAAAATGACTTCGCCCATACTTCAAAATTAATTCCTTTCTCTGTCATACTTGGCTGCGGCCCATCATCAGTAAATTCTTCTCCTTACGTTCTTCATTCTTCTTTAATACAGAGTGTTGTGCACTCAAAACTATGTTGCTGCTGTACTTTCTTCTCCTTCATGTACAAAGGCACGACAGGTGACTTTAATATTTCAACACTCCCCCTTAAAGTCAGCTGCTGGGTTATCCATCATACCCAAACATTTTCTCAAAAATTCAAATTTTTTCTGTGCCAATGGCTTTGTCAAAATATCTGCATATTGCTCCTCTGTTTTACAATGCTGTAAAACAATTTCTCCATTGTTCACCAATTCTCTGATATAGTGAAACTTTTTGTCTATGTGCTTCGTTCTCTTATGAAACACATAATTTTTTGATAATGCAATAGCTGAGCTATTGTCACACTAAATCACAGTGCCCTTTACCTGTTCTTGGCACAAACTTCTCAACATTCTTCTCATCCAAATTGCTTGACACGCTACTGCTGTAGCTGCCACATATTCTTCCTCTACTGTAGATAATGCTACAATAGGCTGTTTCTTAGAAGCCCATGAAATGGCTCCTGAACCCATATGAAAAACATAACCGGAAGTGCTATTCCGATCATCTACACTTCCATCCCAGTCTCTGTCAGTGTATCCAACTAATTCTGAATTTTCTGAATTTTCTGAAGCTGTATACAAAATACCAAATTCTTTTGTTCCTTTAACATACCTCAGAATTATCCTTGCTGCTTGCCAATGTGCTTCTTTTCGCTTCTCCATAAATCTGGAAATTAAACTAACAGCATGCATAATGTCCGGCCTAGTTGCAGTCAAATACATGAGGCTGCCAACTATGCTTTTATACAAACTTGGATCAACATCCTTGTTGTTGTCATATTTTCTCAACTTCAATCCCATTACTGTGGGAGTAATTGCAGCTTTGCACTCCTGCATATTAAATATTTCTAAAACCTGATTGACATACTTTGCTTGGGATATAAAAATCCCTTTTTCGCTTTGCTCTACTTCTATTCCCAAGAAGTATCTCAACAAACCCATGTCAGTCATTTCAAATTCATTTTTCATGACTGTTTTAAAATCTTCAACAAGGTAATCATCATTACCTGTAAAAATTAAATCATCAACATATAAAACAACAATCAACATCTTACCATCCTTTTCTTTTATGTAGAGGGTGGGTTCTCCCTCACACTTTTCAAATCCATTTTCCAGTAGATAGGAATCTATCCTACTGTACCATGCTCTTGGAGCTTGCTTCAGCCCATAAAGAGCTTTCTTCAATTTGCAGACCTTATGCTCTTGGCCTTTCTTCTCATATCCAAGAGGCTGTTCCACATATACCTCTTCCATTAAAATTCCATTTAAAAATGCAGATTTTACATCCATCTGATATACTTTCCATTTGTTTTGTGCTGCTATGGACAACACTGCTCTCACTGTCTCCATTCTTGCAACTGGTGCAAAAGTTTCTTCATAATCAATTCCTTGCTTCTGCTAGTATCCTTTGACAACAAGTCTGGCCTTGTGTCTCTCTATCTTTCCTTCAGCATTTATTTTGGTCTTATAGACCCATTTTACACCAATGACTTCTTTACCTTCTGGGAGATCAACCAGCTCCCATGTTTTGTTCTTCTCCATGGCTTTAATTTCATCATCCATAGCTTCTATCCATTTTCTATCTTTAATAGCATTTTCAAAATGAATAGGATCATCAAATTGATAGTACAAATCAAATAAGGAATTCCTACCTTCGTTTGCTTCTCCTTGCTCATAAATTTCTCTAAGGCTTCTGAACCTTGTTCCCCGTTCACTTGGTGTAGTTGTGCTTGATGAAGCACTCATTTCTGCTCCATGTGGTGTGCTTGGAGATGCACTCCCACTTCTTCTCAAGGGTGTTCTCGCTGCTGCTTGAGGTGTCCCTTGCTGTCCTTGTGCTGGTGGAGGTTGTGCTACCGATGAGTTGTTAATTTCAACTACATCTTCCTCATCTTCATCATGAGATAAACAACTTTTAACATTGACTGTTTTCTCAATGCTTCCATCCCATGCTTCCTCTTCAATGAATTGCACATCTCTGCTTATCACAAACTTCTTTGTGGATGGGTTATACAATCTGTATCCTTTGGAATCTTCACAGTATCCAAGGAAAATGCACTTCTCCCCCTTACTATCCAACTTCTTTCTCAATTTTTCTGGAATGTGTACATATGCCACACATCCAAAAACTCTCATGTCGGTGACTCCCTGTTTTCTGCCACTCCACGCTTCTTCTAGAACTTTGTTCATCACAGCTTTTGTAGGGAATCTATTTAAAATATACGCAGCACAGTTTGCTACTTCTGCCCAATACTCATTCGGCAAATGCTTTGTCTTCAACATACTTCTCACCATCTCGATTATGGTTTGATTCTTCCTTTCAGCAAATCCATTCTGTTGCGGTGTGTAACTTGTGGTAAACTGCTTGTGTATGCCATTCTCTCTGCAGAAACACAGAAATTACTTTGAGATATATTCTGCTCCTCTGTCAGTTCTGAGGACTTTAATGTACTGCCCACTTTGTTTCTCTACAAGAGCTTTAAAGTGGCAAAATTTCTGAAAAACTTCACTCTTATATTTCAGAAAATAAACCCACACTTTTCTTGTGAAGTCATCTATGAAGGTCAGCATGTAGTTGCCACCTGAAACTGATGCTGTTTGCATCAGCCCACATAAATATGAATGAATTATTTCTAAGGGTGCTTTTTCCCTTATGCTTTTCCTTGAAGGAAAATTTTCTCTGTGTTGCTTTCCAAAGATGCATCCTTCACATAGGCTGTCATTCTTCTCAATCAATGGAAAACCTCTTACCATTCCTTTTCTGTGCAGCAAATTTAACCTCCGAAATTTAGATGTCCAAATCTCAAGTGCCATAACCAATTTTCATCTTTCTCTTCCTTATGGAAGGCTTCTTGTGTTACAGCTGCTACATTCTTTCCTTTTCCTCTGAAGTCAATGTTGAGCTTGAGTGGAAACATTCAATTGCTGGTCATTTGGATTTCAGCAATAATTTTCTTGCTTGGAGGTATATCTTTTATTGTGCACACATCATCCTTAAACATTACATTGTAACCTTTGTTTATGAGCTGCCCAATGCTCAAAAGATTACATTTCAGACCTGGAACATAATACATATCAGGAACAAATTTCTGCTCCCCACTCCTTGCTCGAATACTAACTCTGCCTTTTCCTTTGACAGAGATCTTAGTATCAGCCCCTGTGGTCACTTCAGATTTTATTTCTTCATCTAGATTGGCAAACATTGCTTTTCTGCCAGTCATATGATTACTACATCCAGAATCTAAGAACCAAACATTATCTTCTCTATTTTGTGCTACATTACATGCTAATAGCACATTACTTGGGTTCTTTTCTTCTTTTTCTACATTAGCATTTTGCTTATTTTTCATGTCATTTTGCTTCTTTCTACATTCATTGGCATAGTGCCCATATTTCTTGCAATAATGACATTGGACATTGGATTTGTCATACCTTTGTCCATGATCATGTTGGTGTTGATGTACACCTTGCTGGCTGTTGCATTGGCCGTGGCTCTGACTTTGACTGTTGCTCCTTCCATATGAATGTGAAGGGATGTTCCTTCCACCTCTGTTCTGGCTTCTGCCTCTTCCTCTTCCTTTGCCTTGACCTCTTCCTCTTCCTGAAGGCATCTGGGTCTTGAAGGTGTGCTCAAGAGATGAGTGTTCATCTCTGCTCAATCTCTGTTCATGGGTTATTAGTGAGGCATGAACTTCATCTACCGTGAACTGTGAGAGATCGTTGGTCTCTACTATGGTGGTAACAATCACATCAAACTTTGAGGGTAAGCATCTCAAAAGTTTCTCCACGATTCTTCTTTCTTCAAGAGTTTCTCCATGGGATCTTATCTGATTTACAATCCCAATCACATGTGTAAAAAATGTGTCTACACTGTCTGACTCTTTCATGCAAAGAGTTTCAAAATCTCTTCTCAGAAATTGAAGTTTTGTTGTCTTAAATTTCTCCATACCTTGATAGGCTACTTTTAGAGTTTCCCATGCCTCCTTGCATCTTTTAGCTGCTGCTATCCTTGGAAACACACTCTCATTTACAGCTTGATACAAATAGAAGAGGGCCTTAGCATCCTTCTTTCTATTGTTCTTTAATAAGTCCTTATCTGCTTGAGTTAAGGCATTAAAAGCCTGCTCATCAGCTGGTTCAACAAAACCATCTTCTACAAATTCCCATAAGTCTTGTGATACAAATAGGGCTCTCATGGTAATGGCCCAATAGTCATAGTTCTTTCCATTAAATTGTGGAAGCTGAACATTTCCAATGTTCATTCCAGTACTTGTTCCAGCTATTGCTTCTTAAATTGAACTCTGAACTTAAACAAACTGTCTCTCCTTTTCTGAAAGAAAAAACTCTTTTAAGACAAGAATAACAATTCTGTTATCTTTGAGAAATACCTGAACTTTGACTTATGTTGGGCTTTCACGCTGTTGGAGAAAGCGCTGCAACAAGTCTTCTTCTTCTTCAGCTTCTTTGAATCCTTCAAAGAGCCTGAACTAGCTCCGATACCATGTTGGAATTATTGAGGAATTCCAAACAACAGTGGAGAGAACAAACTCTCCTCTACAACACAGAGAAGTTTAAAACAACTCTCTGTCTCTCTCAAAACGCACAAAACAGTGCTGTAATGATCCTACCGTGTTGTCTTTGCCTGCGGGCTCACACAGCATTTTCAATAACAATACATTACATTGCCTTGGCTCTCGGGGCTTTTCTCCTTTTATATGGCACGATGGAACAAAATACATAAAAAAACAATAAAAACTATTACAAAGGAAAATACTGCTGGACACATAAAACTTTAACATTGGCGCGACGTACGAGTGGGGACCACATCGTAGTCGGCCATCGCAATAGCGGAAATTGCGATATGCGATATGGCGGAATGGCAAAAGTGCGATTTGCGATATTTCCGATGTGCGATGGGATCGGATCGCAAATATCTGTGATAACACATGGCGGAAACGAACAATGGAAATGTGATTGTGCAATCATGCGATGGCACGATGATCGCACATTGCAACTTTCAATATTTGCGATCAACACATAGCGAAACAAAATTTGCGATATACGATTGTGCGATCTTGCGATGGCGCAACGATCGCACATCTCGATTTCAACAAAACTCTAGCAATGGGTAGAGGGTGATTGTGGTAAAATGCGATATTGCGATGTTGCGATGTTGCGATGGCACAACCATCGCACATCGCAGATTTCCATATCAACAAGACACTTGGTCTTATGAACTTCTGAAATTGCGATCTTGCCATCTTGCGCTTTTGCGCTCAAGTGGTAGGGACCACTCGTCCTTCCGCTTCATAAGTGACTTCCGCCTGTTTCATTCAATATTTCATTCATTTTTTGTTGTTGAGGGCTTTTAAGCCCGAAATGACTGTCTTAATGAATTCTGCTCCTCCGTAGACTTGAACTACGGGAAATCTTCGCTCCTCTGTCAAAAATGACTTCGCCCATACTTCAAAATTAATTCCTTTCTCTGTCATACTTGGCTGCGGCCCATCATTAGTAAATTATTCTCCTTACGTTCTTCATTCTTCTTTAATACAGAGTGCTGTGCACTCAAAAATCTGCTGCTGCTGTACTTTCTTCTCCTTCTTGTACAAAGGCACAGCAGGTGACTTTAATATTTCAACAAAGCAACGAGGATTTGGAGTGACTAGAATCACAAGTCTTCAGACGAGGAGTGGAGTTTCCATCCAAAAGCGTATTTTCCCCCTTAACACCCTGATGGGAATTATAAATGAGCTCGAAGAGCACTTCCTCTCCTCATACATGCACTCCATAAAATATGGCCAAGCGAGTTGGTGTTAAATCTGACACTGGGATACTACAATGAGCGATGTTTTTTTTCTTTAAAAGTCTACCCTTGAACATTTTTATTAATATTTCTTCCATACTTGAACGCCTCCCTAAATTCTCACCCATCAACACAGGGACCAGAAATGCACTATTCACAAGGGGAAAAACCAACACAACACCAACAAACGGATACATATAATCTACGCACTTGCAGTCTTATGAAAGGCCAGGATGTGGCACCTCGTGAACCTAGATGGGTGATGGCATAGTTCTCTTTGGCACAATTTTCTTTCCACGACTCCCTTGCATTCACTTGATGCCAACTAGATAAATGTATGATACTACTTCACCTAAATGAGGTGCCAAATTGACTATGTCATGTACATGCCATTTCGCAAAGTGGTGCTTGTAGCGTAGGCAAATACTCATACCTTCATAACACTGACTTCGTCTCTGCATCTTCTCAGGGTCCCCAAACTTTGGCCAAATTGGTGCATCGGGTCTGAGTTATTAGCACCCTACTCTATCGAGCTCAAAGTGACTAATTCGACGGTTTGTTCAAGGGATTCTAGGTTCCTTCACTTTGTCTCTTCTCGTAGGGCCCAATTAAAATTTAAAACATATACAAAATCTCTTCCTTTATAGAGAAGTGAATGCACCTATTGTAGTTTGACCGCTCATTCATAAAATGTTGATTCTCCAACATGTGGCATTCCAGCTCGTTCTGAAACCACAACGGACGTATTCAGTGAATGTGATCAATGAATGTATGATTTGGTCCCACCTTGGGATCACATATTTTAACAATGTTTTTAGTCTAAAAGTAAATTTCCAATATAAAGAACCATTGCTATTTTTGGCACATTCCCCTATCCATTATATTCAGGCCCGTAATAGCAAACAAAATTTTTTTTTTCTCATGAAAATATCATTTCCCTTTACAATTCCACCAACACTACTAACCACTCAAATAAATAAAAAATAATCCACTCAGAGAGCATGACTCATGCTTCACTTTTGGAATGAAATTTAGTTTTAGGCATTTAATGGGACCAATAATCTTAACTTTAACATTTAACATTTGTTTCTGCCATGGAGATGGTGTGCCTATAGAGTGAGTGGCTTCAAGCGCTATGTGAAAATGAGTTATAGATAGTGATGAGCACGCTAGGATATGAAATCATAATAACTTAAGGTTTTGGATGCATATGCGAGCTACCATTGACATACCCTAATGAAATTCGATAAATGACCTAACCATAAATGCAAGACGTTTTCTCTTCATCTCAATGCATATGCAAGAGAAAAAGAGGCCTGTAGGTGTATAGGACCTCTATGACATCATTAAAGTGATAAATTCCTTAAAACCCTAATGCAAATGTTTGAGAGGTAGGACCTGCTAAGAAATTAGGGGAATATTCTAGGCATTGACTTTCACTATCATGTTGGGTGACGCTAATGGGAATGCAACCCCAGGGGAGTGCAAATTAGGTTAACACGGGAAAGATGACCATTCTTTTGAAAAACTAGGGTTTATCCCAAACCCTAGCATGATCAGCATAATGCAAGCCAAATTGAGGCCTTATCCATTTAGGCTCAGTTCCCCCATTGATCGGTGATGGCTACTATGGTAAAAATAGCTTTGAATATACATAGGAACTCCCATTGCACTTTGCAACAACAAAACCCCCAAACCTTAGCGCAATCATGAAACAACAAGAAAAGTTGATGTGGCATGCATTGTACGAATGGCCGCAGTGACAGGGTTTGGTAGGAATGGTTCATGGGGAGATTAAACAACTAAAGGCTGGGTCGAAGCCTTAATGGGCTGAGCGAGGAAAAGGGGACCCGAAATTTTGAATATATCCAAAATTTTGGGTGGTGTTGTAGCAGCTACAATATATTTTTAAATTTAAAAATATTTATTTTAAATTTGATAATAAATAAAACAATAATTAATATATTAACAATTATAATACTCTCTTCGAAAGACAAATTTATTGGTTAAGTAAAAAATCCTATTTGTTAAGAAAAAAAACATGTGAAATAAAAGTTTGAATCTAGTAGAAGTTAATCCCAAGCGAATGAATGCTTTGATAAGGTAGTCTAAAATTATTAGAGGCATTATGCTCCAATGCCAACCATATAAACCATGTGAAATAAAAGTTCGAATCCACTAGAAGTTAATCCCAAGAGAATGAATGCTTTGATAAGGTATTCTAAAATTATTAGAGGCATTATCCTCCAATTCTAGCCATATAAGTTGATGGGAGAGTATTTATTGTTCATTACATTTCTTAATCATCATTGAGTTGTTTTCTTAACCCATAACTTCATCATTGTTTTTAAGTTTATAATACCATAATCTCTGTTTTAATCCACAATGCCATAAGCCATAAATAAACTAATAATGTAATATAATATTTAATAAATAAAATAAAACATAATTAATATATTTACTGTAATATTTAATATTTACCAATTTAAATAACCAAAATCAAACTAACCCACACTAAAATATCACTACTCCATTAATTCATTAATGTAAATGTTACCACTTCCGTTTCCACCACTATAAAAGTGGAATTAACATATGTAATCAATGCTATGGGGACGAGGTAATCACCAAGATTGGAGTGAGATTAGATTTGGATGGTCTAGTTAATTATTTTTAGATATGAGATATTACTGAGGATTGGGGATTATTTTTGCTATTTAATAAGTTTGATGGTTGTATTTGATAACATATTGTTGCGGTTGTGTTGTTTAGTGAGGTCAATGATCGACACCCTTTTTTTATTTAGTATGTTTGATGGTTGTATTTGATAAAGTATTGTTGCAGTTGTGTTGTTCAACAAGGTCCATGATCGACTCCCACCGATAATGGTTACTTTCAGACAGCGTAACAATTCCTCCATGCCTCGTATCACAGGAGATTATTTTGACTTCCACTTGGCATTAAAAAGAAGGAAGAAACAAGAAATCGAGCCATCGAAAAATAAAACCAACCTCCATGAAAAAATATAAAGAGGAGCTTCAATTAAAATATAAACTTCATCCTTGAAATAATAATTTTATTCGACTCGTAGTAGTAGTTGTTTATATTAGGAAAATTTATTCAATTAATTATGGTTTCGTCAAAGAAATATGAAAGGACTTGAGGATAAGTTTGTGGATTCTCAAATTTAGTCCAAAAATTCCTTATAGGTTTCATCCTCACAAGATTGTTAATTTCAAAGGTCAAAAGGATGGATTGCTGCAATTCGAAAGGCACCTCTAGGACTTTGGGTGAAGGGAAATGTGGGACAAATCGTAATTCTCATTCCTCTGTCTCAGCTTCTGTAGATATGTTATTGAATATTTTTAAAATATGGATTCTTGCAATTTTTGAGATTCAACAAGATGATGAGCTTAGTGAAAAGAGTCGCCTTCACTAGGTGGGCCCGCAGGCTATTTTTGGCGCAAGTCTATTTTTAGACTATGTCTATTTTTAAACATGATGATCATATTTCAGAAGTTGCAGGATGATATTTGTGGATGGTTTATCAAGTTGGAAAAATAGATGAAATTCTATTTTTACAATATTGGACGAAGTCTATTTATAGATCGTCAATCTAAAAATAGATGCATGTCGATTATTATTAGCTCTTAATAATAATCAGACTCTAAAAAAAACTTATTCTCTTGGAGCACTTCATTTGAATGCATAGATGTGGCATATCAGCTCACAGAGGGAATTACGCTATTCCTAAGGGTTTATTGGAGCTAATGCATGGAGGACTCAGTTAGAACTCAAGTGGCAGAGTTATGACATAGTTGGAAGAAGTAGTTATGGAGTTATATTCAGTTTAACTGAGTTAGACTCAGTTGAGCTAGTTGTATCTAGTCTAACTGATTGATACACTAGTGATAGTGGAGTGAATTAATTAGTTAATTAATTCACAAATAATAACTCATTAATCAATTGAAAAATATAGCAGTTAACTATAGTGCATGGCAGTTTCAGTGGATACCAGTGGAGAGATAGGTGAAAGGGCAAGATAGACTATCTGTTGTGAATATAGTGATGAATTGATTGCATCACACACACAGTGGAGATGCCAATGAGGATTGCGTAGTCAAGGATGGAGTAATTCAAATTCATTCTGAGCTATTCTTAAGCAGATATTGCGCAGTGGAGGCAGGCTAGCAGGTGGCAGGGATTGGTGCATGGATTTACAAGATTGGGCCTGATTAGTGTATGACGATTGTACTGTACTGAGAGCTTGTGATAAGCTTTGTATGTTTGTATAAGATTGTCATATGATCTCCATGCTACGTAATATATAGTTGGGGTTTTCAGCTTCAGGCTTTCCCGGTTAAAAACTGTGTTATGTGCAATTTCTTATTTTTGTTTATACTTCACATGTGTGTGCAATTAATTTTTCTGCAAACGATTAACAAGTGGAATAGATTCAGTATCTTGCATAATGTTAACTAGTGTGAGATCAGGTGGATCTTGGAAATATGCATGCTTAGTGCATATAATTTCTACAACAATTCGAATTTTTTTTCGAATTTAAGTGAAGGAAAATGTGGGCCAAATCTTAACACTCATTTCTCTCTCAAATTTTGTAGAGATGTTATTGAATATTTTTAAATGGTATATTTCACTTCTGCAACAACCTATAACTAATATTAACATTAAAATAACTTTTTAATTGCATTAAACGTACGCTAAAATACCTATAACTAATAGTGACAATAAAATAACTTATTAAGTGCACTAATTGTACGTTCAACTGCTAAAATAAGTAACTAGGTTCATAATCATAAGGCAATTTCCATGATATTTCTTACGCGCATCTAGGTGTCCATGCTAACTCTTCCCTTGAAATCCTGTAACATATATATATTATAAATTCATAAAAAATATTTATAGACCCCTCAGAAGGATTGCATGTAGTGCAACACATACGTGGTTGTTAAAGAAAACTCAAGTTTGATCATAAGCAGAGATGTCGATATAGGGGTTATCCTCATCAGTCATGAAAATAGAAAAATCGAGTAGAGGGTTCATTTTGAATTTTTTAGGGATTACAACGTTGAGATAGGGGTTGGGCTAATTAATCTGGTGGATCCGACCGAGGAGATCTTCTGAATAAAATTCCTATTTTCTGAAGCATAGAGACAACTGCACAAGCTTAATTAAAAGCATTTGGTTTCATTGGGAGGCAATAGCCAATGTTATTCTCTAGTGTTCTATGGAGGGTTTGTAGGGGCGTATAAGAGCACAAGCCTTAAAATCATATGTCCATGTGCCTTTGCTTATTATATGTCGCTATCAGAAGAATAGAGTAAATTAAAATCTCCCTACACTACAAGGAAAAGACCCTCTCGCAGAGGTTATAAAGGAGGTTTTAGTGTTATAAAATTGGACAAAATTGTCAAAAAAAAAAAATCTACAACATTTGTTTATGGTTGCGGAGGTTTTGGCAGAGATTTTAATGGAAATTCAACACAACTAAAAAAATAGGGTGGCCGAAGGTTATTACCGATGTTTTTTTTATCGATGCGCTACTAAGGTTTTTATGCACTGGTGCATGTCATATAGATGGTGGCCTCGGGGCGATCGAAAGTTCCTGCACCATGCCGTTAAGGTATAAAACCGCACTGGGAGCAGTGTTGGTGATACAATGAATGGGGCCGTTCTAATTGGTCTTGGGATTTGTGTGGTGCCTATAGGTCGTCTCAACGCACCGGTACGTAGATTTATAGAAACGCATAGATGCATCGTATCAGAAAAACACACTGATATTTATAATTAGTGTTGGTATTTGTGCGGTGCCCATATGTCGTACAAATGCACCAGTGCGTAGTCTCACATAAAAGCACTAGTGCACAATATCGCACAAACGCACCGAGATTTTTAATTGGTTTTGGAATTTGTATGGTCCCCATAGGTCGTAGAAATGCACCAGTGCGTTGAAGCATACAAATGCACTGGTTTATAGTAACTGACATGCATCGATGGTCATTTTGTATTTTTTAGAAATATTGACCTGTGACAGTGCAATTATTGTGATTTTTCTAAGTTCATTATTCATCAAAAGTCGACACATATTATAACAATATTCATATGAATTAAATTTTTATTAGTGCATTTTAGAATGAAAATGGAGAACACAATAGAATAAATTAAAAACATATTATATATATATATATATATATATATATATATATGAATAAGACAGTCGTTCTATTATGAAGGTAAATCCTCTTTGCAGATAGAAATGATCCCTCTAGCCCTAGAGTGGGTCTAGTTACAAAGAGACAAGCTAGAGTGTAGATTCCTAATTAATGAATGAAATAGAAAAGGTAGATCAACCTACCTGGAGTCGAACATTGTTGTCGTGGCTGTTGTAGTGGTGACCTCTCGATTCCTGTCTTGGCGGGTCATGATCCTTTCATAGTGATGCTTGGATACCTACACGAAGATCAAGAAACAAGAGCAGCATGCAAAAAAACAACCTCATTCATAACTACTAACCAGTCAAGGAGGGTTAAGCATATTACATCAGATAAAGTACATCAACACAAAATGGGAACTAGACAATAGTCATGCATATTTATCAATAGAAGAAAGAGTTACAACCAAGCCTTGACATCGTAACCTCGTTCAGCGAGGCTTAGTCGAAGCACGTCTCGATGAATGTCATGGAATTCGTACGGGATGAAGACACAAGCCTAAGCTCTCTCAAGAAGGGTCTCTTCCATTCTATCTTTTTCTAGCAAAGTGGATAGAAATGTCTTCAGCGTTTCTGCAAAAATATGTTCAGTTCAGCTAGCACATCAATGGAAGATGGCTATATTTATAGAGGGAGAGGAGGAGGTTGGAATCCTTACTATGATGGAAGGGAGGCCTTATCCCTTGGGAGGTTTCCCCAAAAGGTGGAAACAAGAGGCCAAAGGACGAAGGCCATGGTTATTCAATCGAACCACTCCCTATGACTCGCCCACGAAGTTTTTATGATGGAAACTTCACCTCTATTTTTAAAAAAAATTCCATAAACAGATTGGCAGTAGCAGCTAACTGAGATAGAGCGCCAGTGGGCGTAGGGTTTACAACATTCAAAACAATCCCAAGAAAGAAATTTCAAATCAGAAAAACAACCCAGAGTCAAGCACGACTAACCAAAAACTCAAAAGAGAAGTAAAACCAAACCCTATAGGATTCGGCATGACTATAAGCTGGTAATCTGTGAAAAATAGGGGTTGGCGGTACTGCAACAAAAGCAACATGCACCAATCAGCGTCACTGTTCAATCAAAGAGCATGCCAAGCCAGATAGCTATGGGGGAATGGAGAAAAAAATGAACAGAGGTCAATATTGACTCTCTGGAGCTAAACAAGAAGACTCTAAACAATCAAACAAGCTAGAAAATACAGACAATCAGGAAAACGACCGAAGTCAACTTGACAAGGGCAAAAAGACAAACTCACACTGATCCCCAGCGGAGTCGCCAATTTGTTATGAAGGTAAATCCTTTCTGCGGACATAAACGATCCCTCTAGCCCTAGAGTAGGTTTAGTAACAAAGAGACAAGCTAGATTATAGGTTCCTAATTAATGAATGAAATAGACAAGATAGATCAACCTACCAAGAGTCCAACGTTTTTGTCGTGGCCGTTGTAGTGGTGGCCTCTTGATTCATGTCTTGGCGGGTCTCCATCCTTTCATAGCAATGCTTGGATACCTGAACGAATATCAATAAACAAGAGAAGAATGTGAAACATAAATCTCATTCATAACTACTAACCAGTCAAGGAGGGTTAATTATATTGCATCAAATAAAATACAACAACGGAAAATGGGAACCAGACAATAGTCATGCATATGTATTAATAGAAGAAAGATTTACAACCAAGCCTTCATGTCGCAGCCTCCTTCAGCAGGGTTCATTCAAAGTGTGTCTCGATGAATGTCAGGGAATTTGAACGGGATGAAGACACAAGCCTAAGCTCTCTCGATAAGGCTATCTTCCGTTCTATCTTTTTCTAGCAAAGTGGATAGAAATCTCTTCAACATTTCTTCAACAATATGTTTAGTTCAGCTAGCACATCAATGGAAGATGGATATTTTTATAGAGGGAGAGGAGGAGGTTGGGATCCCTACTATGGTGGAAGGGAGGCCTTATCCCTTTTGAGGTTTCCCCAAAAGGTGGAAACAAGAAGCCAAAGGAGGAAGGTCATGGTTATTCAGTCGAACCACTCCATATGACTTGCCCACGAAGTTGTTATGATGGAAAATTCGCCTTTATTTTTAGAAAAATTTCCATAAAAATATTGACATAAGAAGCTAACTGATACAGAGTTCCAGCTGGCACGGGGGTGAGTGTTAATCTTCCTTATTGGTGCGAGGGCATAATAGGCTACCAACGCGAAGGAAATAACAAGTCTTACTAATGGTCTGTTCAGGAAATTTTCAACAGAAGGAATTTTGTACTAATGGAAAGGGATGCAATGATGGTAGTTGCAAGGCATGACACTTTATTTTGGTCACAGAAATGAGCCTCCAATATTCGGGATGGGGATTGCAGGGACAGTGACAAAATGCTGTGTAACACTTTGTCATATAAAATGGGACAATTATTGGTATGCCTTTGTCTTTCAATTGGGACACTATGTCCATTACATTAAATAAAATGTTTGATTTCGTAGACAAATATTTCAAACAATACAATGCCTTGCTTTGATATCCAAAGATAGTGATCATCATTCCTCACTTGAATTGTTGTCACTCCTAGAGCTACTTCCATGACTTGGGTTATTTTCAGGAATGTTTTGTTCACAATGTTGATTGTTTTCTTCTTCTTCACCTTCCATCTACAAACATAAAAATAAGTTGTAATGAGTGTATATACATTGGTGATAATGATGAAAATTTCAATATTAAATAGTATACATCAATGTAAATCAAAGAGAAATGGTGTATCATAGCAACAATTAACTCATAAAATATACACATTCTTTCAAAACCATTTACCATGCCATCTTTCAAAATTTCATCTGTTGGCGCAGTTCCATTCTCTGTTTCCTATAAGTTTTATACTCCATAACAAATCATTTATTTAATACAAAAGTTTTTTTTGTTCTATTAATTATAGACGGAGTTAAGTAAAACAAGATCGGTAGATGCTTACAAATTTCACAATTAATTTCGGATATGCCAGCATATACTCACAGCCCATATTGAACCCAATTTCAATCAATTCGTTTGATGGTTCTTCTTTGTATGTTAGCACCTATTTGAAGACATTCAATGATGATTTTTGTAAAACAACTTAAAAAATAAAAAAAAATGAAATCTAGTTAAGTTATTATAAGGAAGTAACAATTACTCACAACCTTAGATATCAACCCTTTTATTCATTGTCGTCTTGTTTTATGTGCTGAATGGGTTCCATTTTCTTTTCTTCTCTGCAAGAAAATAATTGAAAATTAATATTTAATGCTAAATTTTTTATTTATTGTACCTAATGATTGAAATATTCAATGATTACATATTACATTTGAAGCACGTTGTTGTTGAGATGGCTCCTCCTGTGATGCAATTTTGTCCATTTCTTTGACAATCTCCTTGTACACCTTTTTGGACATTGCTACTGGCATATTTCTAATATAAGCTTGTTCATATTTTGAGATTTTCATAATCTTCCTGAAAATGTAACATGACAATAAACTATTTAATTTTTATATTGATATATGAAAAGTAAATATAACAAAAGTGATATTTATAAATAATTCTAGACAAACATTTAAAGGAATATTACTTTTTCATTCCTTATTTTTTTTTGTTGTACATTTTTGCTATTAAAAGTATGACATGCCTCATTGAACAATTCTCTGGAAACTATTTCTGTAGTTTAGATAAAATTTGGTTCTTGGAATCATTAGATTGATTTTTGTATTTAAGTCGAAAAAACGTCTATACATTCTTTCTACTAGATCCCTCAAACTTTTATAAAAGATTCCCCCATTTTCGTTAACCTCCAACACGACTTCAAATGAGCTAAGGAGCAATTCTTTTTCATTTGGATGTTCTATTTTTTTCTTTTCTTAGAACAACATTCCTTTTCTCAGTTGTTGGTCCCTGTAGAATGTTAAACATGTGTGAATTAATAGATTGTTTAACACATTTTATCTAATAATTTAAATTATATTATTAATGAAAATTTAAAAAAGAAACTCATATTGGATCAATAGTATTTTTTCATTCACCTGATTCATCCTTTTGCAATTTTTCCATCAAGATTTTACGTTCTTCTGGTCCTAGATTAGAAATAATCTGATCGAGCTTTGTCATTTTGTGGCTCTGCATGATACACAGTAAACAATACATATTAGCTAAACTTACATATAGTTCAAAAATATTTTTTTTTGTAAAATAATTTATAAAGAACTTGCCTTTTTTTCTTTTATTGATGTGTTATCACTATTTTTGTTACTTGATCTCTTGTTAGTCATTTCTTTATCAATTTGAAACTTGTACCATATCATTCATTAATATATTTATAAATAAATTGTCAACTTTTCAGGTAAAAAATAAATCTCAAGAAACTGGTGCGCCTTTCATGATGTACGCACTGACGTCAGTGCGTGGGGGTCTTATAAATGCACCAAAAAAACAATACAATAGATCGTATAGTGCTCTATGTCAAAAAGGAGCACCAATGTGTTACATGTTAACCACCACATAAATTAATAGAGAGAAAATAACAGAAATCGTCTAGTGTTATTTTTTGTAGCATAAACACCCCGCGCAAACAAGGGAGCACCATACGGTGCTCTCTGTGAACTAGGAGACCTAGTGCGATGTATTATATGTTACATGGTGCAATGATTAATATAATGAAACATTTTTTTGTGAAACAACATGTTTGCGGTGTGCCATAATGAAATAAGGACATTATCGGTGTACCCCTCGTAATCTAGTGCACCGGTGCCCTATTTTACATATGGCGCACTGATTAAATTTTTTTTTTTTCAAATATTTTATTAAATAGTACTTGCATGGTATGTTGGGATAATATAGTGCACCGGTGCTCTAGGTTACGCAGGGTGAACCGATAACCTAGAGCACACAAGCGCCGACATGGATTGGGGTCCAACTATGCAAGTCCTCCTGTGGGTTGGATTTCAGTCTAAAATGAAAATCCTAATTCTAAAATCACAAAAATAAGGAGAAGAAAGGGCATAAACAAAAAGAATGAAAGGTTTAGCGTAAAAATGGATTATTTTTTTTTTGTTTCTGAAAATGAAAAACAAATTGATTTTTTTTTTTTTTTTTACTTCATAAAAAAACCGCAGAAAAAAGTAAAAAAAAATCAAATTTAATCACGAGATCGATTGAAATTCTATGCTACAGGGTTTGAATCAAGAGAGGTTTGCAATTATGATTGTCTAAAAACTTTTGTTCAAATGTATTTCGCTGCTCCACAGTGCTCTCGTGCTCTCTTGCTCCAGGTATGTCTCCTGCAAATCTCTGGCTCAATTTTTTTGCAAAAATAGTGAATTAATGAGAAGTGTTTATATTGAAAGAATTTTTTTATGAAATTATATTTTCGAAAATATTTTTCCACCCATTTTTCAATTTACCGCTTTTTTTTCACTTAAATAAAATAGAGTTGTGCTTTTTTTATTCGCGGTTATTCGTTATGGGTGCGTCACTTAATAGAACCGCACCAGTGCGTCCATTAAAAAAGTGGCACCAGTACGCAGTAACTAAAACACACTGGTGTGGTTATGTGTATATTAGCACCGATTCGTGGTTAAGGCACCGAAATTACTTTTAGGTGTGTACACCAGAATTTAGTGAACTCCAGCCATAGAAATTCAGAATTAGAATTTTGTTTATTCTTGATGGAAATATGCAATTAGAATTATAATTTTGTTTATGCTTGAGAATTAGAATTAGAATTAGAATTGAGATTTGGAATTGGATAAATTCTTGATGGAAATAACTATTCTTCCAATGCATTATATTTATTGCAGGACGTCCCCACTAATTATGTGGAGAGAATGCAATGTGGGGTGTGTGAACACGAAATACTATAGAGCCCAAGTGGGGAATTGTGGCATGTGACCCTGTGCTATGCTATGACATGGGAAGTTTTCACAAATGGTTGGGAAAGTTTTTTTTTTGAGAAGTTTATTGAAGTTGGAGATCTTTTAGGTTTTAGACAGGTTGGAAATGTACATTTTTCTATGAAAATATTTGGGCCATTTCTTTTCAAAACTACACCTCTTCTTTCCGAAAAAGAAACTTGAAACTTTCCACAAACTATAACAACAAAAGGTGCCAACAAGAGCCTCTGACATCATATCTATTTCTGACATGTATATCTATTTCTTCTGTTGAGGTCTCGAAGGAATTAATTATGGCCAGTCTACTTTGCTGAGGAATCTGCCTAAATTTTATTCTGTTCTACCGAAGGGTGCAGTTACTAACAGATACAGGATTGTGAGCTCCCTCCAACCCTCATTAAATTTCAGAATATGGATAAAACTCCATAGAAATTCCTATCGTTTGTGTAAAATGCCTCGAAACACGGAATGGAGTGTTTTCTTTTTTGAAAGTTGCATGTTATTATGGTGAAAGAAATTATTCTTTATATTTTGTGCTAATATGGTGAAGAAATGGAATAGTGCTCAAGTATATGAAAAAAGTCTTCAATTATAACTTATAAGACTCTTCAATACATATATATAACTGAATAATGTCAAAAATATACAACTGTAATATAAATGTCATGGATCAGCTGGTGGTACAACATCAATAACAGTACTAGTCGAGGCCTACGCAGTCAATGGTGTAGCCTCAACGGTCAATGGTCTAGCCTTCTCATGATCATGACTACTGTTGGATGCTGCAGGCTACTGACTGGACATGGCCTATGGTACAACCTGCTCTCCATGATGAATGCTACTATATGCTAGTGAAGACTGCTAAGCTAGCACGACATGAGGTGAACAATCATCAGATGGTGAGTCGCAGCTCATAGATTTTTGATCATGTGCTATGTCTCGACCATGCCTATAACATGCAATGGTCCTCAGTCGCGTAACTAAGGTGATAGCGCCTACGACATGTCACATCAAGTTGTAAATTTCACGCGGCATGCCTCTCCACGTATGTAACAGCCTAGCATCGACCTGTATCTCTCACATATTAGTGAGCCTAATGCCCGCCTTAATAATCAATTTAGTGAGTTGGTCTCCCAACTCCATCCTGTATATGCTATCAAGCTGATCATGCCTAGCAAAAGGTGGTACCGACGCACCAACAGGAGCAGTTCTCTCTGCACTGGCCTCCTAGTGATCCTCGAAATTTGGCATGCCATGATCATCATCAGGATCCACACCTGAATCATGTGGTGGTGCCAGCACATCCTCGCCATCAAAAGACACAATGTCTCCAAAATATATACAAGTACACAACAATAATTACATAATTTCATTACACAATTTAATAAAAATAAGTTAAAGAACATGTTGGAATAAATTTAAATAAAACAATAATATTACCTCTATCATCCAACGGCTCATCATCTGTGAAGAGGATGTTGGCACACCCTTGCCAATCCAAACTAGCATAAGGACATGGGACCATAATGAAGGGATGCAGCTCGTCAACACTGGCTAGCAACTCCAGTGCATCATGTGATATCCTCACTAGAAACATAGTCTCGCCCCTCTTAGGCATCATCTTCCCCCACATGTGGATCTATGCTTCGAACATCGGCCTACAAGACTGTCGAACAAAAGTAGGCCTCGTCTCTGGAAACCTCTCAAAAAATAAACAAAAAAGCTCTAAAGAAAAAGGGAAGTTGACCCTCCCTTGTGCATGAGCACGACATCTATCTAAGGTTGTACAGAACTGTTGCAAAAAAATGGCAGACTACCTAACAAGTCATGGCTCCTATAATAAAGAATCAACATAATATAGAAGTGAGCAACTAATGCGTTGCTTGTCACTGGTTTTGTGTGAAATGGTCTAAATTAGAAGTGAGAGGCAGTTCACCTCATGACTACCAAATGCACCAATACATAACTAACCTCCCGAGACCTGAAAATATGAAGGAGATAGTATATTTGTGCTAATGTATCTTTGGGAGTACACCAACTGACTCCCTGCTGAATAGCCAACTAGAATCTCTGGGAACGAGGGAAAATCCACCCCTCTCCTCAATAGCCCTGTAATGAAATATACGTCCTCCTTAGCGGGTGTGTGCCACTGGTTAGGACCAACACAGAAAGCCTATCGGTGGGCATTCCACCTCTGGATAAGATGTCTCAAAAAAACACCATCGCCCTTTAGGGATGTAGCCTCCTCATAGAACTTGAGGAGGCCTACCTGCCTCAGGAGCCCCTGGATAGCTGCAGTAATAGGGTGAGGGTACGCATCTCTCTCCATCTCTCGTGCCTCCCATAGGTGAACCATGTCATACTGCTCCACTTGTTGTTATTGTTGTCCCCCCTCTTCTCTCTGAATGATTGACATATTAAATACAATTTTTTTTATTAAATCACACATTTATTTAGGAATATACATATATAATTTTTTTTAGAAAAAAAAACAAAACAGTTGGTGTGCCACAAAAAACAGTCATGCACAGTCATGCACCAGTTCCGGTGAGTCTTTTTTTGTCGCGCACCGGCGGCAATGCACCTGAAAATTTTTAGCACACCATTGACTATGTACGGTGTCAGGAGTGCGGTGCGCTGACTAAACTCTTCGCCATGAGGCGTATAGTTCGGTCATCGCACCGACCGCCTGACATCATTACATAGTCAATGGTGCGGTATTTTAGCAGGCCGCACTATTAACCCTATCGAAATGTGGAATCCAGTGCAATGAAAAAAATGCCGCCCCAGGGCGGATATTTGAGTCAATGCACCAAGTTGCCGCTATTCCACTTAGTCAACGGTGCAGCCGGGTAACTTACCGCATCTCAATTTTTCTAAAATTTTAAAATAACAAGGTGCACCTCTGGTATTTCCCGTGAACCGCTGTGGATACCGTTAGCACCGGTTGCAATGCTACCTATAAATTTACATGCAGCACCGCGAACCGGTGTGAGCCAAATGGCTCGAGCACACCGCGTGACAAATTTTTTTCTTCTTCTTTTAAATGGTTAATTTTAAGGTTATTTGAAATTATAATACGCTAAAAGGCTTTATTATGGAAAAAAAAGAAAAATACCTATACATTTGGCCATTGAGGAGGCATATTACCTGTAGAATTTGAAAATGAAAATTTTCCCACCGTTTTGCAAAATTCATGCTGGAGATTGGTGGGCAATGCACATCAGCAATGCGTGCAATGGGTGCAATGGGAGCACCGATGTCAGGGTAGCTCATAAAAGGATAAATTGCACTGGTGCTTGAGAGCTCTAGAGCACTGAGAAAAGTGAAAAATGCGATTTTTTGGCCGTAATTTTTTTTTTTTATTTAACCATGTTCCAATGTGCGAGCTTTTATAGGTGCATCGGTGTGGTTGCATAAGGTTGCACTGGGAAATTTTTGTTTTGGCATGGTGTTTTATGACGCACCGGTGCAGAAGAGTTGTAAAGCACCAGTGCACTATAGGAATAAGATGCACCGGGCAGGTGTGTACAGAGCACATGGTGTCTGGTGTGCCAATGTTTTGTACGCACCGGTGCTTTCTCTTTTTGAACGCATCGAGGCGGTTTATGATGATAAGCACACTAGAGGAAAAACATTCGCAAAAACCTCAGCCCACCAACCTCCTCTAGTAACCTACGCTAGAAACGAATGTCTGGGGTATTTTTATAAGAGGTTCCTCAAAAAAATCTGCTAGAGGGTCTTTTCCTTGTAGTGCTAGAGTAAATTAAAATCGCCCTGTAATGTATTGAATTCTCCATCATTCCTAAGGAAACCTTTTATTTTTTAATATGAACTCCATGACGCTACGTCTATCTTTTCTCTGATTTCTAACAAATAAGAAAGATCACCCAAGAAGGCAACAATGCCCTATTAAGAACCCATGACATAAAACAAAAAACAGTCTACACTTATTAGAAAATAAATGAGAAAATAAACACAAGGTTCATGAGTAGTAGAACCTTGGCGGGAGTGGCAGTGATATTGTTGCCCTTAATTTTCTTCTCGGGCCTGGTCTTGCTGGCATTGATGTAAAACATACCCTCTTATTAGTCTTCTTGGCCATCAGAAGCGTGGTGATCCCATTCTCCCGCTTCCCCAAACCCTAGCCCTCTTTTAACCCCATCCTATAAATCATCCTCTACATGATCGAGAAATGCACATTAGCCTCAACACCCACTCCCACCATTCCTGACTTGCCGATGGTAAAACCCCCAACACCTCCTCTATTGGGAGGTGATCAAGCCAATCTAGGGTGAACCACACCGACCCCGCCCCTGCCTCCATCACACTGTCTCGTAACAACCCTCCACTTCTAGGCCTCTTTCCTGTTTATATTTATAGAATTTGAGCAGGAGTACTGATATATTTTCTGTGGTGGAAGCCATTTCTTCCATCTTCTATATCGATATGAAAAACAATTTTGAGAGCATTATTGAGAAATGAAGCATCAGATCTAAGGGTTCACGATAGTGATCACTGTCCGATCAACCTGTTTCATCAAATTCGTACACTTATATTGCCACCTGAAAACCCTCAACTTGAGCTAGGGCATACCACAATGGATAAGTGGCATGGAGTAATTAATGTCTGATGATAGTTGTTCTGAGAGACGGGAGTGAAAATGGTGGTGAATAGCGCATGTATGGTTTTGAATGGTGTGGAAATGACGGTGAACTAATAAAATGCACTGTGATTATATGTCACGTTTAGATGGTTCAAATAGATGTCATAAGTAGATGTAAAGTGCTCAAAAAAATGTGTGGTGATGTGATTCAAAAGAAAGGTCTATCGACCTAATTATAATTATTAATTAAAACATTTTAATTTAGTGAAATTATATAGGAATAAATTTAAATTAAAAAATAATAATATAAAATAAAATAATAAAAATGATGATAATAATTATTAATTATTAATAATTAAGCAAATGCGGATCTATCATGCTTCGAGAGCTATCAAATCTCTCTAGGTGCAAACCTTTCCTCAAGTTTTCCACTCAAAAAAGGCTTACACATCGAGAGATTTGATGAGTGAGTTTCTCGAAACTTGATAGATGAGGAGTTAAGATGGATCTACGGTGGTTTATAAAATATTTTGAGTCCATAAAATTACATAAAAATAAACTAAATTAAAAATTATATCAAGCTAGATCCATCTCAACTTTGGAGGGATCAAATATTTTTTCACTCTAAAAGCGGTTTTAGCTCTATGCTCTTGGTAAATCCGGAGTTAAGATGGATCTAAGTTAGTTTTAGTGCAACCAAGTTATGCAATCTTAATATGTGAAATATCCCAATCCATCCATTTAGAAAATAAGACAATGCAATTTTGAGTAAAAAATGCTACATTTTCTTCCCATTACTTTGAAGAGTTAAATCATAAAATGTTCAAAATACAATATAACTTAAGAAGACTATTATGATTTTCATTCTTTTTCATTTACGTGTTGTCCAAATCTAATTAAATCAAAAAAAAAATTAATGATGAAAATTTGTTTTAAACCTTGAAAATTTAGGTTAATTTAAATATATTGTTTTTTTAAGTACTCAAATTTCTAATAATTTTATATAATCTCTTAAAATATTTTAAAGTAAAATAACTTTATTTGGAAAAATAAATTTTAGAAAAATATGATGATGAATATACTGAAAATAAAAAAAATTAAACACCCTCAAATACCTCATAAACATAGCACTAAAATATTAGTTTTTAATATTTACCATTTCCCAATTTCATACTTCAAAATATTTTAATCCCATTTTAAATAAAAAATAATAATTTCGTCCCACAAGGAAAAGCAACCGTTTAACAGAACATTTAAATTACCTTCTAGAAAAGGGGTAACATATTAATGAGATAACGAATCCCCATCAAAAAGCAATAAAAATCGCACCCTCCCCAAGTTTCTCATTGTGGCTCAAAAACCTAGCCATGACCGTTTGGACTCAATGATGGATTTGGCCCCTAATCTGGCCCAAATACATAACTAGTCTCGAAGGGATGCTACGGTCTAAGAAGAGAGCTGGCGCCTTGGAGCCAGCTCAACGGACAAACCTATCTTAAACACTATACCTGTCACCGATCATGAACACTATATATATCATAACCCTTCAACTTCTTTTAATTGCCCGTGCTGCTGTCGTTGATTCACATTTAGATTGGGCCAGCAGAGGAAATTTGCTCTCCTTATTCTTTCACATTTGGATTGGGCCAGCAGAGGAAATTTGCTCTCTTATTCTTTTTCGACAACAGCTAACTGCTACCTGCAGACAAGATGGGCCGATTCAATGCAATTATGTTCTTGGTTTTTGCCTTTGGATTAATGATCTCAGCCTCTATGGCAAAGGTTACCATCGCAGCAGCGCCCACACAGTCACCGACTGAATCTCCCAAAGCAGCTCCACCGGCCTCTACCCCTTCCCAAGTTCCCCCGACGACGCCAGGCTCAGCCTCATCACCCAGCAGTCCCACTAAACCCTCCAGCCCGGCCGGAGGCCCCAGCCCCGCTTTGCCACCCGTCCATGGGGCGGCGACGACCGTCAGATGGGAGAGTATTATGCCAATATTTGGAGCCGCATTGGTTGGAGGAGCCGCCTTCCTTTTCTAAGCTAGATAGATCATGCATTCTCTCCGTCTTCTGTGTTCGTTTATGGTATTTTTCCTTTAATTAGTTGGGATCTGAAACAGCCAATAATTCTGTTTGAAGGAGCAAATCATGTATGCTCGCCACACTTCATTTGTGGTTTTATTTTTTTTCTTCAATTAGTTCGGATCTGAAACCCCACTGTTTGAAGGAGAAAATGAAGCGTGGGTACTTGGATCTCATAATGTGATGATGAAAATGATTGATTTCATTCAGAGGTACAGCTGCTCAGATTGTATTACTGTTATTACTGTTATTATTCCTTTTCTGGTTGCAGCCCTAGTTTGATGGAGTGGATGGGCACTATTATAATTGCAATCTTTATGCATATTTTTCATATATAATAAGAGTCCTGGATTTTCGTATATTTTTTTTTAATGAATGTTTTGGTAGAGTAAGACCTGTGTTGGAATCGAACCGTTTGTCTAATAATAAAATTTAAAATTCAGTACTATTGCGCCCTACATCTACATGTGTGATCTTTCCTCAGTGACTAAATCACAAACATAACCATATTTTAAATGATAACTATGGATGCTGATACATTTCTCTCCCTACTATTCTTTGGCTCTGTTTCTGATTTGAAAATAGTGGCTATAGAGATACTGTTAGTGAGAGAGACATGTAGGGTTATTAGGCTTATGGCTTCCATGCACTCGTGATGGAGCCTCGGTCTTAGTCTGAACTTTCGTTCTGATTGGGATCAGTTTCTGTTCAGTTTTCACTACTCAGTTTCTGGAGATGTCTCTGTTCCTAAGGGTTTTTATCGAACAAGGGTTTTTCCGTGACCGACTATGGATATTCTTGCATCTCGCTCTGTAGGTCTTCAACACCAGGTCTGTTTTTGAGCATGGACGCAAAGAAAATGACGGCCGGGTAGGATTGTTGGTGAATCTATTCAAGAATTGTTCTACATGATTTAATTAGTTTCGTTACACTTTCAGTATGCATCGCAAGGTTGCCTCGTCATGGTATACTATGGATTGCAGTTAGGGTTTCGGTTGTGAAAATATTTCAACAATATTATTTTAGTTTATTTGATTTCAATTTTGGTGAATTAGTGTTTCCAGCAGTTGTGCAGAACATTTTCACCCCGCCAATAATTTCAGCTAATTTTATTGCTCAGACTTCTATGATTAAAAGGAACTTGCCTTTGCGTTTCAAGGACTTGACACTTTTTCAGGTAAATGAAAATTACATTATATGAGTGTCAAAAATAAAATGAAATCAACAACTACAACCATGATTTACCTGGTTTTTATGACATGCCTATATTTTCGCCATTTTGTAAAATTCAACAACATTATGGAACATCTATTCTGGAAGAAACAGGGTTTAGGAATTTTGAAAGCATTTGTAGCCTGAATGTTTTCTTGAACAAGCATAGCAAATATGTGAATGCTTCCCTCTTAAGCCAACATATAATGTGAATGCTCGGTTCAGACCACTGTGAAGAAAAGTAACAGGTCTTTGGGTTCTAATGACACGATACCTTTTCAATGAGGTGTAAAAGTATTGTATAAATGTTTACGTGCTTTTCATATGATTTCTGATCAATGCCATTACAAACATAAAGCATGACATTTTAGAATCTATCGTTAAAACGATTTCAGAAATTTTCGGTCTTTTTATTGTTTAAATGTTTTCACAACTTTTCATTCTATACACGAATAAAATTGAGAAAACAATGATTTATTTTGAATATCAAAGTTATGATTATTGTTAATGTTAATACACTATTTTAGTTCACATTAATAACTAGCAATTGCACAATATGTTGCAAAGGAAACTTAGTAAGGCTATGGCAATATGTTTTTTTGACAAGTGTTGAAAGACAGAATTATCAACAAAACTCAAGGACCATGCTAGAATGAAATGTTATTGCAATAATGCTTCCTTGAGCCTTAAAAATCATGATACCTATGTTCAAGTTAAAGACCTGATTATCACTAATGCCTCATAAATAAGCTCACATTTATCTTTACCATAATCTATTTGGTGTCTGCCATGTTCTTGTTTTAATCCAATAGATTATGCTAAAGAAAACCTAACCCATGTCTGTAGTTGAAAGTGTAGAGGTGTTAAATTTCAAAATAGTAGTATATGAAAGAAAAAGAAGGCCACACAAAGTTTTTCTCAAACGATTTGTTGATCTCTAGCTAAAAGTAGTTCATGCAATTTGTGTGCATGTCTTATGTTATTGAGGTTTACAAAATACAGGAGATCAACTTATTACTTGATGTGAAAAGATAGAGAACAAGGATCTTATTGTATAGCCATTAGTTTACTTTGATATTTTTAAGTGTTTGTAGCAAGTATCATCTTATCAACATAAGCTATGACCTTGACATTTAAGAAGCTAAGAATATTTCACTTACTGGTGAAGGACTATCGCGTGACCATAGCTCAAGTTTTGGAGAATAACAAAGTGAAGCTCTATCTCCAAGTGAACAATGGCCCTATGAACATATGAGTATTTAATAACAAAACAAAAATATCCTCTGGACATCATAAGTAGCAAAGAGAGAACTTCAGTGGAAGCCTAGATTTCACATGACACAACCAAAATCCCTTAGTTTTTCCTACCTAAAATAAATCACAAGTACAATGAAGCCATGCAGTTGTTTATGTAAGTTACAGCTTAAGTCTTTCAAACTTATGATGATAATTGTGCATCAACACCTTTTCCTATTTGTCAAAATAAGAATCATTATATACTTAATTTAGATAAATGGTATTTTGGCTTCTCAATGGTGCTTCTTATTGTAGAAATTATACAACAAGCATGTATATCTTGGATTCACCCGATCTAACAATGTACTAAAGTTAAATACTGAATCGCTAAACTACAAATATTTTTCGGGATTAAAAACACAATCGCTAATCACATTAAGCAAAGAAGAACCAAATCACACACAACATAGATAATTTCTTGGGAAATGCTTGATGCTCAAAACCCCACTACATTCTATTATATATTCAGCATGGATAATGAAACAAATATAATTTCTACTCTTCTCACAAGAGTCTCCAACAGTGAGTTATCTGTCTCACATTGTTCTCACATAAAACTAACCAATACTTAGCCAATTTCTATCCACCTGACAGATACTTAGCCAATTTATAGCCTCTTGACAGTGTGCCTTGCTTGCACAGTCCTGATGGAATAGATACCTAAAATATAGGAATTATGGCCTTCCTTGACTGCACAAGTATCATGGGAACTCCAATGGGTGTTTGGTTGCATGTGTGCAAACCAATAATGTCACAATTTATAGTCAACTTCCCTTTTGCCTAGATCTCAACTGGGTCTCCATTGGATCTCACATGCATGTAGCTAATAATAGTAAACCTTCAGCTGCATGTGAGATCACTGATTGTGAATTAATTAATATTTAATTCACTTGATCTCTCACTAGTGTATCTTCAGTTAAAACTAGCACAACTGAGTTTAACTCACTTGACTTAGTTAAACTGATTACAACTTGCATTAACTAATGCACCACTACACTTTGAACTCTGTTACAACTAGAGTTACTTTGCATGCCTCATCAACTACCTCTAACTCGAAAGTCACTAGTTAACTGAGTTTATCACACTCAGTTAATTGTTACAAGCTATTTTGAGATTTAGATTATATTTTATTGTCCATTTCTAATTAATGGATAACTAAAAATAGACATGCACCAAAAATATCACTGTGGGCCCCACCCTAGTGTAGTTTCTTAATGCACTAGGCCTAGGTGTTAAAATTTTCTTGTTGAAACTCAGCACTCCCTCTCAACAAGAAAGGGATTATCCTTCACCCTGATCCTGTCTCTATTGTATTCAAATTTGCTGCTGCTCAACACCTTCATCAGAATGTACTGAAGCAACATTATTGTTCTCTCCACACAATCTCTAAGATGATGGTACCAGATATATATATGCTTGGACCTATAATGAAACACACGATTAATCAAGAGTTTAATGCAACTCTCATTATCACAATGAATCACTATCGGATCCATCTGAGAACCAAACAAACCAACCGAGATCTTTCTCATATATATAGCCTCACATGCAACTTGACTTGCTGCCATGTATTTCGCTTCCGCTGAACTGAGTGCCATGGATCATTGCTTTCTACTGTACCAAGAAACTGCTCTCAACCCAATGCTAAAGATCCCTCCCAATGTGCTCTTTCTGTCTGATGAACTGCCAGCCCAATCTTCATCCGTGAAGCCATGCAGCTTCACTCCCTCTGTCTGTACCATAGACCATACTCTGATGTTCCCCTAGGTATCTCAGGACATGCTTCCACACCTTCCAAAAGGGCTTGCTAGGATTAACCATAACCTAGCTCAACTGGTTAACTACATATCAAATGTTCGGTCTCGTCTTCACTAGATACATTACCAAACCAACTAACTGTCGGGAGACAGTAACATCCACTACCTCTCCAGAAGTAGCATCCTCATTCCTCCAATTTCATGGAAGAGGATTATCCATGGGTTTGTAGCTCTCCATGTTAAACATATGCAGTATATCCTTTCCATACTTCGCTCGAGACATAAAAAGTTCACCATCTTACTGCCATATTTCCAATTCAAGGAAATAACGAGGGAGTCTCATGTCCTTCATTTCAAACTTGCTTGCAAGATCCTCCTTGCATTTGTGTATCAGCTACTCATCAACAGTCAATATTAAATCGTCAACATAAAGAAAAATGATCAATAGCTTACCCTCAACCACAATCTAGTACAATTTTGCATCTAATTCACTTTTGGTGAGGCCCATACTGGTGAAATAACTGTATATCTGAGTTTACCAAGCACATGGTGCTTGCTTCAACCCATATAATGCTCTTTTGAATCTGCACACATGCAAATCACCGTCGAAGATTTTGAAACTTTTAGGCTACTCTATATACGCCTCTTCCTTAATGATCCCATTGAGAAACAAAATTTTCACATCCATCTGATGAATGCACCATCCCATCTGCGCTGAGAGTGCAAGGATGGATCTTATGGAAGAGTACCTTGCAATAGGTGCAAAAGTCTCATCATAATCTATCACCTCGATCCATGAGAATCCTCAGGTCAAAAATCTGGCCTTGTATTTCTCCACACTCTCATTAGTAGCTTGCTTTACCTTGTAGATCCATCTCGATCCAACCACTGATTTGTTGACTAGTCTTGGGACTATCTCCCACGCACTGTTCTTGACAATCGAGTCATACTACTCCACCATTGCATCAACCCAAGTTGGTTGTTGCACTGCTTCCTGAAAGGAATATGGTTCAATCGTAATACATTTTCTCATAAGAGCCATGTATCTAGTAAATCGGCCAAGAGACTCTCTCTGTTTGCATTGTGAAGTAGGGGCTTGTACATTCTCTGCATGATCAAGTCTCAATCTATCATCTGTCATTGTGTTCCTCCTACCATTTATGATGGATGGCTTTACGTGAGTGTTTTCCTCCACTCCATGATCCTCTACATGTGGCTGATCCACACCTTGAGGCTCATCCTTGGGAACCAACAGCTCCTCCTCTGCATTCAAGTCTAGCTCCCTCTCAAAGGACAACCACGTGGCTTTCTCCTCATCAAATTTTATATCCCACCACACAACAGTCATTCTGTTGTTTGTTAAATACACACGATAATTATGGGTTGTTTTAGTGTACCCCACAAAAATCCTGATCTCAACTGTCGGTTCCAGCTTCTTCCTGGTGTCCTTGGTCACATGCACATAAACAAATCAGCCAAAAATCTGAAAGTGTGAAACATTAGGTTTCTTACCAGTGAAAGCCTCCTCAGGTATACTCATGCCAACTACCTTATGAGGACAATGGTTATGCACATATTCCGCTGTGTTGCATGCTTCCGCCCACAAATGCATCAGTAGGCCTTGATCATGCAACATCACTTGTGATGCACCCACAATAGCTTTGTTCTTCTTGCCCACGACCCCATTCTGCTGTGGGTTATGAGGCACTGTGAGTTCTCTTTGAATTCCTTCTTTGTTGCATAAGTTCTTGAATTTGTTAGATATGTATTCTCCACCATTATCTCTCCTAAGAGCCTTCACTTGCTTCCCTGTTTTTTTCTCCACCAGTGCCTTCACTCCCTAAGCTTAGAGAATGTCTAATATTTCTTTTGCATGAAGCAAATCCAAGACTTACGAGAAAATTCATCAACAAATATTACATAGTACTTATGTTTTGCTATTGAAACAATAGATAATGGTCCACACCCATCTATGTGAACTCTCTCAAGGATCCCCGAAGCTCGGTTCTCCTTTTGATGAAAGGTGGCCTTTACGTAATTCCCCATGGTGCAACCCTTGCATGTATCTAACTTAGCAAGTGTTCCCATTGGAAGTCTAGTATAAATCTGTTACATGACTATGAAGGCTCCATCGTGAAGATGATCTAATCTCTTGTGCCATAATTTGCCCTCATCCTGACTCACCACTTGATCGGCCTTGCACATCATTGTTATGCAGCCATATACCTATAGCTTGTAGAGATTTTTAATTTGAATCCCTATCCTCTTGGCTTGTCCTATTGTTTTATTTCACAGGAAAGCTTTTTCTTCAGTAAAAAGACATCATAGCCCCTATCCTCCAACATTGCGGCCGAGACTAAATTTTTCTTCAGACCAAGTAGCATTGTACCATCCATCATCCCCCATTTCAATATGCATCTGGAGATCTTTCTCCTCCAAGCACTAAAAATTTCCTTGTCTCCCTTCATGTCAAAGGAAGCACCACTATCGAAATACCACACTAATCCCAATGCACTTGACACCATGCATGCGATCAATGAGAAGTCAAGCTCAAATTGCGAGGCAAGGGCCTCACTAGCGGTAGATCCAACAGGGTGAAAATATGTGGTTGGGTTACACTTTTTTCCCTTTTTTGAGAAAAAAATATCATTTTTTTTCTGTTCTTCAAATTTCTGCAAGGCAAAACAAATTTCTGTTAAGAATTTCATTTTACGATAAAAATAAAAGTTGTTAGAAATTTTATTATCTTTCTATTACTTGTTTTTTGGATTTTTTTATACAAATTTGATATGTCAACTTAACATTTCTTTCAGTGTGTGTTCTTTAGCAATCAAAGGATTCATAAAAAGTTATGTTCAAATGCATTGGTGCATTCTTTGAAAAATTTGCATTTTTTAGAAGCAAAATGTGTTACAAAATTCTACATATATTCCACTTTGGTTTCATTATATTTACAAAACCAAATGACGCATATCATAATTACTATGATTTTTTGAACTGATCCAATATGACAAAACTGTGTATTTTGAATATGTTTCGGCTCACACAAAATTTCTCAACATATAAGTTATAAACTAAAAATCTAAAAACTACCCATTACAGATGACGAACCAATGTAATGCCCCATAATTTTTTCAATTTTTTATAGTATACTTTGGAAGATACAAAATATTGATTTCACTCAATTATAATGACCTTCAGAAATTGTTTGCACCCATTTTATTACAAAATTAATTAAAATTAGTAAATATTTTTGAAATTCCATAAAAGTTATATTTCCTATAAGTAGATTGAATTTTGCAAATGCTTATCTTGGTTTCGATATTTAATTAAAAAAAAAGCATGGAGTTTAATCATTCCAAAGTTGAAGGAATGTGTTCAGAGTTGAGCTGTTGTGTAATTATAGACATGTTAGTTCGGTCAAAATTTCAAAAAAGTTTGGCCGAATTGTTTTTTTTCCTAACGGCTCGTCATTTCTAATGACAAAAATGTTTGCCCAACATTTTTACATAAGTTCGGTTGGACTTTTAATTGGCTTTATGTTGGCCAAAAAATTTGATGAAGCCCCTCCAAAAACCGAAAATGACATCATAATTTTCACACAATTTCGCACATTTTTTCATTTGGGCTAATTTTTCAAAGAACTTTGGGCTTAATTTTCAAAGGACATTGTTTGGGGGTATTTTGTTCTTAGGGACAATTTTGTAGAGGTTTTTGGGCTTAATTTTCAAAGGAAAGTTTTTGGAGGTATTTTTTAAAGTGACATTTTTTAAGAGGTTGGCTTAATTTTCAATCGACATTTTTTGGAGGTATATTATAAAATGACATTTTTTTAGAGTACATGTTTTGGGTTGAAGTAAATCATTTATAATGATTTTTTAAAATGAGCTTTTTTCTAGCTTTTTAAATGAATTTTTTTTTCAAGACTTTAAAGGAAATATTTTGAGCTTAATTTCATTTTTAGAAGCTATGTTTTTCTTGGATTTTTTAAAGTAAGTGTTTTGGGTTGAAGTATGTCTTTTGTGAAAAAAAATTAAAATGAGTTTTTTAAATTAAATCTTTTGATTCTTTTTTTAATTGAGTTTTTGTCCAAATTTTTGAAGGAAATTTTTTGAGCTTCATACTCAATTATCATGGGAAATCGAAGGAATTGCAAGACAAAATATGATCAAACAGGATACCATGAGGAACGTAGAGAACAGGGGAGAGAATATCGCAAAAATAAGGAGAGAACAACACTCAAATATTGAAAGGGAAAATCAACCTCAGCTAGAAGTTGAAGAATGTATGTAAATGTAAATATTATAAATTTGATATTTAAAATTTGACTAGTGTATTGTGATACTTGAGAAGAATGCTCAAATATTGAAAGGGAAAATCAACCTCAATTAGAAGTTGAAGAAGGTATGTAAATGTAAATATTATAAATTTCATATTTAAAATTTGACTAGTGTATTATGAAACTTAATTTTTATTTGATGAACTAATTTAAAAAATATTTTGCAATGTAAACGGAGAGAGATATTCCTCAAAACATTGATGATGAGATACGCAATTTTGAAAGAGAAAGTGAAAGGGATATTGAACCAATGATTGAAGATGGTGAAAATGTTGAAAGAAATTTAAGTGAAGAAATTGAATCACCAAGTGCATGTATATATATATGTTGAACACAAAAATGATCCGAAGGTTGAAAAATCACTTTTCGATGGTTGGTTCTTGTGTAACAACCAATTTTATTTTTTCTAGGGTTTGCGATACCAAGTTCATGGGCTCTCTTTCTGCCGCCACGCTACAGTCAGGCCTGGCTACCTAGACCGACCCTTTTCTTTTGGCTCCGATGCTCCAGCAGGGGTTCCCTTGTAGTTTTCGCTTGTGAACCACGAAGGCGGCATGTTTATCTTACAGTCATCCCTGAATTTTATCCCCTTGGCCCTCCTGGCCGCTGCCTGCCAAGCTTTTCTCTGCGTAGCTGTAACAACCCTAGTTTCTATGCTTTTTAAGTTAGACATTTGAACAAAAATCCAAAGGGGAGTGGATGTCAATGGATAATTATTGTGTGGATTTTATTTAAATATTTATTAATTAAAATAAATCAAATATTTATGTGTGCACTATGACCAGATGAGATTGGAGATCATAAGCCTGATCCATGAGGATATGGATAAGGTTAAGACTTTCCCAAAACCTTTCAAAAAGCCTTCAAAGGAAAAATGCTAAATTATACTAAGGAGGAAAAATCTAAATTCCCCAATGAAGAGGAAAGTAATTGGGAAGCAGTGAAAAAGCTGGAAAAGTAGAGAAAGCAGTTTTAAAGTACCTTATTAAGGGAAGCCTAGGCAAAAATAGGAAGAAAGCATCCTAAAAAATTTGGACGCAGAATTTGGAAACAGGCTTAGGGAAAGCATGGTTGAAGTAATTTTTTTCAGAACAGACTAAGGTTAGTCTGTTGCTGAAGGATCTCAGCTTGGGGGTGAATTCTGCAGATAGAAGAATTATATGGTTGGGAGGATTGGTCATAGAATAACTGTGGTGTGCACACCTAACCTATAATTTTCTAATACAAGTTATATTATGGAAGATTAAAGTGATCGTGAGATTGAAGGTATTAAGTTTTCATGTTGTAATTATATAATTCCTTACTTTTAACATATTTATTAGAAGACATAATCCTCTAAATTTTGTATAGTACTAGGAATAAATATTGGGAAATATCAATCAGAATCTCTAAACTGCTAGAAGTTTAAATTTGATGATATATCTTATTCCTGAATATAATGTATAAATTTTAACTTTAATATGCTTCTGTAATACAAAGTTATATGTGCATGGAAATAAAAGTATAGAACCTTAGATTCTAGTTAAGTAACTAGTATTTGTATTTAACAGATTATAGAATGTAAATTTTTGCTTCATTAATTGTAAGAAGAAAATATTTGATCTCAGAAAAATAATCTATATTTTCTATTGCAAATGAAGGATTTTAATATAAACCAGAATCAAAAGTATGCTGAATAATTATAACAATAATGGAAGGAAGATTCCTATTGAAATTTTATTGTATACTCTGCATTAAAAAAAAAAAAAAAGCGAATAGTCTACATCTATGTATAATTAAAGATAAATTGAGGGAAACTGCAATATATCCCTCTGCCTAAAACAATTTACAGGAATACATATGTTTCAGAAGTATACTATATTTCATCAATAAGCATATTATTACATTTACAGGAATTACTATTATTCTGCACTATGAAAATGGAATACATTAGTTGAAATAAATTAAAAAAGTAAACATTGTGGAAGTTAATTCTACATACTGAATCACAATATGAAATGATTATTTGTTGAGATATAAAATTTTATATTTATCCCAAATTCTACTTGAGAATTATCCACACTACTGATAATAGTGATAAAAAATTTACAATAAACATTTATAGAGAAACAAAGTAGAATAAAGTAGATATGAACTAGTTTACTTGACTCAACTTCTGTTGTAAAAAGGGCATGATTCCAGGACAAATAAACTCGGTAGTTAAATGCCATCATTATATGTAAATATATGATTGTCATTTTTTAAAAATAATTTAAATTAAAACTCACATGAATATATTCACAAATATCTCCCTTCAGTGTGTCAGTAAATCAAATTTACAGAACATTAAAACAATTTTAATTTAAAAAGTTTTGTATATTCAAATAAATGTCCTAATAATATTAGGCAGAGAATTATTTCATCATTTTGTAGTACGAGAGAAAAACGTGAATAGGAAATAATAAATTATATCGAATAAGCTACTTGAAAGTATCAGTAAATAATTTCAGTTCAGAGATTAATTTTATAAAATATCCAGAGTTCTGTTCATATAAATTACAACAATAAAAAGTCTATTTTCTCTAGAGAAATTAATCGGGGTCACTATTCATAATAATGCAAAAACAGAAAGACAAATATACAGACACTTGGGAAATATTATTCCCAACACGGAAAATAGAAAGAGGCGCACAAACTGACCTATATAAAACGTGAGAAGCATTATTAGCAGTCGTTTCAGGAAATAAATACATGTGTTTTTCTCCAAATGAAAAACCACCGAAGTGGAAAAACTTACCTGCAACCAAACATAGGTAAAATAAGTATTCACATATCGATAAGTATATAAAATCGAAAAGTATTGTAACAAAAATCGAATACATATTAACTGTGTAAGGATGGGAGTAAACGTACCCCATATACAATATTTAAGTTGGGAAATTCTCTGGAAGGATGAGGAAGGATTAGCAGTATAAAACGATTTCAATCCTTTTGATAAGAGAAGAAAAATGATAAGCTTTAATACCATATTAAATAAATTACCTGGTAATGTATTAGCCGAAGGTTAATGGAAATAGCGCAACGATAAATTTGTAGCCATTGCCAACTGAGCAATGAGTTCAAGCTCAGAAAATCGACCCTAAAGAATTGATTCCATTGGTGGTGACCTTCCACAAAGAAACAAAGTTAAAAAGGGAAGAAATGATAAATCGTATGAGGAAATTAGCAGAACGAAATAGAAAGGAAATTTCATCCTTCAACAATAATAATAACTCAAAAAAAAATAGCTCAGACATGGAATAAGAAACGAAAGCGTTTGATAAATTCTGAAATGTCTTTATCGATTTGATACAAGTTAAAATCCTCGAATCAGAGAAATGGCAGAACCATTTTCATCTCTGACTTAATAAGAAAGTGACTAATAATGCAAGCCAAAAATGAAATTACTATTACCTGAGACAAGTAAAGCTCGAATAGGAATGGAATCGAACCTCTCTGTTAAGTTTCTATGGAACGAATGATGAAAATGATAACTGGAAAGAGGAATAGAATGTCTTCAAGAGAATTTTATTATCAAATGAAACCCTAAGACCCGTAGAGATCTCACCGTCCACGTGGTAACATCTGAGAAGAGAGGTGTGGATCGATGCTATGACCTCGGGTGTTGGGTAACGTCTGAAATCGTAACTGACGAAAACCATATGAAATGAATGGAAAGGATTCTAATTTAATGTAATAGTACTCGGTCACATGGGATTGTGATGGAAAAACAATTAAATATTACCATGTCAACAGTTCAACTCTTATCATATAAATGCAAAAGCGTCATAAGGATACGACTATCATAAATAACATTATGGATTGAAAATTCCAATGCGTACCAAGGCGCAAACCACTTTAGTGTAACGTAAATTTTAGATCACATACTCAGTTGTACAAATATTCTGGCATTTATGATAAGAATTATCATCGTATAGAATAATTTTAATTAAAATTATAAGGTTCGAACTTAACATAATGTATTGTGAATCAACTTCATAGTTCATATACAGATGTAATCATCCTTTCATACATATAAGAGGAGATCTAATGGTTGGTTCACAAATATATATATATATATATATGTGTGTGTGTGTGTGTGTGTCGAGATACTTAAGAAAAAGAAATATAGATGCAACCTTAGAAATTAAAAGATGACAATATAATACTCCAATACAATATATTTTAGGAGGGATAAAATATATTTGGGAGATAACATATAATTGTTAATACAATTATGAAATTGTCTAGGGGACAATTATTATGTATAATACCTTTCTTTTAGAATTTTAGGAAGATAAAATTTAAAGTGAATGATGTAATTGGGTTATGAAAAAAATTTGAAAAAGGAAGTATATTACTATTCGATAAACCTCTTTTTCCTTAGTAATATTAATACAGTGTTTAAGTATTAATATTATAATTACTTAAGAATGAAGTAGAAGAATTATTAATGAAATAGGAGAAAATGGAAGAGTGGAAAAGGTGAGAAAGCTGAGAGAAAAAAAAAAAATTGGTGTTAGATGAGAGTCATTACAAATGGTATTAGAGCCCAAGTTGGAAAACTGGGTTGTTTTTGTGCTCACTGTTATGAAATAATTTATTTATTTTTTGAGAAATTATGTGTTACTGATGTTGTTTTGTTTTACAGTAAAAAGAGTACTGAAACTGAAAAGTCAATGGCTGAAGAAGATGAGCTCTATGTTGATCTGGGTGGTGGAGATAACATGCCAGATCCCAATGCTCCTTTGATGGCTATGTTGCATAGGAGGCAATGGGATATGGCCCATCTAAGAAGCCAGAATGACAGACTATCTTTAGCTAGCGAGGAGCAGGAAAAACTTATAAGAGAATTGACTTCGCGGAACAACCAAGAAGGTGAAGGTTCCGGAAGGAGAAGGAAAGGCAGGGTCAATCTCTCAGATGATTCTGAGGAAGATGACACCACTAGACACCAGTCTAAACAGAAGAAGTAATTACAGGGTGAATTCTGGAAAATGAAACCTCCCTCCTATGATGGAGAGAAGGAGGAAGATGTTGAGGTGTGGTTGCTGAATATGATTAAGTATTTTCAGGTCTACAAGTATGAAAGCAATCTGAGGGCGAGATTAGCTATCTACCAATTGCAAGGTAAGGCTACCTTGTGGTGGGAGGAAAAAAAAATGGTTCATGCCATTGATGAAAAAACAGTGACTTGGGAAGATTTCCAAGTCAAGTTTAAAAACTGGTATTTGAACGAACGTTATTATGATGATAAAGAAAAAGAGTTTCAAGAACTCATATTGGAACAACTCACCATAGATGAGTTTTTCACCAAGTTCACAAATCTGTTAAGATATGTTCCTTATATTCGTGAAGAGAAAGCAAAGGTGCAAAGGTTTTTGAACTATTTTCCTACTATGTATAAGGAGAAAATAGAGTTAAATAATCCAAAAACCATGGATGAAGTGGTAAGGAAAGCCAGATTATGCTACCAACAGTTTAAGGGAAAGAGTGAACAAGGGAAGAGCTGGAAAAACAAGGGTGAATTCAATTGAAACAAACAGAAACCATCTTATTTGAACAACTTTGGTAGGAATCATCAGCGAAAGAAATTTAATAACACAAAGGAACATAAAACTGCTCAATCCCAAGTTGGTTCAAAGAAAATAGATGTGAATAATAAGAAGGAAGTAACTGTTAAAATGCGGGAGCCTTTGAAGTGCTGGGGTTGTGGAGAACCTCATTTATTGAGGGACTGTCCACACCAAAATATTCAGATGGTTTTGAGAGATAGAGAAGCTACCACAGTGAATGACATAGCAAGGATTATCCCCACTATCAGTGCAGCCTTGGAGAACCGACAAGTGGAACACCATTCTACTATGGTCAAAATGGAAGGTAAAATTTTGATCAATCTGCTACTATCTTAATTGACCCAGGTGCTTCTTTGAGTTATATTAGTCCACAAGTTGTAGAAAAATGTAAACTCAGAACATGAAAAGTTTCAACAGCCTTGGTTGGTACAGTTAGCTACTGGAACTAAACGCAAGATAACTCACAAGCTACCTAAAATAGCTATTAAATTGAATGAATATCAGATAGAGGTATATTTAAACATTTTTCCATTAGGTTCCTATGATTTACTCATAGGAATGGACTGGTTAGAAAATAAAAAGACCATGCTGAATTATTGGGACAAAACTCTACACTGCATAGATGATGAAGGAAAACCATTCATACTAGAGCAGAAACTAAAACCTATTTCTGTAAGGTAGATCTCATCCCTTCAGCTAAAAAGAATAGCTAGGAAGGGATATCAAGTATATGTTGTACATGTTGAAGAATTAGGAAAGCAACCTGAAGAAAACTTGTTAGACACCTTACAAGTGATAACAGAATTTAAGGAAGTTTTCCCGGATGAGATTCCTCATCTTCCCCCCAAGAGAGAGATCGATTTTTCAATCGATTTGGTGCCAAGGGCAACACCAGTTTCTAGAGCGCCTTACCAGATGAGCCCCCCTAAACTAATGGAGTTAAAAATGCAATTACAAGAATTTCTGGACAAAGGCTATATCAAACCGAGTGTATCTCCTTGGGGAGCACCAGTGCTGTTCATGAAAAAGAAGGATGAAACCTTCAGAATGTGCATTGACTATCGTCAACTGAATAAGTTGACAAAAAAACCAGGTATCCATTGCCCAGAATAGATGATCTTTTTGATCAGGTGAGAGGAGCTTCAGTATTCTCTAAAATTGACTTAAGGATTGGTTATCACCAACTCAGAATTAAGTAGGAATTTATCAGTAAAACAACCTTTCGAACCAGGTATGGTTACTACGAATTTGTAGTCCTACCTTTTCGTTTGACCAATACCCCTGCCACTTTTATGTGTTTAATGAATATCATCCTGAATAAATACTTAGACAAATTCGCACTAGTATTTATAGATGATATTCTAATCTATTCAAAAGGTGAGGTAGAAGATAAATAACACCTTAGAATTGTGTTGCAGAAACTTAAGGAGAATCATTTGTATGTCAAGTTTAGCAAATGTGAATTTTATAAGGATAAAATTCAATATTTAGGGCACATAATTTCAGAACAAGGATTTGTTGTTGACCCTGAGAAAATAAAGTCCATTAGAGAGTGGCTGGTTCCGACTTATGTCTTAGTGGTAAGATCATCTATGGGGATTGCCGGATATTACCAACAGTTTGTAGAAATATTTTTTGCAATAGCATACCCCATAACTTCACTACAGAGAAAAGGCACAAATTTTGAATGGACTGAAAAATGCCAAAGTAGCTTTGAACAACTGAAATTAAAAATTACTACAGCACCTATACTGAAGATTGCAGATCCTGGTAAAGAGTTTGTAGTGTGTACTGATGCGTGTGGAGATGGATTGGGAGGATTTCTATTGCAAGAGAATTCTGTTATTGTGTATGAATCTAGAAAACTTAACAAACATGAACAGAATTACATTGTATATGATCTTGAGTTAGCTGTTGTAATTCATGCCTTGCAGATGTGGCGACACTATCTTCTCGGAAAGAAATTTATATTGATCACAGATCATATCAGCCTCAAGTATTTCTTCACTCAAACAGATTTCAATGCTCGAAAAGCTATATGGTTGTCTTTTCTGAGTGAATTTGATATGGAATTAAAACATATCAAGGGAAAAGAAAACAAAATTGCTAACGCTCTAAGCAGAAATGCTTGCCAAAACATAAGCAACATTGGGAGTAGTGCCAGTTTTGATTTAGATGGATTAGTAAAAAGGGTAGCAGATCAGGATCACAACTTTGAGAAACTGCAAATTCAGATGATGAAAAAAGAAATTGCTGGATACACCCAAAATTAGAAAGGACTGATATGTTATAGAAATAGATTGTATATCCCCAATGTGGATTCTTTGAAAAAAGAAATCCTAGATGAATATCATAAACAATCATATTCAGGACATCCTGGATATCAGAAACTATTGACAGCCTTGAAAAGGAAATTATTTTTGCCAGGAATGAAAAAGGATGTGGCCAACTAATTAGAAAGATGCATGGAATGTCAACTAGTCAAAGTTGAACATCAGCATCCAGCTGGCCTTCTAAATCCCTTACCAATTGCAGAATGTAAATGGGACACTGTTTCTATAGATTTTATAAACAGGTTACCCAGAACAAAGTACCATCATGACTTAGTAATGGTAGTGGTAGATACTTTAATAAAGGCTGCACATTTCATACCTGTGAAATCTACTTTTGGGATGGCCCAAGTAGAAAATGTGTTTATGAAGGAAATTGTAAGGCTACACGGGGTTCCTAAAGTGATTATTTCAGATAGAGACGCCAAGTTCATAGCAGCCTTTTGGAAGGGTCTGTTTGGAGGCATTAGCACTAAATTGAATTTTAGTACTGCCTATCACCCTGAGACAGATGGTCAAACTGAGAGAACAAATCAAATTCTGGAGGATATGCTCAGAAAGTATGTGATGGATAGGCCAACTAAGAGGGAAGACTATTTACATTTAGTCGAATTTGCTTATAATAACAGCTACCAAACTTCCATCAAAATGAGTCCATTTGAGTCACTCTATGGAAGAAAGTGACACACTCCTTTAAGTTGGAGCCAACCTGAAGATAAGTTAATACTTGGGCTAGATGCTCTACAAGAAATGGAAAGGATTGTCAAACAAATACAAAAAAACATCAAGACAGCTCAAGACCAACAGAAAAGTTATGCCGACAAGAAAAGGGTTAACCGAAAATACAAAGTGGGTGACCATGTATATCTACGGATAAAACCAAAAAAGAGCACTCTTCATGCTGGAATTTGTGAAAAATTGTCTCCTAGATACTGTGGGCCTTTTGAAATCTTAGAAAGGGTGGGACCGATGGTTTATAGACTGGCCTTACCCCTCCATGTTAAAGTTCATGATGTGTTTCATGTTTCGTTATTAAAAATATATATACATGATGCTTCTCATGGAACTAGAAGGGGAGTTCCTTCCAGAGCCACTTCAAATATTGGAGTGGGATGAAATTGAATTGAGAAATAGAACAGTAACTAGAGTAAAAGTGCAGTGGAAACACTTTACTGCTGAAGAGGCTACATGGGAGAGAGAAGCTGAGATGACGGGAAAATATCCATGTTTATTTTCATAATGAACTATAGTAGATAGTATGTTAACACCGAGGACGGTGTTTGTCTTCAGAGGGGGAATGTGTAACAACCCTAGTTTCTATGCTTTTTAAGTTAGACATTTGAAAAAAAATCGAAAGGGGAGTGGACCCCAATGGATAATTATTTTGTGGATTTTATTTAAATATTTATTAATGAAAATAAATGGAATATTTATGTGTGCACTATGACTAGATAAGATTGGAGATCATAAGCCTGACCCATGAGGATATGGATAAGGTTAAGACTTTCCCAAAACCTTTCAAAAAGCCTTGAAAGGAAAAATGATAAATTAGATTAAAGAGGAAAAATCTAAATTCCCCAATGAAGAGGAAAGTAATTGGGAAGGGGTGAAAAAGCTAGAAAATTAGAGAAAGCAGCTTTAAAGTACCTCATTGAGGGAAGCCTAGGCAAAAATAGGAAGAAAGCATCCTAAAAATTTTGGACGCAGAATTTGGAAACAAGCTTAGGGAAAGCATGGCTTAAGTAAGTTGATTAAGAACAGACTGAGGTTAGTCTGTTGCTGAAGGATCTCAGCTCGAGGGTGAATTCTGGAGATACAAGAATTATATGGTTGGGAGGATTGGTCATAGAATAATCGTGGTGTGCACACCTAACCTATAATTTTCTAATACAAGTTATATTATGTAAGATTAAAGTGATAGTGAGATTAAAGGTATTAAGTTTTCATGCTGTAATTATATAATTCCTTACTTTTAATAGATTTATTAGAAGACATAATTCTCTAAAGTCTATATAGTAGTAGGAATAAATATTGGGAAATATCAATCAGAATCTTTTAACTGCTAGAAGTTTAAATCTGATGATATATCTTATTCCCGAATATAATGTATAAATTTTAACTTTAATATGCTTCTGTAATACTAAGTTATATGTGAATGGAAACAAAAGTATAGAACCTTAGATTCTATTTAAGTAACTAGTATTTGTATTTAACATATTATAGAATATAAATTTCTGCTTCATTAACTGTGAAAAGAAAATATTTGATTTCAGAAAAATAATCTATATCTTCTATTGCAAATGAAGGATTTTAATAAAAACCAGAATCACAAGTATGCTGAATAATTATAACAATAATAGAAGGAAAATCCCTATTGAAATTTTATTGTATACTCTGCATAAAAAAAAGAAGAGAATAGTCTACATCTCTGTATAATTTAAAATAAATTGAGGGAAACTGCAATATATCCCTCTGTCTAAAAAATTTTATAGGAATACATATGTTGCAGAAGTATACTGTATTTCATCAATAAGCATATTATTACATTTACAGGAATTACTATTATTCTGCACTGTGAAAATGGAATACATCAGTTGAAATAAATTTAAAAAGCAAACATTGTGGAAGTTAATTCTACATACTGAATCAAAATATGAAATTATTATTTTTTGAGATATAAAATTTTATATTTATCCCAAATTCTACTTGAAAATTATCCACACTACTGATAATAGTGATAAAAAATTTACAATAAACATTTACAGAGAAACAATGTAGAATAAAGCAGATATGAACTAGTTTACTTGACTCAACTTCTGTTGTGAAAAGGGCATGATTCCAAGATAAATAAATTGGGTAGTTAAACGCCATAATTATATGTAAATCTATGATTGTCATTCTCTAAAAATAATTTAAATTAAAACTCAGATGAATATATTCAAAAATATCTCCCTTCAGTGTGTCAGTAAATCAAATTTACAGAACATTAAAACGATTTTAATTTAAAAAGTTTTGTATATTCAAATAAATGTCCTAATAAGATTACAGAGAGAATTATTTCACATTTTGTAGTACGGGAGAAAAACATGAATAGGAAATAATAAATTATATGTAATAAGATACTTGAAAGTATTAATAAATAATTTCAGTTCAGAGATTAATTTTATAAAATCTCCAGAGTTCTATTCATATAAATTACAACAATAAAAATTCTATTTGCCCCAGAGAAATTAATTTGGGTCACTATTCATAATAATGCGAAAAGAGAAAGACAAATATACAGACACTTGGGAAATATTATTCCCAACACGAAAAATAGAAAGAGGCACACAGACTGACCTGTATCAAACGTGAGAAGCATTATTAGCAGTCGTTCCAGGAAATAAATACATGTGTTTTTCTCCAAATGAAAAACCACCAAAGTGGAGAAACTTACCTACAACCAAACATAGGTAAAATAAGTATTCACATATCGATAAGTATATAAAATCGAAAAGTATTATAACAAAAATCGAATACGTATTAACTATGTAAGGATGGGAGTAAACGTACCCCATATACAATATTTAAGTTGGGAAATTCTCTGTAAGGATGAGGAAGGAATTAACAGTATAAAATGATTTCAATCCTTTTGATAAGAGAAGAAAAATGATAAGCTTTAATACCATATTAAATAAATTACCTGGTAATGTATTAGCCAAAGGTTAATGGAAATAACGCAGTGATAAATCTGTAGCCATTGCCAACTGAGCGATGATTTCAAGCTCAGAAAATCGACCCTAAAGAATTGATTCCATTGGTGGTGACCTTCCACAAAGAAAAAAAGTTAAAAAGGGAAGAAATGATAAATCGTATGAGGAAATTAGCAGAACGAAATAGAAAGGAAATTTCATCCTTCAAAAATAATAATAACTCAAAAAAAATTAGCTCAGACATGGAATAAGAAACAAAAGCATTAGATAAATTCCGAAATGTCTCTATCTATTTGATACAAGTTAAAAACCTCGAATCAGAGAAATAGCGAAACCATTCTCATCTCTGACTTAATAAGAAAGCGACTAATAATGCAAGCCAAAAACAAAATTACTTTTACCCGAGACAAGTCGAGCTCGAATAGGAATGGAATCGAACCTCTCTATTAAGTTTCTGTAGAAAGAACGATGAAAATGATAACTGGAAAGAGGAATAGAATGGAATCAAGAGCATTTTATTATCAAACAAAACCCTAATACCCATAGAGATCTCACTGTCCACGTGGTAACACCTGAGAAGAGAGGTGTGGATCGATGTTATGACCTCGGGTGTTGGGTAATGTCTGAAATCATAACTGAAGAAAACCATATGAATCGAACGGAAAGGATTCTAATTTAATGTAATAGTACTCGATCACATGGGATCATGATGGAAAAACTATTAAATACTACCATGTCAACAGTTCAACCCTTATCATATAAATGCAAAAGGGTCGTAATGATACAACTATCATAAATAACATTACGGATTGAACATTCCAATGCGTACCAAGGAGCAAACCACTTTAGTGTAATGTAAATTTTAGATCACATACTCAGTTGTACAAAGATTCTAGCATTTATGATGAGAATTATCATCGTATAAAATAATTTTAATTAAAAGTATAAGGTTCTAACTTAACATAATGTATTGTTAATCAACTTCATAGTTCGTATACAGATCTAATTGTCCTTTCACACATATAAGAGGAGATGTAATGGTTGGTTCACAAATATATATATGTTTCAAGATACTTAAGAAAAAGAAATATAGATGCAACCTCAGAAATTAAAAGATGAAAATACAATACTCCAATACAATATATTTTAGGAAGGATAAAATATATTTGGGAGATAACATATAATTGTTAATAAAATTATGAAATTGTCTAGGCGACAATTATTATGTATAATACCTTTCTTTTACAATTTTAGGAAGATAAAATTTAAAGTGACTGATGTAATTGGGTTATGAAAACATTTGAAAAAGGAATTATATTGCTATTCGATAAACCTTTTTTTCCTTAGTAATAGTAGTACAGTGGTTAAGTATTAATATTATAATTACTTAAGGATGAAGTAGAAGAAGTATTAATGAAAAAGGAGAAAATGGAAGGGTGGAAAAGGTGAGAAAACTTAGAGAAAAAAAAATTTGGTGTTAGATGAGAGTCGTTACAATAGCATTGTGCCAGTTCACCCTTGTAGTAGGCACAGGGTCACAACCTTGGATCATTGTGGCTCTTTTGCCTCCTGCTGAGCACTCCACCTATAGGCCTTGTTCTCCTTTTTCTAGCCGACTCAAGTTCCTCTATGACCCTCATCAACTTTTTTCCCTTGCAGCATCCTCTATTCAGGGCAGCTGCAGCTTACGGCTTCCCCTTTCCTACAAGGAGCCCACCTTGCTACAAAGTGTGCCCTCAAAAATTGCTTTGAAACCCTCTTCTAATCACGCAGAAACCTCAAATCTTCTACCACAGAAATTCCAGACTCACATAGTTCTTCTTTCGGGAAAAACTCTGCTTCAATGGGTCCATCCCACACTCCTGGTGCAACTCCTCTCACAGACAGTGGCACTCAGGCTAGGGATTCCCTCCAAATCACTATGTTTCCTTCATGCAGGTAAACATCTTGATGAATTTTTTACTCTTTCATTCTACAACATAGAAAATAATGCTACGGTTACTATCTCCCTTCATCTAAGGGGAGGAGTAGCAGGTCAAACCTATGCCCCCAAGGGATTCTCATACAAAGAATTGGTTAAAGATCAACACTCCAAAAGGTCTGCTCCTCCCACGGAGGCACCCAAGCCCTTTCTAGTAGAAAAACTTGAGGAAGTGCCTTTAGTAGAAATCTCCCACCCTGCTCTGGAGGATCAGTTTCAATTCTACGCAAAATTTTCTCTCATCTACAGATTCAATGGCCTCTGGCCCCGCATAGAAGACTTATACAACTAGATTCACTCCTTTTGGACCAAAAGCTGCAGGGTCTTTTTCTGCTCCAGGGGCTTCTTCATCGTGGTTCTTGCTGACAGCAAGGAATATCAATCAGCCCTCACAGGTGGTCCTTGGTTCTGGGGAAAAAAGGACTTTTCCTAACCCCTTGCTTCACAGACTTTGATCCTTCCGAGGCAGTCATCACCAAACTTCCGATCTGGGTCATGCTTCCTAACCTGGCCGCTCACCTCTGGCATTGTGTGGTCTTCCAAGCCATTGGAAACACTTTGGGACGCTTCCTGGCCACTGACCCCTCGAGAGGCCAGCAAGGCATATACACCTACAATATAATCTGTGCCAAGACTGATATCAGCAAAGGCTTACCTGACGAAATCATTCTCAGATTCGGGGATCACTCATGGGCATAGACTTTAGATTATGAAAACACAACATTCTGATGTCGGCACTGGCATCAAATCGGACATCTTCAGAATTCTTGCACTAGGTTCCTAGCACAACAGAAAATCAGTGCCTGCAAAATGAAAGACAAAAGATGGAAACCCTTTACTCCACCTCTGGTGGAGATCCTTGAGTCCTCCAGTTCTGAGGATGAAGTAAGTGATTCAGATGATGAGATAGATTCTTAGCAGCAAGCGCATTCCTTGGATGCCCCCTAGCAGCCTCCGACCTCCTCAAATCTCTACAAATGTACTCATCAGTCCAAATATTCTGACTTGGACAAAGAACGTCCTCCACTGACCAGCAGCAATCTTCAGGTGGTTTCAATGCACCCGCTCCCCCCGACGGTTGTGTTAAAGTCACAAAAATAAAGGGAAGAAAATTCGCACTTCGGAATCCAACCTCTGGCTAGAACTCTTTTTCTGTCTTTTGGGATCCTCTTGAGCTCTTTTCTTGTATTCCCGGCTCCCCCTTCTCTTCTTCTGCTTCTGTTGACAACATCACGTAATTGTGGTGGATTGTTGATTTTTTCACACTCCCCGAGTTACATGCTTCTCTTGATTATATCTCCAGTTGTACGATGAGTTTATTAATAGAATCATTCCCTCCTAATTTACAAATATATATATATATGTTGAACATGTGTATTACTAAAATTATTCATAGTTATTAATTTAGTTATTTATTGAATATGTAAACTTATTATGTACATTTAATTATATTATGTACAGATGAAATCAATATCGATTGATAAGATGTTATAAAATGTTGACACTCACACATATGGAGATAAAAAAGATGACCATGTTATATGATATTGTGTTAATCACATTATTCATTCATTCTTCAAAGATGAAACTATGGCAGTTCAAGCCCAATTGTTGAAAAGTCTCTTAACATCAAGGAAATTAAAAGAAGCTACGACTTTATTGAGTATTCGAAAATCAACAAAAGTTTAAAAACTGGAGGAAAATGTGATACAAAATATAAATAGTGCTCTAAATTCAATTAGAATATGAAGAATGAAAAGTGTTTTAGATGCACGTAGAGTAATACAAAGCACAATGGTTTCATCAAGTACTAAAGATAATCGCTTGGTAAAATCTATGGCACTAGCATTAGGAACCTCAAAAAAAGCTTTGCACAAACATTAGAAGTTTCGATTGCAAATAGATTTAAATGATGAAATCACTTGTTGGACAGCTATTTGTAGGAAACCAGACAAAGAAAGACTTGGAGAAAATGTTAAAAAAATAATATATGAATATTGGATGAAAAATTCACGTGTTTCACCAAAAGAAAGGGATGTGATGTGAAGAAGAATAACATGAAATCAATATGAAGAACATCCAAAACAGTTCTTGGACACCACTCAGATAGAGTTATTCAACAACTTCAAAGAAGATAATCATGAATTTGATGTCTCAATCAGTGATTTTGTGCAACAAAAACCATGGTATGTAAAACCTATCACTGTACGCAACACTTATTGTTGTCATTATCATGTCGAATTTCAGTTATATTATGACATATTCCCTAATTGTGGTAATTTTTTTTGGAAAGATTCATCTCCTCCTTCCACTATCTATGATTTTATATCCAAAATTCTATGTGGAAGAGAAATTCTTGAATTATTTTACTAAAAGAAATGTGTTGGTGGTAAAAAATGCGATGATTGTGGAAATTTTACTAAATTTTAAAAAATATATCATATTGATATAAATTATCAATCATTGTCCAACATGAAAGTGAAATGGAAGATATATGAATATATCCAGACATCAATTCAAGGTTCAAGTAGTACTACAAGTGCTAAAAGAATTGATTTATAAGAAGAAGAAAATTTTGTGATAGATTTTTTGAGAATGTTTGAGGTAGAAATTTATAAATACACCAAGCATTCTCATAGAGCTTGTTGGTAGGACTTGAAATTCAAAAAATACCATGAAATTTTTCCACCAGGGACCATTTTGTCAATAGTTGATTCTGCAGAAAACTACACATTTGTTCCATAAAAAGAAATTCAGAGTGAATACTATCATTCTGACTAAGTCTCCATGCTCACAAGAGTCCATATTATATATAGACATGCTAAAAAAAATGTTGATCATATAGAAAGCACCAGCGAAAATCAACATGTTATTAAATAATATCACTTTTATATCAGTGACGATCGTACACATGATACATATTTTGTACAACACTCTTTTGAAAATATTTATGACTCCTTAAAAAGTCGTGGAATAAAATTCAATGAACATAGGATATGGTTAGATGGATGCATAGGTCAATTCAAATCTTCATGATCATTTGTTTGGTTGTGACGTCCTCATATGAAAACCTGCATTAAACATTGTTGGAATTTATTTGAGACTGGTCCTAGAAAAGGAGAACATGACGATGTAGGGGCATACATAAAATTATCACTTCGAAGATATCAAATGGACCACTCTGCAAAACAATTTGTCTTAGTTGAAGAATTTTTTCAATGGTGCATCGCTGCACTAAGCCATGAAACTAATCAATCAAGGGAAGTACGAAGGTACATTCAATTTAACTTTTATTGGATTTTTAATTTTAAACAATACATTTATCACAATGATTATCTTTTATGGTATTTTGATATCATTTTGATATTCTTCTTTGAATTTTCCATATAGGTTTTTTTGGCATATTGGGGTCCAAGATGTAGACAGATCGATTGGAGATGAAGTTGAAGCAATAAAAGGGACTTCAAAATTGCATTCAATTAAAACAAAGTTCTCCAAAAATGTGTTTTCTTTGGATAAAAGCAAATATTCTTTTTTTTTCATGTTTGCATAGACAACACAAAATCCAATGATGTTTGTGAAAAAAAAATGTATGTAAAACATTGGAAACATACAAAACTAAATACAAAGGGGAAAATGTCTCTTGCAAGATTTGAAGAAATGCAATAAGAGGATACTACTATATCATCTGATGGTGATCAAGTTTCTGATGTTTTTAGGGAAGGTAACATTTCAATTACTTTCAAATGATAGATATCTAGAAAGAGATAATAAAATCAAGTACATGTGTTAATTTTAAAGTTAATTTTTCATGTTAATTATGATCTAAATTGAAATACATAAGTTTTTTTTATTGTGCAGGAGATGTTTCTACTGTAGTTGCACCTACTATCATTGATGCAAATGTGAAGTATTCATTGATGCATTGCACTGAATAAAAGATGGAATTATTAGAAAACTATGATGATAATGGGTTTACATATGACAGAGGGTCTATTATACTGAAAATTTATTTTCTCCAACAAACTAATCAAAGTGAATGTTGGACAGAATTGTGAATTATGGATAAAACACTCTTCCTTAGATAGGTGCTAATCTAGAACAACAGGTTAAAGAATATACGACTACTTTTCCTAACTAAGAAAAAACACACAGAATGCATTAGATGCTTACTTGGAATCCAAGCGCTTCCAAATGGTTGCTTCCATCACTTCCGTTGTAGCTTCAAATTCTAGCCGGCTGTGAAAAATATTTCCTGCAAGAATGAACACTAAACAACAGAAGATAGCAATAATACAGATGTCTATTCAAGTTAGTTTGATAAATCAATAAAGCATAAACTATATACATCAACTAAGATCTTGCAATATGGAATATCAAAACAAATATAGATGCATATAGGGAAAAGTAAGTTGTATTCTTTATTAATGATAGAAGGGGAGGTTACAACCAAATGAATGATTTAGCATCACCATCTCCAACAACATCCCAACCTCATCACAATGCAGATATCTCCAGAAAATTGTCACTCAAATCAATCTCTTCAATGAAAAATCCACCAGCATTTCTCTACAAAAATTCTTCCTTCTCAAACACTAAGATCTGTGCTCAATTTATAGAGAGTTTGAGGTAGTTTTACAATCAATGACTTTCAAAATATAGGAAATACATGTTCCCAATCTTGTAGATGTCAAATGGACACATGGATTCGAATTTTGACACATGTGAACTCTTCTAGAAGGCACTGGCCAAGTGGAGATTCCAGAACAATGAGAATTTCACTCCCAATGTGACCAACGCACCCATAGATGTCAGGAAGTGATTTACAAATCAACCTTACATGGGGGTACCTACATATGCAACGCACTTAGTCCCTTTAGAGGCAGCATTGGTGAGCTCTCATATCATATATTATGAACTTCAAACCTTGGAAACCTGTGCAGATGAAAGTCCTTGATTGATCTATCTTGCTCTTTGTCTTAGGGCATATAGCAATTGAAATGTTAGGGGATGATAGACCCTATACATTGGTCATGGAGATGATGCCCAGTTAACCAAGTCATTGGGAATGCTGCCCAAATTGAACTATAACAATTTCCCCCTAAAGCATGAAGTCAGAATAACAAAAACAATATTTTGATTGATATGCTTTACACTGTGATGAGTTGGAGATGAAGTGGAGTGGAGACCTGCATCAATATTACAATAAATTACATCATGATATATCCTCTTTGATCATAATTTTTTAGGGTAGGCATTCCCATATTCAGCACATAAACAATCTAATAACATGTACACAATTCAGAAAGTCATCGACATTGGAATGTTTCCCAATGCAGACATGCCTACAAATATAGGCCCATGGTTGGCTGATGATCTGTATGTAAGGTCACCATACAGATGATGTGTACAATAATCCTGAAATCGCAGCCCGGATGACTGAAATTAGATCCAGGGTCTTCTTATCTCGTTCACTCAATCATTCGGGTACAAGTCTAGCCATGCGAATATATGATTTTTCGTCGAACATGGAAAGACATCGTTTGATTACCAACAAATGATGTGAGTTGTAAACAAACACGGGAGAACAACCATTAATGAAAATGTCCCTGAAGGTACTGTAGTACATTTCTTAAGGCATGAATAGATCATTTGATGTCAAACGTCAAACTAAATCTTTCGGTCAAAACTATGGAAGTGAGGATCTTGTCGATGCTGTAACAAGCCTCATGGTACTATAATCTAATGTTTCTAACTGAACTTCTTTGATAATGATTTTTCGTTGACAGGAAGTCACCTTATTGCGAAATGAGAGTTACTGATTTCAGAGACAAGGGTATGACTTGATATAGCAATTTTCAAAGATGACGGTCATGAGAATGAAGGTTTTCGAGTATTGCAAAAGGATTAGTTTATTCTCTGGATGACATCTCTTGAACATATCGGCGACACTGTGATGAGTTGGTAGCATTGACCAAAAACTAAAGTGAAGGTATGATGAACCATATGTATGAATGAACCTTCAAGATGATTACCCAAACCAAACAATCACAGACATGGAGTGAAGGAAGTGTCATGTTCAAGAGTGACTTGCTACCATAAATAAATTTTGCTCACTTTTCCCAAATTTTCCCTGGTCATTTGTCAACCAGTACCTCCTTATTTTTTAACATGCTTGAGGAGGATAAAATTTTCATGATCTATAATTCAACCCTTCAAGCGAATAAAATATCGCTATTTAATAATTTAATGATTCTAGAGAAGAATGAAAATCGATTCTTGCCATGATCAACAAACCCATCGCTATTTTATGTTTTAACTAGCTTAACGATAGTGATAGCCCGATCCTTTTTCATATTTAGAGAGTTTGAAAAAGTAGACGAAAGAAAACTCCATAAGTAATTTTTCGTAAATTTGTCACCCAGATCCAAAAAAGTGTAAAATAGTATCTAAGAGAACCTCTTTGGTCATGTTTAACAAAGGTATTCCTTTTTCGTAAATAATCTATCTCAGTATGAAAAAGGGATAAACTTATACTGATTAGATATCGATTCATTTACTTTTACGAGCTTGAAAAGACAAGTGCTCGGAAACCTTTTCACATTATTGGAGTCTGAAAAGAGCTGAAATAAGACTCTGGGGGTTCCTTTTTCACTATTATAGAAGGTTGAAAAAAAGATAAAAGTGCGCTTCAAATCCTTTTTCGTTTTTAACAAAGCTCGAAAAATAAGGAGAAAAAGTATGCTTTGTGGTCAACTCAATCTTTGAAATAAATCTGCACAACTAATCTATTCATCAGTTGTATATCCTGTTCAGAACAACATCAAATGGATTAAAAATACATGTTTCATGATAAAACATAATAAAACTATAGTCATAGTAATAAATTTAACTTGAAAATAATTAATTGACTATTAAAAGTAGTTTCACTATTCATTTTTACCATTCCATAGTTAACATTTGCATTTTGGAGCTCTGAACCTGATTTTTCCCCCAAACTTCAACTGCTGATTGTGATCATTTCTATGGATGGTTCTTGTTGTCGTTTTATCCAGGTTAGTGATATGAAACTCCTCTTTCTTTTAGTACTCATGTCATTTCCAATTCCTACAAATTTTTAGGGTTTTAAGGTCCCTAGGTTAAATTCTTCCCAAAAAGAGGGAAACACAACCTTGAATGTCGAAACCTATGTTGCATAGAAAGTACAATGAAGGGTACTTGCATATGCAAAGCATTGTCTCTTGTTAGGGGATGCGTTGGGTGCACTTCAAGTTTTTGATTTTTTCATTATGCCCAAAATTGACCTATTCTTTTGCAATGAAGGGAATCTAATGGATCTTATGGTTGTATTTCACGTTTCCATCAAATTACAATGAAAATTACATGGAGGGAAAGAGAACATGAAGAACATGATATGATTTCCTTAAATGATCTGGGTACTGTAAGAGCCCTAAGAGATTATGGACTACTTAACTACTTCAAATTGTGTGGGATGAGGCAACAAATATAACTATTAGAGTTCTTAGTTCGAGCATTGGATCCAGCTACAGAGGTATTTCATATTAAGAATCAACTGGTTCCTGTAATAGTTGAAGATCTATACTTTCTCACAGGTTTTTCGAGGAGATGCTTGCCCATTTCACTCTCAGGGTCTGTAGTTGGAGGAGAGACAGTGAGAGATTATGCTTTGCAACATTGTTATCCAGGGTCAGAGCCAAGAAAATATGGAAAGATTAACATCCGGGATGTTAGAGATTTTCCCTTGAGAACTATCCTTTTCACGATTTCAAAACTTGCAGGAACCATTAAACTACTTGTAGCGAATAGATCGTATATGCAGTATGTGCTAGAATGTATGGAGCCAACAATCTTCAACTAGTCTGAAGCTGTTCTATCTCAGATAAAGGAACAACTAAATAAAGAAAAGGGAGGAAGGAAGAAGAATTTCAGTTATGGTTCTATCCTTATATCCTTCGCTTTGGAACATATTTCACTGGTGCAGTCACAACATGTGACACTGGATATAGGTAGTCCTAGAGATCCTTGGATGTAGAGATGGGTAGAACTCATGAGTCGGCATGCAGGGAAAGCTACTGCTGTGTTATCTACTGCATTATTTTCCTGCTTCCAGTGATAGATTTTTGCCATCGATGAGTATGCATACACAGGTGTTGATTTTTGATGGGATCCAAATTTAGCATTATCAGAAGGCGCTTAGTGGGGTGCAATAGATAAGAATGTTTTGACCATGTTTTTCTATTTTCCTAATTTTTATACAATTTTTTTGTATTTTTATGTTTTCCGAAGTCTAAATTAAATGTTTGATGTAATGCAGATGTTAGTCGTGTTCAACCAATAGTGGAACCAGAGTGTGAAGCAGATGTTCCAGCAGAGAGGGCTGTCGGGAGAGCAGTCCTTCGAGATCTTGATATGGATGAGACTTTGAGTGATCTTCAACAACACATAGAAGGTTTGACCTTCGGGATTCCAGATTTTTGGATCGAAGAGCTTCCTATGCGACTGCAGCGACACACTATTGGGGTTCCTAACCACTTGATGTAGCTATGTTTGGTCAATTTAGTGTGTCCTAAATTGCTACATTAATTTATCAATCCAGGATTCGTAAGCTGATGAAGTGTGGCGCACTATATGTGCAAGATAACCTATTTCTTACCTTTTTGTCATTTTTGGTTTTCTAATGTGAGATGGAAATTCTAAAATAAAAACAAGTATGGTTTATGATTTTTCAAGGCAATGATATCCTTTATAATGATTTACCAACTTTAAACTTCAAAAGGAATTTGAAACATACAATGACAAAACTTGAAAGGAAATGAAAATGTGCTGCTAGCCTAATAAATCAAACAGTGAACTATTGAGCATGAAAACCAAACTATCCTTGCTGCTGTCTAAACACAAAAGAAACTATGCTTAAAGAAATCCAAGAATTGCAACAAAGTAAATTTAAATCAAATTACATCAGCTTATATTCTGATCCCTCGCCATTAGTCCAGCTATGGCTTTCAGAGGTAACCATAAACAACTTGAGCAATCTGATATCTAATTTGCAGAAAAAGAAACTAATATCAAACTACACACTCATACTTCAATCCCTCACCATTAGTCCATCTATGGCTTTCGGAGGTAACTGAAAATGACATGAGCAATTTAATATTTCTAACTTGTAGAAAGTAAACTAATATCAAACTACACACTCATACTTCAATCCCTCACCATTAGTCCAGCTATGGCTTTCGGAGGTAACTGAAAATGACATGAGCAATTTAATATTTCTAACTTGCAGAAAGTAAACTAATATCAAACTACACACTCATACTTCAATCCCTCACCATTAGTCCAGCTATGGCTTTCGGAGGTAACTAAAAATGACATGAGCAATTTAATATTTCTAACTTGCAGAAAGTAAACTAATATCAAACTACACACTCATAATTCAATCCCTCACCATTAGTCCAACTATGGCTTTCGGAGGTAACTGAAAATGACATGAGCAATTTAATATATCTAAATCTAACTACTGAAGCAAATGTGCAAGACTGAAATAAACAAAGCAGTACTGGAATTAAACAAAAAATAAGAAAAGTAAATTAGCAGCAGAACAATATTGATTCCATGTCATTAGTCAAAAGATATGCAAATGCCCGGGCTGCCTATTTGTAATCTGAAACAAGAACACTGATCAGTTAACAACAACATAAAACATGAAAGATTATGGACAAAAGTAAAATGTAAAGCATGAAAGATTATGAACAGAGATGAAGCATAAATATCATGAAAGATGCAATGTATAAACACGTGAATGACTTATGGCACAATGAACTTAAAGAAATAAAACAAGAAACTATACAATAATGCACAAAACCTCAGCGTGTGCAGGGGCCCTCTGCACCAGCCTCGGGAAACAGCCTTCAAATACGAATTACGCTTGGAAACAGAGTCTTCTTATATATTAAAATGCAGTCATAACAGAGAAATGATATTACAGCACAGTGGCAACGCAATTACATTATAGAGCTATATGGAGGCTAACTATTATGCGTATGAAAACACGTTATTTATAACAAAGGTGATATAACTAATTCCCTAAAGTTTGTGCTGATAGAGACACGTGAACCATCACGTCCAGAGATCCAGCATCATGGCCGCGGTGAGGAGTAAATCTATGAAGAGTGGATGTTGTATTTGGCTTATGAAGCCATGTACATGTGTTGATGTGTCTCCCGTAAATTAGAAACGGTCATAAAAATCTTCACGTGACGAGAAACAGAGTCCTGTCACCGTGGGACTCTATGGTTGACTTCCACTTGGCCACCTTTGACCACAGCTTCCTTAGGTGAATTTTCCCGAGCCAATAGGACACGATCCATGTCCACATCATTTCTGACTTGCCCATGTGGCTCGAATTGCCTGAAAACACCTGCAACATAGACTTTCACAAAATGGTTGCGGAAAGTTGCAGCAGCTGCGGAAAGTGGCAAGATTCCGCGGCTAAGTGAGCAAAAATCTAAATCAAACAGCAGACACAAAACATAGTTAAAAACCATTTTAGATGCTCTTTTACAATTAATATGCAATGATATTGACAACTTAGAAGGTTCAGGTGAATGAAAAAGGTCTAGAAAGGTGTATAGGAAAGATGCATATTTGAGACTCAACATACCCCCACTGTGAAGGTGTTGCATGTCCTCATGCAACCAAAATTTTGATAATCCTTGTGCAGTTCATATGCCTTGACACTTCAGCCAGTACATCCAGTCCTCTCCTCCTCTTCCTTGGTGCTGCTAACATCCTAGGATTTTTCATCAAGCATCTGAATTTGATATTAATCAGTGCTCTGCTTAACTTCTGCCATTTTCTCTTCAATTTCCTGTTCTTCTTCTACCATAGTCCCAGATGTAGCATGGTATTATCATGAATGATTTTGTCCAATTTACTTTGTTCCTTCAATGTCTCATTTTCATTTTTAATGTGTCTATTTAAAAGCTCTAGCTCAAATACTTCTTGTTTCGGTGATTGGACTAGATCATATTGTGCTGTGTGAGGCTGAGTGGGCGAAGTACTGGGACCCGTAGCTGCTCTTTCTAAAGATTCTATATAATCATATACTTCTTATTGCTTTGGGTCTATCTCAGGTCTCGTTTTTATTGGGCTATCCCCAAAATGCCGTGGAGGAGATTTGTCTTCAAAATCTGGCTGAGAAGGACTCACATTAATGTCTGACTGAGAATGGGATGGACTATGTTCAATGTCTGACTGAGAATGAAATGAACTAGGTTCACTATCTGACTGAGAGTGAGATGGACTATGGCCAGCTGGGGATTGTTTAGATGTTTCTTCTCCCAAATCAATAAAATGGGGTCCTTTCGTTTGCGTTTTCCTCAACTTCCCCTTAAGCCTGGAACTTCTTCTTATACGCTGTGGACCACTGTCTTTTTGCTTTTGTTTTCCTTTCCCTTTTTTCTTGGCCATAGATGACTGTTCTTGAAGGTGAACTAGTCTTTCAGATAACACTTGATGATCTTCTTCGGAAGAAGGGGTTTGATGCATAGCCTCAATACTTTTTCTCTCTTTGGATGTTATTGGCTTTTTACCCTTGGTTTCTTTCTTCTTCCTTTTTGACAGTCTCTCTTCCCTACTAGTTCTTTCAATTGTAGTAGTAGGAGTACTTTGAGTTTCATCATTTGTTCTTTTCTCCTACTCCTTCTTGATGTGCTACCTTCAGGAATTTCTTAGGGTTCTTCAAAGAAATTTCTGATCAAAAATTGTTCCCATGTGTCCTTGTTCTCTTTTAACTGTTTTTCAATCAAAATTTTCACAAGACCATGGTGATATAGATGTGGTTCTACATCCCCTAAATGCTTCTGAACAGTCACAGACATCTTCTTCAAACTATTTAATAAAAATTATGGAAAATTGAGGGTCTGGTTATCTAGAAAATTCATCAGCAATCGGGTATGGTACATATACATTGACCCAAAACGGCCCTCACAGGTGATAAATTTTTGAACAACTAGCAGCAAAGTAGCCCATTCCTCTTTCAAAGCATGAATAGGAATTCCTCTTTTAAAAATAGTTATGTCCATACCTGGGTTATGTATAATCACTCTCCAGGCTTCATCACTAATGATTTTGCTCTTAAACCAACGTTCACCCTCTTGAAGAAGTTCTGTGGCAGATGCTATAGATGCCTCATTCACCGTAAACTTAAGGTCTCCAATCTCTACCTCCAGGCCATTGAAAGACCTTGCAAAAGCTTTTGTCACCTCTTTATGGTAGCCTCTAAACTTTTGGATAAACTGCAGCCACTTTTCTTTCTTCAATATATCCCTGACTTGCGGGTATCCTTCCATGAATTTAGGTCCCTCTGGTTCTACTCTCAACAATTTACCCATCCTTCTTTCTGCTCTTTAAAAACTTTCCTGGGTGAGGAGGGTTCAGTGGAAGTAGGATGGCTGAGTGAACGGAAATGAGCACGATGACTGTAGGTAGATATCAGAGAGTGGGTATACAGACTGTAGCATAACAGAGAACGAAATGGGGTGAAGTGGAACAGAGAAGGGTTATGTGAGCACGACGGAAATGCGGCTGTGAGATTAATAGAACAATAGGAGGAGTATAACACATCTGGAAGTGTTTTTAAAATTTGGTGGTTGCAGAATAAATGTAAGCACGTTTATACAACGGCTACGGATTTTATGCGGCTGAAAGAAGCCATAGTCAAATCAACTACGTTTCATTGTCACAGGTGGAATATCGGAGTATGAGTGAAGATCGGAGGTTTAATTATGGGACCGTTTGAGAATGAATGCAAGGATTGTGGGAGGATTGTACAGATATCATGGAGTGGTTACGGAGTTTTTCAATACAATCATTGCACATAATGGAGCTTATGGTTTATAACTATATAAAAATGTGTTTTAAATGCCATTTGAAATAAATTTTTACTCATACCCTAGAATTCTTGCCATTTTCCCTTGGTCTTCAATTAGTTGCTCCTCATTGATATCTTGAATGTCCCATGTCTTCATAATTGGTCCTCATACCTGCATTTGATTTCATGATTATGGAAATAACATCTGGCTGTACATTCTTTTGAAAAACAGAGTGGTAGCTGCGGAATCTGCTTCTGGCTGTGGAAACTGGTGTCAGCTGCGGAAACAGATATCAGCTGCGGAAACTGACACAGCTATTATTTGGGTGAATGGAAATGAACGGATGACAATTGACTAAATGGAAATGGTCATGAAAGAGAATTTTATTGGTGAAATGGAATGAAATAGATAAAATGAAGTGAAATGGAATGAAGTGGAGTGAAATGAAGTGGAATGGAATGGAGTGGGTGGTCACAAAACTTGTGAAATGAAAGAGAGATTTTTTTTTTGGAAAATATAGAGTGTCAGGTGTTCCTAATTTTCACCCTATATTTTCTGTATAAGACTGCCAATCAGTGATTGGTTTTCAAGCTTATACAATTTTATTTATTTTTAACTGAAAAGAACAAAAGCTAGGCTGGTGGAGAAGAAGAATTCTTCTGTACCAGCCTGATTGCAGAACTTTCTTGAAACATTTTGACAAAATCCTCTTTTGAGAGTGGCTTATGATAAACTTTCAATCTATGGCCATTCACAATAAGAGGAGTTTGAAACTCATCAATGGTCTTGATTTTTACCGCTCCATTGCTAAAGATCTTGTCAATCTCATATGGCCCAAGCCAATGAGTCTGAAATTTTCCTTGAAAATATTTAAACTTGGAATCAAATAACAATGCCCAATCTCCTTCTTGAAACTTCTTCTCTTTGATGTACTTGTCATGCCATTTAGCTCTTTGATATTGAACTAGATCAGTTCTTAGAATTGCCTCTTGTCTGATCTCATCTAGCTCGTTCAACTGCTCCATTCTATGCTTTTGGGCTTCTGATAAGTCCATCCCCAACCGAACTGCTATCTTGAAGGTCTTGACTTGGAACTCAATGGGGAGTAGGACTTCCTTCCCATAAACAAGTTCATAGGGAGAATGTCCTGTTGTATTTCTCCATGTAGTTCTGTAGGCCCACAAGGCTTCAGGAAGCCTTTCTGCCCAATCTCTTCTATGTAGATGAGCAGTTTTGGTGATGATACTTTCAAGAACTTTGTTGCTAGACTCCACTTGACCATTTGCTTGCGGATGGTAAGGAGTAGATCTTCTATGCTTGATTTTTTATTCTTCCATCAGCTTCTCCACCAGGTTGGATGTGAATTGGCTTCCTTGATCTGTCACAATTTCTCTTGGAACACCAAAGCGAGTAAAAATATCCTCATAAAGAAAATGAACATCTAAATTTTCAGTAGCAGATACTAATGCTTTGGCTTCTACCCATTTAGTAACATAATTAGTACAAACCAATATATACTTCTTTGGCTTATATGGTGGATTAATAGGTCTAATGAAATCTAAAGCCCATTTTTCAAAGGGTTCAATGAGTACCTGTGTTTGCAATGGCATTTCATTTGAAAGGGTAGGTTTCCCCACTCTTTGGCAGCTGTCACACCTTTTGACATATTGTTTTGCATCTTTGAAGAGGGAAGGCCAATAATATCCTAAAGAGAGGATTTTATAGGCCGTCCTTTTGTCTGCAAAGTGTCCACCGCATGGTTCATCATGACATGCCTTAATAATATCAGGCATTTCATCTTCCCTGACACATCTTCTGATCACAAGATCTGGCCCTGTTTTAAACAATTCGTTAGAAATCCATGAATATTTTGAACTCTCCTGAATAATTTTTCATTTTTCACTTGAAAATAAATGTGAAGGCAGTTTCCCTGTAACCAAATAGTTAGCAATATCTACATACCAAGGAGTCTTAATAGTTACTGCAAACAAGTATTCATCAGGAAACTTATCCTCTACAGGAGAATCTTCTTTAGTATTCTGAATCCTAGACAAGAAATCAGCTACTGTATTTTGTTTTCCTGGTCTATCCAACACAGTAATATTGAATTCTTGCAAAAGTAAGAGCCATCTTGTCACTCTGCCATTAGTAACAAGTTTGTTCATTAAATATCTAATTGCAGAATGGTCAGTATGAATAAAAGTTTCATAGCATGTTATGTAATGTCTAAACTTATTAATTGCATGAACAACAGCTAAAAACTCTTTTTCAGTCACAGTATAGTTCAACTCTGTGGGAGTCAAATTTTTACCGGTATAATAAATGGCATAAGGAACTAAATCTTTTTGACCCAACACAGCTCCTAGAGCTGTATCTGAAGCATCCGTAGAAATATGGAAAGGGAGTTTCCAATTTGGTCCTCTCAAGATAGGTGCTTCAGATATTCTTGTTTTCAAATTTTCAAAGGCTGATTGACAATCAGGATCCCATTTAAATTCACAGTCTTTTGCAAGCAATTTGAAGAGTGGAGATGTTATTTTAGTGAAGTTTTCTATAAATATTCTATAGTAACCAGTAAATCCCAGAAAAATTCTAACATCTCTTTGACAATTTGGAATAGGTAACTTGGAGATGACTTCAACTTTTGATCTATCAACCTTAATCCCATCTCCTGAAATATGATGTCCTAAAACAATACCTTCAGTAAACATCATAAATCATTTTTCATCGCTTAATGAAAGGTTTGTTTCTTTACATCTTATAAGGAATTTTTCCAAATTTTCTAATGCCTCTTCAAATGAATTACCATAAACTGTAAAATCATCCATATAAACCTCTACACAATCATGGATTAGATCAGAAAAAATTCGTAGTACTGCTCTTTGGAATGTTGCAGGTGCATTACATAACCCAAAAGGAAGCACTCGATAGGCAAAATTTCCCCATGGACAAGTAAATGTGGTCTTATCTTGATCTTCAGGTGCTACCTGAATTTGATTATAGCCACTAAAACCATCCAAAAATGAAAAGTACTTTTTACCTGCTAATGTATCTAATACCCGATCGATAAAAGGCAAAGGAAAGTGATCCTTCAAAGTTGCTTTGTTCAATTCCCTGTAATCAATGCATACCCTCCATTTACCATTCTTTTTAGGTACTATAACCAAAGGAGAAACCCATCGGCTATCTGAAATTGGATAAATGAAGTTTACATTGAGAAGTTTTTGGAGCTCTTCTTTCACTATCTCCTTAAGATTTGGATTCATCCTTCTTTGAGGTTGTCTGATTGGTCTACTGTTTTCCTCAATATAGATGTGATGGATGCAAGTCTTAGGATCAATACCTTTCATGTCAGTATACTCCCATGCAAATGCAGTAGAATGTTTTTGCAAGATTTTGATTAGTTCTTTTTGTTGTGACTTTTCCAAATGTTTGCTGATATTCAATGTTTTTCCTGGAAAAATCTCAATGGTAGAACTACCAAACTCTTCCATAGAGTAAAGAGACATTTGTCTTGATGATAAATATTCTATGTCAGATTCCAATTGAAATTGTGTGGGGTCATATTCTGAAGATATCTCAAAATTTTCTAATGTGTTCAGAATTTGACTATCCTCACTGATTTCAGAAATGGTAAAGACAGATTGTATAGTGTCCTCATCATCAACCCATTCATTGTCTCCTACTTCTGTGATTTATTTTGCTGGAGGATACAAATTGAATTTCTTTGTCGAATTACCGTTAGAAATGTACATATCCCCAGATCTACAACTAATGAAAGCATCAGCTGTGGCTAGCCAAGGTATTCCTAAGATAAGTGGGTGCCCTCCTAGATTACTCTTGGGATTCAAAATCATAAAATCTGTTGGATATTCCCAAGAATCTAAGGATACTAAAATATATTCTAATACACCATCTGGTTTAATAATTGATCAATCTGCAAGTTGCAGTAAAGTAGGTGTAAAAAGAAGGTTAGGAAGTTTTAGCTGTTCCATAGTCTGTCTACTCATAATGTTGATAGAAGCCCCTAAGTCAATCAATGTGTTTGGAATTTCTATCCCATTTATATGTGTCTTGACAATTGGACTTCCTGGATCTACATACTTCTCCATGGTAATTTTTCCCATCATAATATCTGCAATCTTTCCTACCAGGTGGATTCTTCTTGTGTCTTTTAGTTTCCTTCCTGGTCTTTTGAAACTCAACTCCTTTATGGTTTTTGCTAGAATAGGAATTTCTCGAATGGCTTGTAGCAAGGGAATCTTGATAAAAACATTCTTCAATTCATCTAGAAAGTCATAGTTAGGCAACAAGATTTGTTTTTCCACCCCCTTGTCAATTTGTAGTCTTTCAGGAAAAGGAGGTGTAGATGAAGATGCAGGTTGCTCAACTATAGGAGTTGTGGGTGTTAACTTTTCTTTTTCTTTTTGAATGTTTGAATTTTGAAGAGATGCTTCCTCAGAACCCTCATTGACTTTAAGAGAGTCCTCCTCATAGGTATCTTGCTCTTGAATATCTATAGAAGGTTTTTCTAAAACTCTACCAGATCTGAGTTGTACATCATTGAGAGGAACAATAATATAGGTAGGAAATTGTTGTTCTTCTACCATGTAAGTATTCTGAGGATTTTTATTGTTAGGATTTGGCAATGGCTGAGCTGGAAGTTGATTTGTCTTTTGTTGGTATGGGAGCATGAGTTGAGGATTTGGATTTTGTTGAGAAGGTTTTTGTTGTGGAAATGGAAATGAAAGTTGTGGATTTGGGTTTGGAAGTTGTGGAGCTTGTTGATTTTTAAAAGATGGAGGATATTGATAAAATTGAGCAAATCTCCCATAAGGATTTTGCATCCCTTGTACCCATGGCTGATATGGATTTTGATGTTGGGGCCAACGTTGTTGCCAAGGATTCCAATTTGGTGGGGTTTGAAGATTCATAGGGTTGTTAAACCCTTGAGTTTGTTGTCCCTGCCAAGGTCTTCTTGCAACAAAACAAAGAGATTCTACTGAATTTGGATCTTCTTGAAAGACATCTTTGAGTCCAGGAATTGAAGGACAATCCTTGATCTCATGATTCTCTGAGAAAATTATACATGTTTCTACAACTTTTGCATCCAAGGGACATTCCCTTAAAGCATGTTTCTTCCTAAATTTCGGACAAAAGATGGCTAGAGCATCTGTTTCTGCTTTCTGCTTGTTTTGGATTTTAAGGGTGTCTAGTTGTTCACTAAGGCTCCCTGAGATATCAGTTTTGAATTCATCAAGCATATTACCAATCTCTGCCCTACTTACTAATCCAGTTGCAGATTTGTTAGCCCTAATAAGAGAAGGATCCCTAGGCCCTTTTCCTGTTTTAGATTTTCCCCTTGAGAGATGGACACATAGTTCCGTTATGTCACGAAGTGGAAGTTGAGAAATGTCTCCTTTCCCCATCATGTTTAAAATATCTATCCATTCATTTCTAATGGCTTTTAATATGAGGGCTTTCAAGGTTTCATCATCTAAGTTGCTCATCTTTGCTCTTTTCAAGTTGTATTGAAATCTTTCAAGTAAGTCTTCCAAATTTTCATATTCTTTTTGCATCATCTTGAATACCTCATCCTTGTGATTGGTGGGCATACAATAGTCCAAGTATCTATCCAAAAATGTTTGTTTCATATCATTCCAAGTCCTAATAGATTGAGTGGCTAATCCCATGAACCATTTCAAAGCAGATCCCTTCAATGTTGAAGGAAACAGTTTGAGTTTTTGAGAGTCTTCCATATAGTCATAGGTTTGGCACATGACTTCAAACTCAAACAGAAATGTTTTAGGATCCTCACTTCGCAATCCATAAAAGTTAGGGAGGACAGATGGTGAGATATTTTTCATTGTTGCATGAGTTTCCTCATCAACTATAGGGAATCCAAACAAGTTGTCTCCTTCCCTATTTCTACCATTATTTTCTTCACCATTGTTGTCTCCATTGTTTCCTCCTCTTCTACCTCTACCTCTACCTCCATCTATTACTTCCTCCGCCATGATAGTTTCTTTAGAGTCCTTAAAGTCCTCTAGCTTTTCTACCAAAGGAGAATGAGAGAAAGTCTCTTTGTTTTCTAAATGGGATTGAGTAGGTGGTATAGGAGAATCCTCTAATTCAGCTGTTCCTTGACTTCCAAAAATCTTAAGGCTAGGGGTAGATGGTGGTGAATCTGGTCTATGCCTTGAAGAAGATGGAGTTGTGAAAATCGAACTCTTTGCTTTAGCTATAAACCTTCCCCTAGAATCTCTTGCTCTATGCATGTCATTTTTTTTTTATTTTTTTTTAAGTTGGGCTAATAATTCTCTTTCTGATCTTCCAGGTCACGCTAGGTGCAAGAAGAGAGCATACTTAAGAAATTACTAAACCGATAACTCTCTTTTCTGATCCTCCAGATCACACTAGGTGCAAGAGGAGATCATACTTCAAGAAGTTATCAAGTTTTCCCTTCTTTTATTATTTTGTTTTTTTTTTTAAGAAATTGGCTACGTAGTTACACTTCCCCGGCAACGGTGCCAAAATGTTTGGTCAATTTAGTGTGTCCTAAATTGCTACATTAATTTATCAATCCAGGATTCGTAAGCTGATGAAGTGTGGCGCACTATATGTGCAAGATAACCTATTTCTTACCTTTTTGTCGTTTTTGGTTTTCTAATATGAGATGGAAATTCTAAAATAAAAACAAGTATGGTTTATGATTGTTCAAGGCAATGATATCCTTTATAATGATTTACCAACTTTAAACTTCAAAAGGAATTTGAAACATACAATGAAAAAACTTGAAAGGAAATGAAAATGTGCTGCTAGCCTAATAAATCAAACAATGAACTATTGAGCATGAAAACCAAACTATCCTTGCTACTGTCTAAACACAAAAGAAACTATGCTTAAAGAAATCCAAGAATTGCAACAAAGTAAATCTAAATCAAATTACATCAACTTATATTCTGATCCCTCGCCATTAGTCCAACTATGGCTTTCGGAGGTAACCATAAACAACTTGAGCAACCTGATATCTAGTTTGCAGAAAAAGAAACTAATATCAAACTACACACTCATACTTCAATCCCTCACTATTAGTCCAGCTATGGCTTTCGGAGGTAACTGAAAATGACATGAGCAATTTAATATTTCTAACTTGCAGAAAGTAAACTAATATCAAACTACACACTCATACTTCAATCCCTCACCATTAGTCCAGCTATGGCTTTCGGAGGTAACTGAAAATGACATGAGCAATTTAATATATCTAACTTGGAGAAAGTAAACTAATATCAAACTACACACTCATACTTCAATCCCTCACCATCAGTCCAGCTGTGGCTTTCGGAGGTAACTGAAAATGACATGAGCAATTTAATATATCTAACTTGTAGAAAGTAAACTAATATCAAACTACACAATCATACTTCAATCCCTCACCATCAGTCCAGCTGTGGCTTTCGGAGGTAACTGAAAATGACATGAACAATTTGATATATCTAAATCTAACTACTGAAACAAATGTGCAAGACTGAAATAAACAAAGCAGTACTGGAATTAAACAAAAACTAAGAGAAATAAATTAGCAGCAGAACAATATTGATTCCATGTCATTAGTCAAAAGATATGCAAATGCCCGGGCTGCCTATTTGTAATCTGAAACAAGAACACTGATCAGTTAACAATAACATAAAACATGAAAGATTATGAACAGTGATGAAGCATAAATATCATGAAAGATGCAATGTATAAACACATGAATGAATTATGGTACAATGAACTTAAAGAAATAAACAAGAAACTATACAATAATGCACAAAACCTCAGCGTGTGCAGGGGCCCTCTGCACCAGCCTCGGGCAACAGCCTTCAAATACGAATTATGCTTGGAAACAGAGTCTTCTTATATATTAAAATGCAGTCATAACAGAGAAATGATATTACAGCACAGTGGCAACGCAATTACATTACAGAGCTATATGGAGGCTAACTATTATGCGTATGAAAACGCGTTATTTATAACAAAGGTGATATAACTAATTCCCTAAAGTTTGTGCTGATAGAGACACGTGAACCATCACGTCTAGAGATCCAGCATCATGGCCGCGGTGAGGAGTAAATCTATGAAGAGTGGATGTTGGATTTGGCTTATGGAGCCGTGTACAGGTGTTGATGTGTCTCCTGTAAATTAGAAACGTTCATACAAATCTTCACGTGATGAGAAACAGAGTCCTGTCACCGTGGGACTCTACGGTTGACTTTCACATGGCCACCTTTGACCACAGCCTCCTTAGGTGAATTTTCCCGAGCCAATAGGACACGATCCATGTCCACATCATTTCTGACTTGCCCATGTGGCTCGAATTGCCTGAAGACACCTGCAACATAGACTTTTACAAAATGGCTGCGGAAAGTTGCAGCAACTGCGGAAAGTGGCAAGATTCCGCAGCTAAATGAGCAAAAATCTAAATCAAACAGCAGACACAAAACATAGTTAAAAACCATTTTAGATGCTCGTTTACAATTAATATGCAATGATATTGACAACTTAGAAGGTTCATGTGAATGAAAAAGGTCTAGAAAGGTGTATAGGAAAGATGCAGATTTGAGACTCAACAAGCTACTTCGTAGGATAGCTAGATATATAGCATGTTACCACGAGCACCACTATTTTACTTGTCACATTTTTCATACATTTTGAGGTCAGATGACAAATTTTTCTTGGGCACAAATTTTGTAAAAAACTCTCACTATATATCTATATGATTTCAGTGTTTTCCTATTTTTATTGTGCAATCCTATTCAATGATGTGAATGTTTTCTTTATATATGTTGCAAATTTCTTTATAAAACTTGATTAGCTAATGAATCAGTCAATGTGTTCAAATTTTTGGAAATGTTTTGATATTAAATAAAATCAAACTGTCTTTCCAAAAATCGAACTCTAAGGAATAATCTATGCAATGTTGGATTTGTAACAGTATAAAAATTAGTAAGTTGTAATACCACAAGTTGTGATTCTAACCTTATAACAATACGGTTAATACCAAATGAAATGGAATCATAGAGAATTTTGATCAATGCACTATACTCGGTGATATTTTTCGTTGATATACCAATACAAATCCCTTGAAAACTCACTAACTTGCCACTCGGAGTGAAAATGGCCCACACTGTAGAGGATAGATTCTGCCCACACTGTAGAGGATAGATTCTACGTACTACGACTAGAAAATCAACATATCCTATAAAGGGTTCCGAAGTTTCAGACATATGTGATGAAATGTAAAGCAGATTACTAATGTTAAGAAAACTCTAAGAAAAAATTAAGATAATGAATGCAAATCAACAACATATATATATACAATATAATACAAAAAATTATTACTACGCTCATGATTAAGCATAGTAACGTTTCAAATACAACCCATTTCTAGGCTACACCAATGGAATTCCATCGTAATCAACCAACTCAGAGGCACCCTTAGCAAGAACTCTTTTGACAATATAGGGGCCATGCCATAATGGCTCAAACTTTCCCGTACCTATTACATCAAATTCTTGATCGTAAAGAAGAACCAAGTCGCCCTTTGAGAAAATGCAAGGCTGGACATTTTTGTCGTATTTTGCCTTTATATTTCTCTTGTGCACTTGGATGGCCAATTGGGCTTCACGACACATTTCATCAAGATGGATGAGATTAAGGAGATGCGCTTCTTCTTCTGAGGTGTCAAGTAACCAATCAATAGCGAGTTTTAATGACAGTATTTCAAATTGGCTAGTAATATAGCTTCTAGACCATACACAAATTGAAAAGGAGTAAAGCCAGTTGCGTTTCTCACCGAGGTTTGATATTCCCACAAGGTGAAGTAAAGGATCAAATTCCTGTTTGTTTTACAAACTCCTATCATTCGTTGAAGCATATGTTTAATAATTGTGTTGCTAGCCTCAACTTGTCCATTTGATTGTGGATAATAAGGAGTAGAATTATCATGTGACAATCCTAACTTGGCAGTTAATTCGGCCATCATGTGATTGCGAAAATGCTTCCCATGATCTGTAACTTTAGCCTATGGGGCCCCAAACTGTGCAATAACATTATTAAAGAAAAATAATGTAGTTATCTGTCCCATGTTGTTGAATGTAGGCATCGCTTCGCCCCATTTGGTAAAATAGTCGACTGCGACAATAATATAATCATGCCCCCCAGATGAACAAGGGTTACAGTTCATGAAGTCAATACCCCATTTCAAAAATGGTCCCACAGAGACAACTGGATGCATTGGTGCTAGCGATTTGCATATTTTACTATAGAAAATCTGGCACGCATGACAACTTCTGACCGCTAGGATGTAATCTCGAAAAATAGTAGGCCAAAAGTAACTGGCGTGGAGTATCTTCTGTGTGGTAGCATATCCAGATAAATTTCCACCATAAGCCCCAGCATGACAATCATTTAACACTTTTTCATCCTCTTCATGAGTGAGACACCTACTTAAAATGGTATTGACACCACGGCGATAATGTGTATCACCGATGATCAGATAATATTTGGCTTGGTATTGAATACATTGTTGTTCAGAATGAGAGGTATCAAGTCAAAAAGTTTGGGTTTGGAGATAAATTATGAAATCCGCATACCAAGGATCAGATGATTCGATTAGAAATAGAGACTCGTCAGGAATTGATGGTTCCAATGTAGTTGCAGTACTATTAGAGGAAAGGTCACAGAGAAGCTCAGCGAGAACCAAAGACTTCTTTGACTTGGATTTGATGAATTCCAAATCAAATTCCTACAAAATGACAATCCACTTTGAATATTTACCCACCAGAAATTGACATGATAATATATAAGTCATGGGGCTGCAATCTGAAACTATAGTAGTTTTTCAGAGCAGGATATAATGACGAAATCTTTTGACAGCTTGAGCAGCTGCCAAGGCAAGATTTTCTACATATGAATACTTAACTTCAATATCATTGAGATTACGACTCAAATAATAGATTAGATGTTCAATTCCATTTTTCACTTGGACTAATACCATGGCAATAGTCATTTGAGTCGTGACGATATATAGGAAATAATCATTTTGATAATTAGGGGGATACATTAATGATGCTTGGACAAGAGTGTCCTTAACAACATCAGAAGAAGCTTGTGCAAATTGGTCCCAATGGAAGGGAACCCCTTTTCTCAATAGTCGAGTAAATCCTTTAGTCATTTCGACGTAGTTTTAAATGAACCTTCTCAGGAAGTTAGCCTTTCCTTGAAGTTTCTATATCTGAAGTAAGTTTGATGGCACATGAAAATCAATAATGGCCTAAACCTTCAATGGGTCGATTCAAATTCCTTCTTTTGAGACTATGAATCCAAGCAAATGACCAAAACCAACACAAAACACAAATTTATGTGGATTGAGGCGTATTTTGTAGTGTCGACACGTAAGAAAATGGCTCTCAAATGCATCGGGTGATCAATCCAATTTTGTGAATGCGTTGGTAAATCATCTAGATACGGTTGAACAATGTTCTTGATGTCATTGAAAGCATAATCCGTTGCTCTTTGAAAAGTTTCCCCATCGTTCTTTAAACCAAATGGAAGTTTCCTATAAGCGAATGTGCCCTAGGGATATATGAATGTTGTCTTATGTTGATCATCTGGGTAGATATTTATTTGATTTTAGCCGGAAAATCCATCCATGAACGAAAAAATTTCACATCCAGCACAATCGTCAATAATCTGGTCCATAAAGGGAGTAGGATAGTTGTCTTTTGCAAAAGCAAGATTGACATCTTGATAATCGACACACACTCTAATGGTTCCTTTCTTTTTCATGACAGTAACGATATTGGAAAGCCACTCAGTTAGCGGAATAGGGTATATGAAACCAACATGCAAAAGTTTTTCAACTTCTTCTTTGATGGCAGCGGCTTTCTTCAGATGAACAGGACGAAGCCAATGATGCACCGATTTGACACCACGATACATATTAATAGTGTGTTCAACTATACTAGTATCTATTCCTGGCATTTCCTCATAAGGCTAAGGAAATACATCACAGAATTCACAAAATAGAGAGTGATATGATTTGAATACTGATGGAGAACAAGATACACCGACATGAGTATTTTCTACAATGCCAGGTTTGGTCGAAATATCGATAGAAATGGTTTCTTCAATATTTGATAGATTTCTCTCAGAATCGATTGCATTAATGGGTAAAGAATTTGAAAAGAATTTTTTTATGGATGGGTGATATAGTTCACTAAGATTATTTTCTTCATAATTAGGAGGATGGGAATGATGATGATAATCTTCCCATGGTTCTCCTTCTGACATTATGGCTTCCAAAATATTCTCATCTATCAAGAAAATTGAGAAAAATGGATCATATGGAGTACCAAAATCTAAGGAACGATCAACCCAAACACTCAGCAACGCTGATTTCTAATTTTCCACCCAACCCAGATAGATTAATTTCTATGCCAGCTCAATAGGGATGGGTGGCAGAAATTTATCCAATGTAGAAATATAAGAATCACCTATACTCTCCCTTAAACTAGATAGATTGGAATATATCATGTAGCAGGTATGTATACTTGCAATTTCTACCGACATCACGGGAGGCGGTAATGCAAAGTTCCCATAAAAATGGAATCTTTAAAGATTCCTACACTAATCTTCTGAAGTTCTAGTTGGGGTATGTGAACGAACATAATTCTTCCAGTTACCTACGAAGCAAAGGAAAAGAAGCATGGTTGATTAATCACTGTGATTTTACCTTTATGTGGAAAGGGAATCATTCTAAAATATGTAGAAACAATGGCAGTCATTGCATATACCCATGGCCTTCCAAGTGAAATGTTATATTCAAGGGGTCCGTCAACAACCTCAGTATCAATATTCATTGTTTTTCCCCCTAGTTCAACATGCAGGTTATTAATAATACCACAAGGTTTATATTTACGTCCATCAAATGCCTTCAACATCATTGATGATTCTGATAAGTGTGGCGAGCCAAGTGACTTCCAACAATTTAGAGACATAATGCATGTAGATGCTCCCTCATCAATAATAGTACAATGAACAAGATTATTAAGAACATTTACTTGTACGAAGAATGCCAATTCTGCTGGTAATTGCGGCACATAGCCTGTATGATTAAAGACTACAATATTAGAATCAGTGGGATTAGTTCCACCAATAGCTGACAATAAAGCCTATTTTTGGGAGGGAAAATTGTGTAATACCTCAATAGCAAACATAACTAAAGGGGATTGAGCCAAATCTTCAACTATATTATAATTTTTACAGCTCTTGCTCGAGGATTATATGTTGATTCGTGAATTACTCCCTTTGGTGGCTTGATTGTCAATTCAAGAATAGTAGTAGGCAGTACTGATTCTGTAGATGGATTCGTTTTCAAGATAGTAGATTGATCAGTGGCCTGACTACCACAATATTTATTTCTCATTTACATCAAAATATCTATTGAAGGTTTCGTGATAGATACCATTAAAACTTGGGAACTAGGAGTTGGATTCGTAGAAACCATGTTTGTGTCTGGATTTGGAAATGGGTCTGTCAACATAGCTGACGCATGGGAAGTCTTGATGATTTTTGAGACTTGAGCACGGTGAGGACAATCCCTAACAAAATTTTCCTCATTATAGATTATGCATGGATAATGAGGCTTCCTAGGTCCAGACGATTGATCAGATGATCTTTCCTATGGGTTAGAAGTTTGATTTTTCTTAGATTTCCCCTTTTTCTTACCTCCAGGTTGCTTGTCCCTTTCGTGCTGTGTAACCAGCTCCAAAAAGAGAAGAAAAAAGATATCAATGCCTTAGAAATGAGCCACTTTGAGGGGGAAACATCCAATACATTACATAAATGAACAATTCTTGGATGATACAATTTACAAAAACTCCTTTCTATATATAGGAGTCCATGGGGCCATAATGTAATCCTAGTGGGCCACAATGTAATCCTAGCCGACCTAACAATAATAATTTAAGGGCACAATAATAACACTATGGGGGTTACAGGGGTACAAAAATAATGATAAGGGGGGTTAGACTAGCATAATAAGGGACTACACTATTAATATAGGGACTTAACATGCCCCTCTCCTTCAAACAAGTGTTGTCCTCAATGCTTGATTATTTCTTGATGCTTCTATATAAAATTCTCATCCTCCCATGTGAAATATTCTACAAGAAAGTTCTTCCACTTGCTGAGATACTCTGAAATTGATCGTAATTGTCGAGTTCTTGTTTTTGTGACCGCTTCAAAAAAAATTTCGATGTGATGTTGATATTCCTGTTGTTTCATTAGATTTTGCACCAAAGTTAGGTTATCCTTTGAGAGTTGGAGAACTTGTTGTTGATGCTCGATGTCATTTTCCTCTAATTTATCATCCATATTAGCTATTATTTTATCCTTCAAACCATCCAACTTAGCCTCCATTTCTTCTTTTAAACCATCTATGTTAGCTTCGGTTGCTCTTCGTAAGATCGAAATTTGTTGCACTTGGTGCCGTAATTTTGATATCTCATACTGCAATTCTTCCACTTCATGCATCATAGTATAGATTTCTGAGGGCTTAATGGGTGTTGAATTATTTTTAGGAGTCATTTCAGAACAAAATACTTAAATATATGCTCAATAGGCCCTTGGAATCACTTCAAACTGATTCTTCAAACAAGACTTATGCAATTCGGAAAAAAAATACACACCTTGTACTTGCTTTGAGGAGATCGATATTGAAATTGAATTATCTCTGTAATTGAAAATCTTAAATATTTGAAATTTAGCCCTGTAGTAGCCCTCTGAATCTTCTTTAAAATGCCACAGGTCTGATCTAATTTGGATTCCCCAAGACAAATTTGTGTCCAATCTCCCACAATGACCTAATTTTGGACTGGTTGAGTAGAGAAAACTTGTATGACTTGCCACTTGTCACCGTTTCATTGTTTGTCTCTTAAATTGATAGCCAAGAAACTACAGTCCATGTACTTGCGACCACATTTTACGGCACTCAAATCCACTTCCCAGAGAGAGAGTTATTGAACTTTTCCCACGATCACCTCTTTGAGATGCAATTCAGGAGCCTGAAAAAGCACTACCTTCCACAAATCATATCTCCAAAACTATTGCGAACCAAGATCTGAAATTTTCTGAAGAATTTCCTCAGGATTTCATATTCGCACCATATGAATTTCAGATTCTTAACCTTCGTAGAAAAAAATTTATAGCGCAAATTCCACGATGACCTGTTTAGGAGCCTGAAAAAAGACCTAAATTCCACAGATCATATCTCCGAAAATATTGCGAATCAAGCTCTGAAATTTTTAGAAAATCTTCCTCAGGATTTTGGATTTGCACCCTAAATATTTCAGCTTCTAAACCTTCGTAGAAAAAAATTTATAGCGAAAATTCCACGATGACTAGTTTGGAGCAGCGAAACCCTAGAATCCAAAGCTCTGATACCAAATGTTGTGTAACCAGCTCCAAAAAGAAAAGAAAAAAGATATCAACGCCTTAGAAATGAGCCACTTAGAGGGGGAAACCTTCAATACATTACATAAATGAACAATTCTTGGATGATACAATTTACAAAACCTCTTTTATATATATAGGAGTCCATGGGGCCATAATGTAATCCTAGTGGGCCACAATGTAATCCTAGCCGACCTAACAATAATAATTTAAGGGCACAATAATAACACTATGGGGGCTACAGGGGTACAACAATAACGATAACGGGGGTTAGACTAAAATAATAAGGGACTACACTATTAATATAGGGACTTAACATTTTGCCTTTATCAAATGACACGACATTAATTTCGAAAGCAGGAGAAGTATTAGATGTAGTAGTGTGGTGTGTGCATGCAGTTCCTATCAAGTCGTTTCTGGAATGAGAGTCCTTTAATTGAGGAGGAACAATACAATTAGATCTTGGAAGATTAGGAATTTTTTCATAGAGCATGCCAGACTGGGTATAAATCAAGTCTAAATATTTGGCATGAGCGATTACTTGCTCTTCTGTGACGATGCCAACCTTAGCCACATCCTTAGTTATAGATGGTAACAGGGACTTAATGAACCATTTAGCAAGGAGCTAATCCAGAACAAATGTTTTAACCATTCGACGATGAGGACATCACTCATGAATATGATCAGAGATGTGAGTAGCATTAGTCTGTTTGAAATTGGTAAAGAGTTCTATTCCAATTTCATATCTAATGGGTAACTGGAAATGAGTAAAAAATACAATAGATAGGGCTGTGAAATTATCAAAAGAAGCTATAGGTAATTCAATGTACCATTTTGTAGCCGGACATGTGAGCATATGCTAGAAAAGATGTAGTCGAACAGAATCATCATTCAAGGAATTTGATGAACACCATAAATGATCAGTCATAACATGAGTCGATGAATCTTCTCCAAGGTTTCCATTGAACTTAGGAATATCTGAGGGTAATTTGTGAGGTATCACTGACCACCAAGGAGCATAATTAATTGGATAATTAGTTGGCTGATTTAAATTTGGTAACTCTAAAGTTGCAACAAAGGGAAACTGTCGATTAAGGTCAGGTTGAGCATAGCTAGGGTAAGATGGAATTTCTTGAGCAGCAGGCCTTTGAGCACCAGCATAAGGAATATGCTACTGGTAACCTAGATAGGGGTTGTTTTGAAAAGAAAACACTTGAGGATTCTATTGACCAAAACCTGGATATGATACTTGTTGAAATGAAGTTTGAGGCATTTGCGCCTATGGCTGCCAAGGGTTCTTTCCACCAATGTTATAACCCAAATTAGGATAACTTGGATTCGGTTGATAGGTATAACCAGGTTGGGGTTGTGACATCCCATAAAATGGTAAACCAACTTGTGAATAGATGATTCTAGATACAGGTTGTTGTAAAATAACCAAAGGATTTTCAGTCGGTGGAACCAAAATTTTATTATATTGAGTTGAAGGACCCTCTTGATAAGGTTGTACAACATTTTGATTCTGTAACAGGGGTAAATATGTATTAACAAGTGGTAATGATGTGGGTGTAACAGGTTGAACTGGTTGATACGATTGTATAACCGTTTGTGGTTGGATAGGCAGAGTGGGATGCCATTGAAAAACATGCATTTCAACATTATATTGACCAAAACATGACAGAGTTCTGTAATATTGGGTGACCAAAGGTTTCCCCCCAGCATGAGGAGGATAATAAGAAGGAAAATATTTTTCTCCAAATTTTGGGAGTCTAGTTGATATGGTACTTGAAGGAATAGAACCAGAAGGACCAACTTGATACTTCCCTGAAGATGTGCATAATGAATCAAGTCGTTCCGTACTTACTATAGGATTACCAGTTAAAATACCAGATGATCACATTGGTAAAGTTAATGGATTTGAAAATGCACCAGAGAAAATTCCAGATAATGATTTGTAACCTGACGGGACCAAAGGGCCACAATGAAAATATGACTCTGGTGAAGTTGTAAACATCGACAGGGTAGCTAGGGCGGGAGTTGACATAATTGTAACAGATGGCCCAACCAAATATGTTGGTTCAGTCATGGTTACTTGACCAAATGTACAACCTTTTGAATCGACGAGAGTTTGAAGAGGAGAAGGATCGAAAAAAGAAAATGGTGTCGATTGAGAAAAAAACTCGTACAGGTAAAGGTCCTCCCCAAAATGGGTTGGAGTTAAAGGTGTATCGTCTTTTGGGATTTCTTCAATCACAATTAAACCAGGTGGAAGTATTTCAAAGTCATGCCCAAGATATATTTCAGGTGGTTGACTGTGTGATATGGGAGATTCAATAGCTACAGAAATTTGTGGAATGACCAAGGTAGGAACAAGTTCCGGTTGTACGAATTTAGGATTCAAATGTTTTGGCAAATAAGGGACATGATCTGGATCAATTTCTGGTTGAAAAACCTCTGGTCCAAGAGGTATGGTCTCACTGATTGGATGGATCTTGACCATAGGTAGCTATGAAGACTTTGTTTCAACAACAATAGATGAACCAGAATGTATAGAAACAACTTGAGTTAACTCTAGTTTATGGGAAAATTATGTTTCACCAAAGGTACAAATTGTACTTGATTCAAAAAATCGTGATCACCTTCGCCTACCAGAAGTAACTTCTAGTGGTAAAGGTGGTTTTAATGCCAGTCTATGCAAACGATGGGGGAAATAATTTTGTTCTTCCATGATTACAGATTTATTTTAGCCAAAAAAAAATAAAAAAAATAAAAGGGTAATGCTAGGAAAAATGGTTTACCAAGAAACTGTGAACTGCAGAATACCTCCTGGCGAACCAAGAAGTACGAGAAGGAAATCCCGCCGAATGTTGTGTTCAGTGTATCACAATTTACAAGGTGACCGACCTGGGTCACTATGGATGGATAGCACCTAAAATCTGTACTCCCAAATATACTTGAAGGTATGTGGAGGCCCAAGTCCATATTAACGCTATCAAATGCGAAACCGCATAGTGAGAGTACCCCTTTACACTTATCGTACTGTAACACCACCTGATATACCCAAAAGTACATGGACAAGCTACGATATACTTATGTATGTGGAGTGGTACAGAAAAGTTAACGACAGCTACTATGTTTTACGACGCCAGAACACATCTCTAGCCTAGACCTTCTAAATGTTATCATTACGGTTCCAATGCTTTGTTAGCTAAATTGAGATTAATTTTATGCTAATCTTGCTTAACAATTTTCCTTTCAAAGGTTCACCACGACGATGTATTGGAAAATTCCTAAAATGCAACTAAGAATGATAAGAAATCTTTCACTTTTAGTTTTTCAATGAAAATCCTAACTACTAGAGGGAAAGAGAAATCAATTTTTGAGCAAACAAATCAAAAAACACAAACTAAATGCAGATTTCCTAATTTTTCCCTTTTATAAAACACACAAACCACTACATGCAAATGCAGATTTTTCTTTTCAATTCGTTTAATGTTATGATTGCAGAAAAGAAACTAAGTGCACTAAATCAACAAAATCAAATTCCTTTTACTTTTGAAATTTTGGAATACAAACAAAAATTTCTCTTCTGAAGGAAAAATGAGGAATGAAACAACAATTTCTCCTATGAGGAAACGAATATTTTATGAAAATTTCCTTTTTCAAAAGCAAATGGATCTAATGCGATAATAAAAATACTTTCAAATTAACTTGCCAATGATAAAGAAAAATGCTTTGAACAAACATTGAGCATGTTTTCTTTCAAAGGAGGAAGAGGTTGATGAATTCATTGGTCAATATGAGGTTCAGGCTTTTCAAAACACATCAGCAAACAATCTAAAACAAACTGCAAAGAAAAATTCAAGGGAATTTGGATGGCTTCAGAGAGAGACAATTCTTTGCAATGCAGGCCTGCAAGGGAGAGAGTGCTATGCAAAGCACTATGTGTTGTCCAAGAGTGCGTTGGGTGTAGTGTAGAAAGATAAAAACAGTAATTTAACACACTCATTTCTCAAATTTGGATCTTAAAATGTCTAATATTTGTGAGTAACAACTACTGGGTGAATAAACAGAGAAAATCAGAGGTTAAAACACCTAGGTTAATCAGTAATCTCCCCAGCAGAGTTGCCAATTTGTTGGACAGAATTGTGAATTACAGGTAAAACACACTTCCCTAGACAGGTGCTAATCTACAACAACTGGTTAAAGACTATATAGACACACAGAATGGATTAGATGCTTACTTGGAATCCAATCGCTTCCAAATGGTTCCTTCTATCGCTTCCGTTGTAGCTTCAAATTCTACCAGGTTGTGCCAAATATTTCCTGCAAGAATGAACACTAAACAATAGAATGTAGAAATAATACATATGTCTATTCAAGTTAGTTTTCTAAATTATTAAAGCATAAACCATATACATCAACTAAGATATTGCAATATGGAAAATCAAAATCAATATAGATGCATATAGGGAAAAGTAAGGTGTATTCTTTATTAATGATAGAAGGGGAGGTTACAACCAAATGACTGATTTAGTTTCACCATCTCCAGCAGCATCCCAACCTCATCAAAATGCAAATATCTCGAGCAAATTTTCACTCAAATCAATCCCCTCAATGATAAATCCACCAACATTTCTCTACAAAAAATATTCCTTCTCAAACACTAAGATCTATGCTCAATTTATAGAGAGGCTGTGGTATTTTTATAATCAATAACTTTCGAATAATAGGCGAGACATGTTCCCAATATTGTAGATGTAAAATGGACACATGGATTCGAATTTTGACACATGTGAACTCTTCTAGAAGGCATTGGCCAAGTGGAGATTCCAGAACAATGAGAATTTTGCTCCCAATGTGACCAATGCACCCATAAATGTTGGGAAGTGCTTTGGAGAGCAGCCTTGCATGGGGTTGCCTGCATATGCAATGAATTTATTCCCTTTAGGGGCAGAATTGGTGAGCTCTCATATCATATATTATAAATTTCAAACCTTGGAAACCTTTGCAGATGAAATTCCTTGATTGATTTGTCTTGTTCTTTGTCTTAGGGCATATATCAATTGAAATGTTAGGGGATGATAGACCCTATACATTGGTCCTCGAGATGATGCCTAGTTATCCAGGTCATCGGGAATGATGCCCAAATTGACCTATAACATTGGAGATTTTGTTTACTTTTAATACTATGAAGCTGATTTCATAAGTTGTCAATATATTCACTTGGTGCCTGCAATACCCATAAAATTGATAGAAGTTCAATCAAAGAAAAAAACAAAAATTAAGGAATGGAAAATGTTAAAAGTCGATCATGAACGAATCATTGAAGATGGAATTCCGTTGGAATTTTTTTTACTGAACTACCCAACAATTTCTTGTCTTTGGATTCATCTTCTAGAACTTCTAGAACTCAACTAAAAATTGAACTTCCCTTTTAAATGACATGTACAAGTATTTTCGCATGTACAATGTTTTGTTACATACACATGAGTAATTTACACACGTGTACACATACACATGTCTATACTATCTGGTCTTAAACGATTTCATACATTCTCTAGTACAATTTGTCGTAATGTCCTTATTGCAAAATGTACATATCTGTGTATCTAGCATAGTTGATATAATTCAAATTTGAAATTGCACGATTTTGTTTTATACATGTGCCTATTAAGTAAACTATAATATTCATTCTTGCATGCAAAATGCGTGGCACGTGTTTTGTAATTTCCAGTTTACTATTAACTAAAAGTAGCTTTTCTATGTAGATTAATGAAAAATGTTGTGTACTGGATATATATGTTTTAATGAAATTTTAAAATTTTATGATTGTTTGACACATCTAAGAACACTTACAATTTTATAATTGTTTTTAGATATATACATCAATATGTATTGTACTTCAATCTCTTTTACATATATTGAAACATGTAATTCAATCATTTTTATGTACATATATTCATGTGAACTTTTTTTTGTTTGTAACTTGGGTTAAACTATATTAAAAGCATGAAAAATTGTAGAACGACAATGGGCAGAGATGGAAAGGAGTGCTTAGGCTATCCCTACCTTGGTAGTGTTCAAAATAAACCATGTTTGGGGCTACCTCAAAGGAGGAAACTAGCCCCTTAAGAGTGTCATCCAGTCTTGTAATACAAAATATTTAGTGACAACTTGAGTTTTAAAAACAAAACATTATATCACAACATGTGAACACATGCCAAATGTAGTTCAACTATTGAGAATATACACATGTATACATGGTTTGTAATTCAAAATTTCCATCTAGAGAGATTCATTTTATATTTTTTAACAAATTTATAAAATGACAACTTTTTAAAAACAAAACATTATATCACAATCACATGCCAAATGTAGTTCAACCATCCAAAATATACACATTGTGAAAATTTAATTTGAAATTTCCATCTAGAGATTCATTTTATATTTAACAGATAAAATGAAAACTTAAATTTTAAAAAAACCACATTATATCACAACATGTGATTACATGCCAAATGTAGTTCAACTATCCAAAATATACACATGTATGTACATGGTTTGTAATTTCAAATTTCCATCTAGAGAGATTCATTTTATATTTAACATTTATAAAATGATAACCTTTTAAAAACAAAACATTATATCACAATCAGATGCCAAATGTAGTTCAACCATCCAAAATATACACATTGTGAAAATGTAATTTCAAATTTCCATCTAGAGATTCATTTTATATTTAACAAATAAAATGACAGATTGAGTTTTAAAAACAAAACATTATATGACAACATGAGATCACATGCCAAATGTAGTTGAACTATTTGAAATATACACGTGTTTTGTAATTTGAAATTTCCATCTGGATTTGGATTTTATATTTAAAAAATAAAATGACAACTTGAGTTTTAAAAATAAAACATTATATCACAACATGTGATCACATGCCAAATGTAGTTCAACTATCCAAAATATACACATGTACATGTGTTTTGTAATTTAAAATTTCCATCTAGATTCATTTTATATTTAAAAAATAAAATGAAAACTTGAGTTTTAAAAACAAAAGAAATTGAGTTTTAAAAACAAAACATTATATATCACAACATGTGATCACATGCCAAATGTAACTATCCAAAAATTTAAAATCATTCTTGATAAAAGTAAATGTAGTTTAAAACTAGAAGGTCGGGGAGGCGGCGTAGTGGTAAAGTTGGCCTCGTAATGACATACCGGTCTTGTGTTCGATCCCGAGCAAGGTCGTCGCTCGTCGTGTGAGTATTTATTCTAAACTGGGCCAAGCCCACTACCTTTTTAGCTCACGCGGTGTAAATCAGTCGGTGATGGGGTGCACTCTTAAGGCACTCTATTCTGCAAGGTCACGGGTTTGAAACCTGTGGGTGGGATGGGAGGAGAAAAAATGGAAAGATTAGGATTAGTCTAAAAAACAAAAATAGTTTAAAACTATATCAAAACAGTAAAATATGTCCAAAATTTGTATCACACCTAAACAATAAAGGTAAATATATATAGTTCAACGTATAGTGTTACAAGTATCAAGTTATATAGAGAAGTAAATATGACTCCATAGATAAAACTATATATAAAAAAATTAAATTTAAGAATAGATCTATCAAATATAATGTTGCACACATGTGCATCATCAATCATGAAATACAGATGGATCTAGTGTCTTTGCTAGGAAAGTCCTGATCCTTGTGTTATCTTAGGAAGAATGGAGAACCTGTACACAATGTGTACAAACATTAAAATTTAATGTTTTAAAATTGAATGAGAATATGGAAGTTCATGTAAAAAAATGAAAAAGAATATAACATCATGCAATACCTCATGTGGTTCCCTCTCCTTTGTCTTTTCTTGCTTTTCCATTAAAACGCCCTCTAGAGTAACATTTTCCACAGTAAACTATCTATCTCTCTCTCTCTCTCTCTCTATATATATATATATATATATATATATTAACATTTTTAAAATGAAAATGCATATAAACTAATTTTCAATAATATTAAAAAAAAATCTAGACAACTTGTTCAAATTGTGCAGATGTTCCTTTTTGCATCATACACTCCATCACTAGAGTCCTTGGAGAATGGAAATCATCTCCAAAAACCTAAAATTCAAAAATTTTAAAAGTATAAAATAACTCAATATCTAGATCTCATTTTATAATAAAAATTTTGAAATTCAATTTATAACTTAAACATATAAGTGAAAAAATGAATACTTGTGATGGTGGATTAGGAATATCTCCTAAGGGTGGCTCGAAAATAAAATCATCTCTAGAAACTTAAAATTCAAAAAATTAAAAAAAATATTTAATAACTCAAGATCTAGAAATGGAACTTTTGAACTGCAATATATAACTTAAAATCATATTTATGTGAAGAATTGTTCATACTTGACATGATGGATTTGCCACATCTCCTAATAGAGAAGAATATGGTACCTCAATTCGAAAAACATCAGATGGAATCAGAATTTGTTAACATTTAATTATATACATGTACATATGTACACAATTATTTATTTTGAAAAATATGTCATCATGTTCCGATATATAATGATAGATTAAAATAATTACATACATCAACATCATGTGCACTTAAGAAACACTAACACTTGCCAACATATCATATTTATGGTGAACACCATCTTGATTGTGTAAACCGGAAGCTTCGACTGAGATATTAACATATTTGTTCATCAAACATGAGAACAGTAAAATTTGGTGTTCACATATATCTGATACATTTCTATTAGATTAGCATATACAAATAAATGTATGAATATATGTACATGTGTTAAAATAATCACCCTAACCATTAAATCATACCAATCATGTGCCCTCTTCCTCATGAATAATTAGGTCTTACCAACCATTGCAACATTTCTTTGCGTATGTTCTGAGATCTTCAACGCTCATGTTGTCTATCTCATTATCTGTATGATACACACAAGTAGCACGTGAATTCTCTCATGCTCTTTGTCAATTCAAGAAAACATCAATTCCATTTAGTCCACTCTAAACATTGTCGATGATGACATCCCTTTCTTCTTGACTAACTTGAGAAGTGGCATCCATCTTCGACGGAAAATTTTCCACACGAAGAGGTCGACTTACAAATGGTGGCTTAAGGCAAGGAAACATAGCATCACGCTTAGCGCCCCTACCTTCACATAATAGACCTTTCCCAGTACCAAAACATTTAGAGGAAAGGTCATTATGGTTGGATTTCATTCCCTAAAAGAATTCTGCATAAAATACTTTTTCAAAATAAAGAGGAACCTTGTCATTCCATGGTAGTCTTCCATAGGCAGCAAGGTGCCTATCATACATATGAGAACCTATATCGAGGTGATTTAAATATTTCACCCTAAAAGTATTTCATTTCAGTCCTTCTTTGAAATTAAACATAGACTTTGCCATTTTTGTTGTAGCTTCGTGTTTAAGAACCTCCCATGTATCAAGATCCATCACTGTTTCCTTTCTTTTTCTCATCACTTCTACAAACGTATTAGTTGTTGATCCAAAATGTTTTTACAAATATACAAGTTCGCTTAGAGAGTGAGTAACTATTTGCAAGCTTTCTCAACTCTCAACAGATAGTTTCAAAGACATGAGATCGCTCTGCAATTTTGAATAAATGTGTTGACAGCTTTGTAATGTGCACTGCTAGATGTTCGTTTCGCAAGGTATATTGGAAATGTCAGACATATATGTTGTGGTTGGTGCACAACCTTCTTCTTGAATAACACATTCTAGCCTACGTGTTTTTTGAACAACATTGTCACTCTCTGCATCAATATATAAAATTTTGTATAAATAAGAAAACATGTGAACAAATTTGTACAAATTAAACAAAAATAATATTCAGATTGATGGCCACCACCTCGAGATGGTTTGGCAACATCATGCCCACCCAGAGACTATTGAGAACCAGAATGACCACCGATTGGTTGAGAACTAACACGACCAGCCATTTATTGAACTTTGGGGAATTCATATCACCACCCTCATTTAAATGGCCACCACCTATTTATGGTCCACCATGGGAATGTGTACCACCACCAACATCACGCAAGGGAAGCTTCATAAAACAAATTTGAATCTATAATCAATTCAAAAATGCATTCATACATATAAATACATGTACATATGATTGATTAAATTCTGTGTACCATACCAGGATTGTGTGAACCATGGCCACACTCCAATAATGGAGTAGATACTCTCGTCCTCCTTACTCCTAAAAAATAAAAAATGAAATTTATTAAAAACTAATTTAACTCACAAAATTGATATGTATGGAGATAAGATTAAATATTCAAATCTCATTTAAAAACATACACATTCAATATTTAAATACCATGAAAATCCCTTGATCCATGATCCTCTCTCTCGTAGAGACATTGGATTCTATTGGCACTCACCTTTCATCCACCATGATATATATGTGGATATCTATAGTGGACATTTTCAATTATTTTCAAAATTACTATTCAAAATAAATTCAAAAAAACTTAGTGTAATTTAGTAAAAAAAAATATGTAAAACACAACTTTCAAAATGATGTATGAAATATAATTTTAAAAAAAAATTGTTGAAGTCCTCACATTTTAATTTTATAAAACATGAATTTCACCAAGTTGCGCTTACATGGTGGGAGTGCACTTGGTATATAATTGAAAAAACACATGGTCATTAAAAATGATGCATTTATAATTAAAACGCACACACATATCAAGGATATGTTATAATGTCCATCAATAAATTTTGAAGGAGAGCGTCTCAACACTAATACATATATTAATTCATCTTTGATAGATGAATCTTGAATTGGAATTGCCCAACAAAATAGATCACCAGACATATTATTAACATTGGAACAATGTCTTATACTAAAAAATTAAAATTTTCTAGCAATATTATTTTCTTTTCCATGCATTTGCTTTAGCCTCACTTTATTAACTTGGTGCACGCCTTTCCTTTGGTTGCAGATGAGTTCAAAATTGGTGAAAAATACAATTCCATTTGATCCATACACCCTAGTTGTTCCCAAGACTTCTATCCATGCAATATAATATGTCTCGGCGTTTCTTGTTCTTCCCGGTATATTCGTTTTCCTTTGGAGGACCTTGTTAGTCGCAATATTGCAAAGCACATATGTAATCACTGCTTTCCCTGGATTGGGATAACAAGAAACATCTATGAATAATGTCCATTTTTCAACCATATTTAGGGGGTTTTTTAATCCCTGAAAAAAACAAATTCAATAAAATATATTAAATTATCATTTATTGCAAACTCATGTGAGAAATGACATTTACATGGTTTTCCTTAAAATTTATGGCTGACATTACATGTACACGATTCCCAAAAATAATAGCAAATGCCTTAAAGTTTATCGGAGAAATGGCATGTACATGGTTTCCAATAACGCTAGCATTTTACTTATTGCAAATGCCTTAAATTAAAACTAGAAAATGGCTAAAGTTTATGGGAAAAATGACACATGTACATGGTTTTCCTTAAAGTTTTCCTTATGGGAGAAAGGAGAAATGACATGTAAATTATTTGCCTTAAAGTTTTCCTTGGGTTTATGGGAGAAATCCTTGAGTTTGTGGGATAAATGACATGTACATGTTTATCCTTAAAGTTTTCCTTAAAGTTTCTTGGAGAAATGACATAAAAATGGCATGTGCATGGTTCCAAAAGCAATAGAAAATGCCTTAAACCAAGTATGTGCATAAGTTTAAAGTAAATTTTACCTTGAATATTATGGGAGAAATGAAATAGAAATGACATGTACATGGCTATCCTTAAATTTTTCCTTTCCTTATGGAAGAAATGACATAGAAATGACATGTATGGGAGAAATAACATGCACATGGTTCCAAAAACAGTAAGTATGTGCATAAGTTTATATTGTTATGTTTATTTATGAACTTAATTGAAATAAATATGCTACTAGAAATGAAAATATAATGATAGGTTCTACAAAATGCATGTATACTAATGTTTAATATATGCATGTATGTATGTATGTCTGGTGGAGATGTATGTCTCATGGAGTTGTTGTGGGCATGTAAAAGTTTTGTGAAGATTGATTTTTTGTCTGGATGTAAAAGTTGTGTGAAAACAATTATCCTGCACACATAAATCAAAATATACATGGTTATCCTTAAATTTTTCCTTCATTTTATGGAAGAATTGCCTTAGTGTTTATGGGAGAAATGACATGTACATGGTTATCCTTAAAATTTTCCTAGAGTTTATGGAAGAAATGACATACACATGGTTATCCTTAAAGTTTTCCTTAATGTTTATGAGAGAAATGACATAGAAATGACATGTACATGGTTCTAAAAACACTAGCAAATTCCTTAGGAGTGAAATGACATGTACATGGTTATCCTTTAATTTTTCCTTGAGTTTATGGGAGAAATGGGAGAAATTACATGTACATGGTTATCCTTAAATTTTTCCTTATAAATGACATGTACATGGTTCCAAAAACACTAGAAAATGCCTTAAATTTTATGGGAGAAATGACATGTACATGGTTGTCCTAAATGTTTTCCTTAAGTTTATGGGAGAAATGACATAGAAATGACATGTATAGGAAAAATGACATGTTCCAAAAACACTACAAAATGCCTTAAAGTTTATGGGAGAAGTGACATGTACATGGTTATCATAAGTTTAAATGGCATGTTCATGTAAAGAAAAGTTTTCCTTAAAGTTTATGGGAGAAATGACATAGAAATGACATGTACATGGTTCCAAAAACACTAGAAAATTTCCTAATTTGAAGTTTTCCTTAAAGTTTATGGGATTAATGACATAGAAATGACATTTACATGGTTCCAAAAACACTAAAAAATGCCTTAAATTTTATGGCAGAAATGAAATGTACATGGTTATCCATAAACTTTACCTTGAGGTTACGTGAGAAATGACATAGAAATGACATGTACATGGTTCCAAAAACACTATGTATGTGCATAGGTTTAAATTGGTATGTTTATTTATGAACTTAATTGAAATAAATACGTTGCTAGAAATGAAAATATAATGATAGGTTCTACAAGATGGATGTAGAATAATGTTTAATATATGCATGTATGCATGTATGGTTGGTGGAGATATATGTTTGGCTGAGTTTTTGTGTGCATGTGAAAGTTGTGTGATGAAGGAGTTGTTTTGTTCATGTGAAAGTTGTGTGAAGACAATTATCCTACACACATAAATGAAAATATACATGGTTACCCTTAAATTTTTCCTCGATTTTATGGAAGAAATGCCTTAATTTTTATGGGATAAATGACGTGTACATGGTTATCCTTAAAATTTTCCTTGATTTTATGGAATAAATGACATACACATGGTTATCCTTAAACTTTGCCTTAAATTTTATGAGAGAAATGACATAGAAATGACATGTGTGTGGTTCCAAAAACACTAGAAAATGCCTTATGAGAGAAATGACATGTACATGGTTATCCTCAAAGTTTTCCTTGATTTTATGGGAGAAATGGGAGAAATGACATGTACATGGTTATCCTTAAATTTTGCGTTAAATTTTATGGGAGAAATGACATATAAATGTCATGTACATGGTTCTAAAAACAATATCAAATTCCTTAAACCAAGTGTGTGCACAACTTTAAAGTAAAGTGTCCCTTGAATTTTATAGGAGAAATGACATAGAAATGACATGTACATGGTTCAAAAAACACTAGAAAATGCCTTAAATTTTATGGGGGAAATGACATGTACATGGTTATCCTTAAATTTTTCCTTGATTTTATGGGAGAAATGACATAGAAATGACATGTAAGGGAGAAATGACATAGAAATGGCATGTACATGTTTCCAAAAACATCAGAAAATGCATTAAATTTTATGGGATAAATTACATAGAAATGACATGTACATGGTTCCAAAAACACTAGCAAATGCCTTAAAGTAAAGGTTTCCTTAAATTTTATGGGAGAAATGGCATAGAAATGACATGTGGGCAGAAATGTGAAGCTGGGTTACACTTTTGTGAGAATCGGGTGGGGGGAAATTTTTTTCGGCAATAGTTCGACCGAAATTTTTATAAAGTTCAGCTGAACTATTGGATAGCTCGGCTGAATGCATTCTTCCATTTATATTGATGGCACACTGATGGCGTGGGCAAACAGAATTTTTTCCGGAGAAGGGAAAACCGGCAACAACTGAACTTTTACTCTTAAAATAGTTCGGTCGAACTAGTTCTTATAAATATATCACCCGCGAAGTTCATTTGTTTCCCGCGTTTGTGTTTCTTAGCATTTTTTCTTCGTGCATTTTTGTGTTTCTGTTCTGTTTGGTGATCTGTTGCGGCGTTGTTGCTAGTCTGGGGCTGCTTTCGTCTGCTCTGTTTGTGATTATCTGCAGCGACATCAAACGAGTGAACTACCAGGTATTTCTCCTCCTTCTTTGCACCTTTATCAATGGATTCACATGAAATCTGCATGAATTGTTCATTACCAATTATGGTGACAATCACTAAGTTCCATTTAGTACTAATTAAGCCTAGTGCATGTCATGCCAAGTCCAAAATGTTTTTTTTTTCATAAATTGTTTTCGACAACTTTGGTATCACTAATGTCTTGCTTGTTAATATGATGCTTGGATGCCTAAGCCAATCCCACATATTTGAAGGCACTATTGAAAAAATAACCTTGTTGAAATGAAAAATCCTCATTGAAACATAAAATTTCCACTTTGTGACCTCTCTTGAATCACAAGTTCTAGGGAACAACTGCTTCTCGGTCTCCTCTTCTGGTTCTCCACCACTTGGTGGCTGTCACCTTGCTAGAAGAAGCCTCAATGGACTATTGTCCACTCTTTTTCTGATCGACACTGCCATGCAAGCCCACCTCCCTTGCAGCGTCGACTCCCACTCCACTTCCCTTCCACGTGTAAGAAGTATTCTTTTTTTCTATATAAATTGTTTTTGACAACTTTGGTATCACTAATGTCTTGCTTGTTAAGATGATGCTTGGATGCCTAAGTCAATTCCGCATATTTGAGGGCACTGTTGAAAAAATAACCTTATTGAAATGAAAAAACCTCGTTGAAACATAAAATTTCCACTTTGTGACCTCTCTTGAGTCACAAGTTCCAGGGAACAACTGCTTCTCGGTCTCCTCTTCCGGTTTTCCACCACTTGGTGGCTGCCACCTTGCTAGAAGAAGCCTCACTGGACTGTTGTCCACTCTTTTTCTGATTGGTTCTACCCTGCAAACCCACCTATTATGCGGCCCCAAATCGCACTCCACTTCCCTTCCACGTGTAAGAAGTAACCCTGGGCTTCAAGGGAGTCCATTAGATTTGGGGGTTCACTTGCGTATACCGGGATTTCCTTTTCTATGTTAACTTTGGACTGTTACTCCAAATATGCCTTTCGGAAGTCTTGGTTTTAATTTGAGTTGATTGGTGTCATGTAGAATTTAAGGCACTCATTGCTATATAAATTTTTTCTTTACAACCAAGTGGGAACGAGAAACCCAAAAATTCCAAACAAAGCATCAATGCTGTTAATTATGCTTTAAATTTCATTACCTTTTGTTGTAAGGTGTATGTTTAATTTCTGGTGGTATGACATGCATTCTGTTGCTGCAGTTGTTACTGTTCTTGTGGATCCATCAATTTCATCCGCTCTAACTAATTCTCGCGTTGTGCATGGAGGTTTACCACCACTGTTAATCTTATGCCGTTATTGATCCTTCTCTCGATTCCTCAATGCTGGAATGATTGAACTAAAATGATCTACCATTGTAATGTGACTACATATTGTCTTTTATATTGCTGTAATGCATTTCTATATGAGATAAAATATGATCTTTTGTAATGTGACTACATATTGTCTTTTATACTGCTGTAATGTATTTCTGTATGAGACAGAATCTGATCTTTTATACTTGATAACCTGTTATGGGTATATCAAGAGGATTTTGTATATGAATTGTTATCAATATATGAAATAGGGTTTTTTTCTCCTTTGAAAAAAGAGTTAAAATCATTCTAAATTCACATATGTTTAGTGTTGTCACTGTTTCACTTCTGATATTATGTTTCTTACCTTGATGAACAGGTGGAACTCTGCTAGGAGGCCTCTCTATTTTTTGACTCTTTTCTCATACTGTCAAAGGTCGTAATATGTTATATGGGCTAGACTGTATAGTTATTAGGCTACATATCTTCATATAAAACTTGAAAATAGTATGATGGAAACCAAACATAATAATGTATTAGGACATCACGACTTGCTAATTAGTTATTAGACTACATATCTTTGTATAGAACTTGCAAATAGCATGATGGAAATGTGAACTTGCAAATAGTATGATGGAAATGTGAATCTCATGACTCTTCATGATTAATGCTTCTAGAAACCAAACATAATTTAATGTATTAGGACATGCTCCTTTAGGCTTGGTGGAATTACCTTTGCCTTTTATTTCTCTCTTACACACGCACACATATATATATATGAAGAGATTATCCCATTTTCTTTTTTATTCATAGATTAAATGTCATTTAAATACAATATTTATCATAACGTACAATGATTCATTCCATATTATTCGTAAAAATTTTCATTAAAAAATGAACCCTTTAAATGATGAACCTAGTTAATGCTTCTTCTTCATGAAGAAGACTACCTGATCTTTCAATTTGAATTTGATGATGGTCCTTTGTTATCTTTCTTGACTACTTCAAATTATTGACACAATCATATGCCTCTTGTTACTCCTTTTATTCCTTCCTTATATTGTATTCTCCCCCTTAGATATTGTGTACTCTCCCACATAGATATTGCACTCAATTTTGATGGTCCTTTGTTATCTTTCTTGACTACTTCAAATTATCAAACTATTGACACAATGATATAGATATTGCACTCAATTTTGGTGGTCCTTTGTTATCTTTATTTACTTAAAATTATTGACACTTGATCATATAGATATCCTATAGATATTGCACTCAATTTTGATGGTCCTTTGTTATCTTTCTTGACTACATCAAATTATTGACACACTCATATGATTTTTTTTACTCTTTTTATTCCTTCATTATATCTATTCTCCCCCTTAGATATTGTGTACTCTCCCACATAGATAGTACACTCAATTTCATAGGCTCTTCTTTTGAAGTCTAATATATTGTATTCTCCCCCTTGGATATTGTGTACTCTCCCACATAGATATTGCACTCAATTTCAAAGGCTCTTCTTTTGAAGTCAAATAATTGACAATAATTTACAATAACTATCCCTAATTTGTTTCTCACATGTTCAAATGGTTCTCTAACAAGATAATTTACAATAACTATTCCTAATTTGTTTCTCGCATATTCAAATGCTTCTCTAACAATAGGCTTTGTGGGTATGTATTCCATCTTCACTATTTCTCAAATACTTGTTGTGTGAGGAAGTGGTACTTTATGATGATATGTAAATAGTGATTGAAGGAAGTACAATATTTTATTTTTGAAATTATTATTACACTTCTATTGAAACACTTAATATATATATAGATTTACCTTAATATCTTGTAGAGCCCATTTCATCCAAAACACTCAAAAAGAAGTAACAACTATGTATTCCACTTCTATTCACTCAAAAATAAATTTACCTTAATATCTTGTAGAGCCCATTTCATCCAAAACACTCAAAAAGAAGTAACTACTATGTATTCCACTTCTACTCTAGATAGAGAAAGCAACGACTCTTTCTTTATTAACCATTAAACCAAAGACTCTTCTAAGTAGAATTATACATTGTCCACTTGTACTTTTCACAAGCCTAGTTGAATCTCTATATGTTGTCAATGTAAATTTCTTAACTTCTACAAGTTCTATAGGCAGAGTTTGTAAAGGGCCAGGTAGCCTCTAGATCTCATCTTTTATGAAAGGTGACATATCTAGTAAATGCCCCTATAGTCAATCTCTGGAATAGATCTAAATAGAAGTTCTTCATTTTAATATCCATAAAACACAACCACTTTAAGGTAAACTGTGTATATGTGTCATTTGTCTGATAAACTAATGGCTTCCTCCCATTAATTTTAGATGTGAATTCTAGACCATAAACTTTTTAAGTCAAACTTTAAGATAAACCATGCACATGTTTTTTTACCTCATGATCTTGTGTCATTTCTCCCATGTCATATATATATTTCTTATTGAATTTTTTTTATATTTTTATTTTTTTCTGGGATAAGAAAACCTTTAAATATGGTTGAAAAATGGAAATTATGCATAGAATTTTCTTGCTATCCCAATCCAGGAAAAGCAGTGATTACATATGTGCTTTCCAATACTGCGACTAGAAAAGTTGTCCAAAGGGAAATGAATATACCGGGAAGAACAACAAACAACGAGGAATATTATATTGGATTGATAGAAGGCTTGGGAACAACGATGGAGTATGGATCAAATGGAATTTTAGTTTTCACCAATTCTGAGCTTGTGTGCAACTAGATGAATGGTGTGTGCCAAGTTAAGAAGGAGAGGCTAAAAGAATTGCATGGAATAGTAAACAATATTGTTAGCCAATTTCAATTTTTTACTATAAGGCATTATACAAATGTGAATAAGATGTCTGTTGATCTATTGCGTGGGGCAATTCCAATTCATGATGCACCTATCAAATATGAATTAGAATTATATAGAGAAATGCCAATGCAAGATTCATCTCTCAAAGATTAATTGGTTTTGAGATGCTCTTCTTCAAAAATTCAAGATTCATCTCTCAAAGAGGAATTAGTGTTGAAGCACTCTCCTTCAAAATTTATTGATGGACATTGTACATATCTTGGATATGTGTGTGTTGTGTACCTATAAATGCGTCTTTTTTAATGACCATGTGTTTTTTTCAATTATATACCAAGTGTGCTCCCACCACACCATGTAAAGTGCAACTTGGTGAACTTCACATTTGCAACAAGTGGTGAACTTCACATTTTTATAAAATTAAAATGCGGGGACTTCAACAAATTCTTGTTTAAATGGAGTTTGTTTAAATGCAATTTCACTTCTTTTTTAATGACCATGTGTTTTTTTCAATTTTATACCAAGTGTGCTCCCACCATGTAAAGCACAATTTGGTGAACTTATCATCTTTATAAATTTTTTTTGCTTAAATTGAGTTTCACACATCAATTAGTACTTTGAAAGTTTTGTTCTACATAATTTGTGTACACTAAATTACATTAATTTTCTGAAATTTATTTTGTGTAAATGTCCACCAATAGATATATATATCATGGAGGATGAACGACGAATATCAACAGAATCCCATATGGGGGATCAGGGATCGGAGGATGTTCATGGTATTTAAATATAATCTTAAATCTCCATACATGTTTGTACATATGGAATTGATTTTTTATTAATTTTGTGAGTTAAATTAGTTGTTAATAAGTTTCATTTTTATTTTTTAGGAGCTAAGAAGAGAAGGGTCTCTACTCCATCCATGGATCATGGCCATGGTTCACCCATTCGTGGTATAGTTCACGCAATTTAATCAATGAATATGTACATGTATTTATATGTACACATGAATGTATTTTTCAATCGATTATAAATTCATATTTGTTTATGAAGCTTCTCTCTACTCTTGAGAGGTTGGTGGTGGTTCAAATCCCCTTAGAGGGCCATCAGTGAGTGGTAGTAGGTTGCGTGAAGGTGGTGATATTTATTCCCCTGGAGGCCAACCAATGGCTGGTGGTGCTGGTTCTCAGCAGGGTCGTTCTGGGACTCAACAGTTTCTGGGTGGAGAAGATGCTAACCAACCACGTCGAGGTTGCCATCAATTTAAATATTTTTTCATTGAATTTGTACAAATTTTTTTACATGCGTTTTTTCTAATATAAAAAATTTCGTATATATTGATGCAAAAGCTAAAAATGTTCCAAATATTCCTCAAAATAGACGCAAGGCAAAATGCTACATTTAAGAAGAAAGTTGTCTATCCACCACAACTTATATGGCCGACATTTTTGATATACCATGGGAAACAAACATGGTGCAATGCACCTTACAAAGGTGTGAAAAACTTCATGCAAAATTGTGGAGAGATCTCGTGGCTTTAACTCTACCTGTTGAGAGTCAACAAAGCCTCGAAATAGTTAGACATTCATTGGGCAAACTTGTAAATGTGTACAAAAATCTTGGGCCAATGACTGATACATTTGTAGAAGTGATAAGAAAGAGAAAGGAAACAGTAATGGGTCCCGATAAATGGGAGGATATAAAACAAAGAGTTATAAAAAATATGGTAAATTCAATGTTTAATTTCAAGGAAGCACCAAAAATAAAAATGATGAAGGTGCAATATTTCAAGCACCCAAATATAGCTCACTATTTGTATGATAGGCACCTTGCGGCCTATGGAAGGCTCCCATGGAATGACGAGGTTCCTGTTTATTTTTCACAATTGTTTTACTCAGAATTTGTTTTGGATATGAAACCCAACTACAATGACCTTCTTTTAGAATTTTTTGGTCTGGGGAAAGGTCGATTGTATGACCGTAAGGGCGCTAAGCGAGATGTGGAGTTGCCTCGCCCTAAGCCACTATTGGTGAGTCGACCTTTTCGGGTCTAAACTCTATGGTCAGATATAGACGCAACTTCTCAAATAAGTGGGGAAGCAAGGGATGTCATAATCAACAATGTTTACAGTGTATTGGTTGGAGTCGATGTTTGTCTAAATCGACGAAGAGCACGTGAAATTGCATGTGCCAATTTTGTGTTTTGTACATATGAAGAGATTGACAACATGAATATTGAAGATCTCTGAATATATGCAAAAAATTGTAGCAATGGTTTTCAAGACCTAATTCTTCATGAGGAAGAGGGCACGGGAACGGTATGTGTTAATGACCTTAGTGTTAAATTATTTTAAAATGTATACATGTGTACAATTTGTAGTAAATACATGTGTATGTACATGTATACATTTATTTCTATGTACATTAATCTAAAAAAAATGCATCATTATATGTTAAAACACCATTTGCAGTTGTCACGCATGATGAATGACGAAAATTTTAATATCACGTTTGGGACCTTTGGTTCAAACAGTGCAGATGGGTCTCGCCATCAAGATATGTTGGCAAATGTTAGTGTTTTTTAAGTGATATTTTTAGAATAAATAATTGTGCACACATGTACATGTATGTATATATAATGATGAAATGTTTTAATAGATTCTGATTCCATCCAATTTTTTTGGGATGACGATACCTTCTTCTTCCTTGGAAGATGTACCTTCTACTTCCTTAGGAGATGAGCCACAAATATGGACAATTTTTCACTTTTAAAATTTATTTTTAGTTATATATATATATATATTCCACCTCAAAAAGTTCCATTAAAAATTGAGATATATATATATATATATATATATATATATATATATATATATATATATATATATATATATATATATATATATATATATATATATCTTGAGTTATTTTAAATTTTTTGAATTTAGGTTCCTATAGAAGATTTCTTTAATCCACGGACTCTAGCGACGAAGATAGGAACATCCACACCATTTCAGCCATTTGAACAAGTTGTCTAAATTTTTTCTTAATATTATTGAAAATAAGTTTATATATGTACACGTGCATTTTCATATGAAATTTTTTAATATCTATATATATATATATATATAACTTGATACAGTTTGATACTTGTGAGATCTACAATTTTTAGAAATATTTTATTACAGTGTTAATATAATTTGTTTTGTTTTTAAAATTTAATTTTTTTTTTTGCTTCTGAACTATCTTTGGCATGTTATATAATGATGTGTTATAATTTGTTTTAATTTTAAAATTTAATTTTTGGATGCTTGAAGTACATTTGGCATGTGAAGTAATATTGTGATCTATAATTTTTTTTTGAATTAAAAGTTAAGTTTTGGATGGTTTCAATCTACATTTGGCATGTGATATAATGTTAAATATTTTTATTGGATAGTTGAACTATTATTGGCATGGCATGTGAAGTAATGTTATGTATGATATAATCAAAAAGTTTTTAAAAGTCAAGTTTTGGATGGTTTCAATCAACATTTGGCACATGTGGTATAATTTTAAATGTTTCTATTGGATAGTTGAATTATAATTGGCATGGTATGTGAAGTAATATTGCATGATTTATAATCAAAAAAATTTTAAAACTTAAGTTTTGGATGGTTTCAATCTACATTTGGCACATGTGATATAATATTAAATGTTTTTATTGGATAGTTGAACTACAATTAGATGGCATGTCAAGTAATGTTGTGATATAATCAAAAAGTTTTTAAAACTAAGTTTTGGATACCATTTTAATCTACATTTAATGTAAATCCCTTTAATTTTGATTTAATGTTAAATGTTTTAAATGTAAATCCCTTTAATTTGTATTTAATGTTAAATGTTTTGACCTAAGTTTTTGATGGTTTCAATCTACATTTGGCCTATGGAAGACCCCATGCGTAGACAATGGATGCGTTGCAGAAGTGGAAGTGGGGTTAGGGGTGGAGGGGGTAGGAGTGCTGGCTCTTGCCCGCCTCTTTCAATCCATTACACAGGTGGACACCCTCTTTCGGTAAGCAGTGCTGATCAATTCCACTTCACCAGTGCTATGGTCATACCTCGAATTACGGTGACCATTTCTGTATTTTTTCAGGAGGAGCCCCAAGATGAAGGTGCCTCTGGTTCCAGGAGTTGGTGGAGAAAGTCCACCATCCCAACCCATCAGCCCCAAGACACCAGGAAGTTAGCAGTTCTTTCGGTTAAATCTGGCTCGACGAGCTCCAACAGCGATTGCGCAAGCAGCGATAGCTCTGCCTGTGTGGAGAAAAAGCTCAAAGACGAATTTGGCTCCTCTTTTGCTCTGAATAGCTCCTCCAAGCACTCCAAGGGAGTAGATGATGATCCAGAGGACTACATTTGTCCAATTGTGGAGGAGAATCCTCCTACACACATTGATAGCTAGCCTGATGTCATGTCCTCTTTATATTTTTTGAACTTTTTTCATGTTTTGCAATCACTGTGCTTCTGAACACTATATGTCTGCTGGTTTCCCAATATTGGGCAGCATCTTCTGAGCTATTTTCTCGATCATGGGCAACCCCTTTTCTATTTTTTTGATTTAGACCCCCTCTGATTATTTTGATATCAATAAAAAAGAGTAAATAAGTAGTTATATGTATTTATCTCTTTAATTTTTATTTAATGTTAAATGTTTTAAATTCTTTGATATAATGTTAAATGTTTTGATTTAAGTTTTGGATGGTTTCAATCTACATTTGGCCTATGGAAGACTTCCATGTGAATTATTGTTTTGATTTAATCAAAAAGATTAAAGAAGTTGTACATTATCCTTTTAATTTTGATTTAATGTTAAATGTTAGATGTTTCCATATAATGTTAAATGTTTTGATCTAATTTTTGGATGGTTTCAATCTACATTTGGCCTATGGAAGATTCCCATTTGAAGTATTGTTTTGATTTAATCAAAAAGAGTAAAGAAGTTGTACATTATCCTTTTAATTTTGATCTAATGTTAAATGTCAAATGTTTTGATCTAAGTTTTTGATGGTTTCAATCTACATTTGGCCTAGATGGAAGACTCCCATGTGAAGTATTATTTTGATTTAATCAAAAAGTTTTTAAAATTCAAGTTTTGGATGGTTGAAGTACATTTGGCATCTTAAGATTGCTTTTTATCTCTACATAATTTTGTTTGAGTGAAAAAATTTCCAATAGGAAGAACATAGCTTTTCTAGAACATATATATATATAGATCTAATACATATAACATTTTTCATCAATGCACATGTATAGAAAAGCTACTTTCAGTTGATACTGGATCACGTGCATGTACCAAAACAATTTGTACATGTGCAAACACTTGCACAAATAACATAAGCAACTCAATTTTTAGTTGAGTACTGGAAGTTCTAAAACATATTTAATCCAAAGAGAATAAATTGTTGGGCAGTTGAATCAAAAAAATTCCAATGGAATGACATCTTCAATAATACGTTCATGATTGGATTTTGACATTTTCCATTTCTTAATTTCCGTTTTTTTCTTTGATTGAACCTCTATCAACTTTATGCATGCTACACACACCAAGTGACTCTATTGAAAACTTATGAAATCAGGTTCATAGTCTTCAAAGTAAACAAAATCCCCAGTTTGATTAGTTTGTTTGAAAAAATAACCTTTCAGTATAATATATCCTCTTTCATATTGAAATTCGTAATCATCATAGTTTTCTAATAATTTCATTTTTCGTTCAGTGCAACACATCAAATAATACTTCACATTTTCATCGTTTTCAATAGGTGCAATTACAGCAAAAACATCTCCTGGACAATAAAACAAACTTAACAAAATTATACATATATTTAAATTTATTTATAGATATTTAAATCATTAGAAAGCAATTCAAATGTTACCTTCTCTAATAAGATCAGAAACTCAATCACCGTCAGATGATATTGTAGTCTACTCTGATTGCATTTCTTCAAACATTGCAATAGACATTTTTCCCTTTGTATTTAGCTCTATATGTTTCCAATCGTTTACATACATTTTGTTTTCACAAACGTCATTAAATTTTGTGTTATCTATGCAAACATGACAAAAACAAGAATATTTTCTTTTATCCAATGCAAACACATTTCTGGATGACTTTGTTTTAATTGAATGCAATTTTCTAGTCCCTTTCATTGTTTCAATGTCATTTCCAATTGATCTATCTACGTATTCGATCCCAATATGCCAGAAAAACCTATACATGGAAAATTCAAAAAATAATGTAAATATGATATCAAAATACAATCAAAGATAATCATTGCATGATAAAATTAGATTTCTAATAAAAGTTAAATTTAATGTACCTCTGCACTTCCGTTGATGGGTTAGTCTCATGGCTTACAACAGCGATGCACCATTGAACAACTTCTTTCACGTCCACAAGTTGGCTTGCAAAGGGGTTCATTTAATATCTTCGAAGTGCTCATTTTATGCATGCCCCTGCACCATCATGTTCTCCTTTTCTATGGCTAGTCTCAAAGAAATTCCAACAATGTTTAATGCAGGTTTTCTTATGAAGACAACACAACCAAAAGAATGATCATGCAGATTTGAATTGAACCGCGCATCCGTCTGACCATATCCAATGTTCATTGAATGTTATTCCACGATTTTTCAAGGAATCATAATTTTTTCCAAAACAATGTTGTACAAAATATGTATCATGTGTACGATTGTCACTGATATAAAAGTGATATTATTTAATGATATGTCGATTTTCACTCATTCTTTCTATATGATCGATGTTTTGCTCAACATGTCTATATGGAATATGGACAAGCATGGAGACTTGGTCAGAATGATAGTATTCACTCTAAATTTCTTTTTGTGGAACAAATGTGTAGTTTTCTGCAAAATTAATCACTGACAAAATGGTTCCTGGTGGAAAAAATTCACGAGATTTTTTTAATTGCAAGTCTTGCCATCGAGCTCTATGGGAATGCTTGGTGTATTTGTAAATTTCTACCTCAAACTTTCTCAAAAAGTCTATCACAAAAATTTAGTCTTCTCATAATTCAATTCTTTTAACACTATTTGCACCTTGAATCGACGTATGGATATATTCATATCTCTTCCATTTCACTTTCATGTTGGACAATGATTGATCATTTATATCAGTACGATATTTGTTTTGAAATTTAGTCAAATTTCCACAATCATCGCATTTTTTACCACCAACACATTTGTTTTTGTAAAATAGTTCATCGCTTTCTCTTTCACATAGAATTTGAGATATGAAATCACAGATAGTGGATGAAGGAGGTGAATCCTTCCATAATTTTCTACCAAAATCGAGGAATGTGTCATAATATAACTCAAATTACACATGATAATGGCAACAACAAGTGTTGCGTATGATGATAGGTTTTACATACCATGGTTTTTGTTGAACAAAAGTACTGATTGAAACATGAATTTCACGATTGTCTTCTTTGAATTTTTTGAATAACTCTATCTGAGTGGTTTCCAAGAAATATTTTTCATGTTCTTTGTACTGATTTCATGCTATTCTTCTTCGCATCACATGCTTTGCAGTTGGCGAAGCATGCGAATTGTTCTTCCAATATTCATATATTATTTTTTTAACATTTTCTCCAAATCTATCTTTATATGGTTGCCTACAAATAGCTCTCCAACAAACGAGTTCATCATTTACATCTATTTGCAGCCAAAATTTTTGATGTTTGTGCAAATTTTTTCGCGAGGTTCCTAATGCTCGTGCCATAGATGTTACCAAACGATTCTCTTTAGTACTTGATGAAACCATTTCCATATGTATTCCTCTATGTATAATTGAAACATTTTTCTGTCTAGATCTCCTAATTGAATTTATAGCACTACTTATATTTTGTATCACATTTTCCTTAATTTTTTATCTTTGGTTGATTTTCGAATACCCAATAGTGTCATAGCTTCTTAATTATTGGAGACCTTTCAACATTTGAACTTGAACTGTCACCTGCTCCTTTATGAAATACGTTTCAAAAATGCGGTTAACACAATATCATATATAATGGTCAGGTTTTTTATCTCCATATGTGTGACTGTCAACATTTTCTAACATCTCATCATGGACACTGATTTCATCTATAAATATTCGAATAAATAGTACATAATAAGTTTACATATTCAATAAATAACTAAATTAATAAATATATGTATAAAATTTCAATAATACGTGCATGTGTTCAATATATATATATATACACCTTGTGATTCAATTTCTTCACTTGAATTTCTTCCAATATTTTCACCATCTTCAATCATTGGTTCAATATCTATTTCACTTTCTCTTTCAAAATTTTGTATCTCATCATCAATGTTTTGAGGAATATTTCTCTCTACTTACATTGCAAAATATTTTTCTTGAATTAGTTCATCAAATAAAAATTAAGCTTCACATTTTACACTAGGAAAATTTTAAATATATCAATAGGTCATAATATTTACATTTACATAGCTGCTTCAATTTCTAGTTGAGGTTGATTTTCCCCTTCAATATTTGAGAGTGTTTCTATCTTTCTTTTGTGAGATTGTCTTGTCTCTTCTCTACATTTCTCAGGGTCTCTTTCTCAATCATATTTTCTCACACAATTCCTTCGATTTCCCATGATAATAGAGTATGAAGTTCAAAAATTTTCCTTCAAAAATTTAGACAATAACTCAATTAGAAAAAGCATCACAAAAGATTTAATTTAAAAAAAACTCATTTTAAATTTTTGCAAAAAATATATACTCCGATCCAAAACACTAATTTTAAAAAATCCGAGAAAAAATGTCTTATAAAAATGAAACGAAGCTCAAAATATTTACTTCAACTCAAAAAATGTACTCTAAAAATTCGAAATTAAGCCCAAATCTATACTTTAAAAAAAAATGAAGAACAAAAAGCATCCAAAAAAATGTATCACATACCTCCAAGAAATGTCCTTTGAATGTACGTCCAAAAAAATTCCTTAAACCCAAAACAATTTTTTGCAAAATCAAACCGCTTCCAACAAATGTCTTCCAAAAAAAGTCCTTAAACCCAAATCTCCAAGAAAATTCTTTAAACCAAAACCAAAACCTTTGTAAAATTAGACCAAATGTGCGAAATGTCAAAACCTTTGTAAAATTAGACCGAATTTAATGAATATAAATCTATATCTCAATAAATATTATATCAATATTAATCTCAATGCATATCCAATTCTGCTAAAAATAAAAAGGCCTGAGAAACTTTTACATAATATAAGTACTCAATTAAATTTTCAAAATGTTAAATCTATTTCTAAAACAATATTTCACTGTATTAATAAAAAATAAAATAATTTAATTATACCAACTCAATCAACCTCAATTATGGAAATCCTCAAGAAGCTCACGCTACAAAAATACAATTTACATGCCATGTTTTCACCAACAATAGTTTTATCGCTGCATTTTCATCTAGGACAGAGCAGTATTGACCAGAGATTGTTTTCTAGTTTACTGTTGTTGTTTGCTGAGGAGATAGGCGGTCTAAATACATAGGAGGACTCATTGTTTATAGATATTATATTTTTTTTTATGAAAAATCTTGGTGAAGAAAGTAGTATTACAGTGGACTTATGTAGATTTGCATCAAATTGATTGTACGATTAAGAGAGACACCCTGTAGAGTTATACCACTCTCAGGACTGAATAGAGATTTTTTCCACCTCTATTTCGACCTCATTAAGATGAAAAATTTATAAATCTCATGACGCCGGGAATAATACTTGTTGACTCCTATAGAACTTATATGACATTGGGAATAATACTTCTATCTATAATATAGATAAGCTATGTCAAGCAATCATGTTAATTTTATATGACAAGACCAGTATTATCAATAAATAAATGAAACTAGTATCTAAGCTGCAATGATTAGGCAACTACACAGATCTAATATAGATAAGCTATGTCAAACAAAGAATGTAGATTTCATATGAGAGGACCAGTATTATCAATAAATAAATTAAATTGTTATCTAAGCTACAATGATTAGGCAATTACATAGATCTTAAGTGTAATGAATCAACAACATAAATTCTTACTGGTTACTATCCTTGATATTGGTTACAACTTCTATGACTTATTTACTTGCCTCGAGGTAGCTCCTAGCTAGCCAACAAACTCCAATCCAAGTTTTAGGTTTCACTTGCATATTAAATAAAGTAATCAATTAATGAAGTTTTTCCATGAAGCAAAGGAGATTGTTTTTTTTTCGAGTTTACTGTTCTGGTTTGCTAAGGAGATAATAGGTCTAAATGATTAGGAGCTCAAGTCCTAGCTATGGAAAAAGATAAAAATTGAAGGTGTTCAAAATCACTTGCAACCTAAACAACCGGATAGGCCTCATCGATACGATCCTGGCACCGTGAATGACACTCAAATCTGACCTCGTATGAGAAAGTTATGCAAGTTTGAAGTTTTTAATAAAATGCAAAAAAATTAGTTTGACCAGGTTTGAATTTCAATTTTTGAAAAATTAAAAAAGGAATATTCCAAGGAATATTCGTAGAATATTCCTTGGAATATTTCCTATAATATTCCACTTGGGCCAATCCTACAGTGACAAGTGGCAGCATATTATTTGCCAATGATTTGACTTTGGTTTTTTCTGGCCAATCAAAGGGTGCCACGTGGCAAGCCCGGAAACCGCCACGTGGCCCCAAGCTAGTGGTATAATTGGCATTGCAAAATTGTGTGACTCCACAGGAGTCGAACCACAAACCTCCTGTGGACTAACTGGATGTGCTTACTGTTGTGCCACAGGTTTTAGTTCTTAACCACATAGTTCTTACCGCATATAAAAATTTTATTAATGTTTTGAATGGGGGCGGAAAGGGGGCCAACCCCTAAGGACTAGCCCCCTACACATAGGACCGCAGGCTCGGAACCCTGGCCCTCAACCACCGGCAGAGGTTACGACCAACGGTTATGGTTAGTTGATTGCGTTCACATGGAAATGCGGTGGAAGTTTATGCAATGGTTTATGCCATGGTTAATTAACGATTGTGATAGCGATTAAGTCGGAGATAATAATGTGACCACATCTAGGCACCCAATGAAACATTTAATTCGACTGCTAGTGGTTTCGCTTTATTTGGGTGCATTCCACCAAATCAAGCCTTAGTGCCAACTTTATTGCGGTTAACTCTAGTTCTCCCACATTTAGTGGGATTTTTAATTAACATTGGGAAAAATACTGTTTGGATGATAAATTATCCAATACTTAACCTTTTTGGACGAATTTTTTTTGATTTCAGGTATAAAGAGGATTCCGGATCCAATGGAATAGGTTTTAGAGCCATTGGAGTTGATATTCAGCCCCTTTTTCTTCAAGGAAGCAATGAGAGCCATTAGGAGCAAGAGGGAGTTGGAGCTGTTTTGGGTTATGCTTAACAATTTGAGGTGAACCAAAAGTCAATTTTGACCATTTCCAGCATTCCATAGCCATTGGGATAGGTTCCAGAGGCATTAGAGGTGTTATACAAGCATTTTAGCTTCATGAAAGCTTTTTGAGCCGTTAGGGCCATTTGGGGAAATGGAGTTGTTTTGAGTTGTACCTCTCTGTTTGAGGTGAACCAAAGATCATTTTAAACTAATTTCTACTTTATAAACCTAATGGAAGAGCTTTCACAACTATTTTAGGACTTCTATAGCCAGAAAATCTTCATAGGAGTTCAGAAAGCCATAAGAACCTTATTGAAGAACTCATTGTTTATGGTAATTCTTCACTGTTTAGTGAATATGGGAAGGCATTTTTAGCATTTTAATGTCTTATGAATCTGTATTTTCATTCATATTTTCCTATTCAGGCACTTTTAAACTTTTATTATCATTTTGGAACATTTTATTAGAAGAGGACAAGCTCATTTTGGGAGGCTTGATCCAGCAAACGTAGCCCAAGAGGGGTGAACTGCTCATCAAACATTTGTGTCATGTTATGATGAAGTTACCTTGCTTTATATTTCAGATTTAATATGTCAGACATCAAATTAAATTAACTTTACCTCACACATAAAATCATAAACAGTTACCAAAAACACTTTATTTAATCAGCCAGACATGGAGAATTGTGCACACATTTAATTAAATGGAAATGGATACCTTGCACACATTTTAAAGTACTTCCATTTTAAAATCAGATGGTATCAGAGCTTTGGTTAAGCTTATGTTGAGCTTTTGTTTTTGTGCAAAAGGTGTTAAAACAGTGTAAAAGATTGATTGTTTTATTGATTGCAAAATGGTTGATTGTATGAGTTTGCTTGAGTTGAAAAGATAGTTGTTGATAGCTAAGTCTTGGAAAGGAAAAAAGAGTTGTAGGCTATTTCCTTACCCCAAAGTACCTCAATATTATCTTTGGAAAACAAACCCACTTGATTAGTGTTTTCTACAAAAGCTATTGGAGTTAGTGTTTTATGGCTACTTGAATAAGAAGGGGTCTTTACAGACATTTGGTCAAAAGCTTGTGATTTGTTGGAAACCTTTGAGAACTTCTCTTTCAAATTTACTTTTGTTAATTTTACCATTTACATAATGTCAACTTCTTCTACAAGTGAAGTTTCCTTTGTCACGATATTCTTCAATGATGACATGAAGAATGAGTTCATTCAGGTGAAGGACATGGTGCAGATTCCCATTGAGGATCAAAGAGAAAGTGTTAAGCTTCACACACAATTGTTAGCCATGAAGGAAGATAAGGAAACAATTCTCCAAAGGTTGCATGACATGGAGAAACAAATCCTTCAAGCTCAAGAAGCTTTGTCCAAGAACAAGCGTGAGGAAGAGGTAAACCATTCCAACTTGTCTTCAATTTCCTCTATTGAAAAGTGTGTTGGTTCTTTTGAAAAAAATACAAGGGGTATAGGGTCCAAATTAATGTTTAAGATGGGCTATCATGTAGGCAAAGGTTTGCGCAAGCATGCATAAAGCATGGTTGACCCTACTTCAGTTGTGGAGCGACCCAAGAATGTTGGTCTTGGATATGTGCAGTTTAATGGCAACGGCTCCAAATCCTTGAATGCATGTAATGCAAATTTAAAGAGAGCCTTTATTCCAAGTTCTAAAATGCACATATGTCAAAATTGTTTTAAGGATGATTTCCATTTTTTTAAGTCATCATTGCAGAAAGTAGAGGGTAAATATGTCGCTTATGGAGAGCCTTCAAGTTCAATCAGTTTTCAAGACAAGAAATGTGATGAAAGTCTAAAAATTAAAGATGTTTCCTCTACTAGTTCATCATCTTTCAAAGACAAAAATGATGGACATTCCATGAAGAAAAAGTGGTATAATTATTCACATGATCAATTTGATTATGTTTCAGTAAAGAATGATAATTTTTCTTTTTCGAATGAAAGAAAGTTTTGTTGCACGTTTTGTGGTGGATTTAACCATGTTGCTTCAAGATGCTGGTTGAAAAATAAAGCACACAAGAAGCAGAAGAGGCGAAGAAAAATTTCACAGAAAGTGTTTCAAAGTTGCACATTTTGTCAAAGGAAGGGACATGATGTCTCTCATTGTTGGACCTTGCATCCAACAAATCATCCAAAGCACATGCAGCTAGAGGACAACAAGTTTGGCAAAAGTGGATCTATGGAGTCCATTATCAATGTGGAAATGGAAGATTCACATGAAGGTGTATTTCAACTGAAAAATACGCCATGGATTTAGCTTGGTAAGAAGTGGATTAACTTCTCAATGCAGTAAGTCATTACTCAATTTGTAAATACAAATTTCAGATTGGTACGTAGGTATTTTAGTTGAAAACTTGATGCAAGATTGCATGTAAAAGCATTTTCAGTTGAAGGAATTTCTTTGTTGTTGCAAAATTTCGCCATGGAGGTGTAAAAGATGAGTATGATACTCACTTATATTGCAGCAATGTCTTTTAGTTAAACTCTTAGTCACCCACATGTTTTTGGGATGATGTACTTATTGGTATTTGAAAAGAAGAGTTGAAGTTGGACATGTACATAGAGGTTGTATGTGTAATTAGTGAACTCTATATAGTTCATTGTACATGATACATACACATGGTTGTCAAGATGTATCTTGTTGTTTGTCGATTATGTCACACATGTTTATCGACTTGTGTCAATTGTGTCACACATGTTTTTCGACTTGTGTCGATTGTGTGCACACTTTTTACATTGATGGTTCTATCAATTGTATAGCACATTTCATTGTCAACTTGTTGTTGATGTCGTATGTTGCACAAGATGCCTTTGGTGTTGATTGGTGCAGCGAAACGAAGTGTCGGTGCAAAGCGGTGTAAGATTCCATGAGATGGAAAGGCATGCAAGAAAAGAGGGCACAAATTTCAGCAAGGGTCATTGTTGGTTTCAGAATGGGAGATTGGTATGGCGAGAAAAAATTGGTCGGGATTCGACACAAGTACATGGCTCATTCAGCAAAATTTCGCCATGAGGATAGCTGGCAAGTCAGGAAAATTTTTGAAGGTTGAAGAGAATAGGATGTTTTTATTATCTCATTTGATGTATAGTTTAGTTTCAACATTTCAGTGAGCTTTTGGGGTCCAAAATATTCTCATTTGGGAGGTGTGATGAGGAGCTCAAGTCTGAGCTATGGAAAAAGCTCAAAATTGAAAGTGTTAAAAATCACTTGAAACTTGAACAGTCGGATAGGCCTCGTCGATACAATCTTGTTGTCATGAACGACATTCAAATCCGACCTCGTATAAGAAAGTTATGCAAGTTTGAAGTTTTCAGTAAAATGCAAAAAACTGAGTTTGACTAGGTTTGAATTTCAATTTTTGAAAAATTAAAAAAGGAATATTCCAAGGAATATTCTTGGAATATTCCTCAAAATATTCCATGGAATATTCCACCTGGGCCAATCCTATAGTGACAAATGGCAGCATATTATTCGCCAATGATTTGACTTTGGTTTTTTCTAGCCAATCAAAGGGTGCCACGTGGCAAGCCTGGAGGCCGCCACGTGGCCGGTGGTATAATTGGCGTTGCAAAATTTTGTGACTCCATAGGAGTTGAACCGCGGATCTCACACGGACTAACCGGACGCACCTACCATTGTGCCATAGGTTTTAGTTCTTAACCACATAGTTCTTACCGCATATAAAAAGTTTATTAATGTTTTGAGTGGGGGCGGAAAGGGGGCCAGCCCCCTACACATAGGACCGCGGGCTTGGAACCCTAGCCCTCAACGACTGGCATAGGTTACGACCGGCAATTACGGTTAGTTGATTGCATTCACATGAAAATGCGGTGGAATTTTATGAAATGGTTTATGCCACGGTTAATTAACAGTTGTGATGGCGGTTAAGTCAGAGGCAGTAATGTGACCACATCTAGGCACCCAATGAAACATTTAATTCGATTGCTAATGGTTTCACCTTATTTGGGCGCATTCCACCAAATCAGGCCTTAGTGCCAACTTTAATGCGGTTAAATCCAATTCTCCCACATTTAGTGGGAATTTTAATTAACATTGGGATAAATACTGTTTGGATGATAACTTCTCCAATACTAAACCTTTTTTTGGAAATTAATTCCAACTGCAAAAAGAACAGAAGAAGGACAAATATTCAAATTTTTTATTTGGTGGGAGCAACAAAGTCTTGATCTAAATTTTGCACTCAACCCTGCATTAATTTTTTTGTTTTGAATCCCTGCATCAGCAGCATGGCCGTAGCCATCTCTCGATCCATCGAATCGTGGTCTGCACCACGTTACCTCCCACCTACCTATATTTGAAAAAGGAGTGCAAAAGGACAGAATTTGAATTTTAAATTTTAAAGTTTTATGTCATAGATATTTATAATGTAACAGACAGTAGTATCATTAGAGTGCAGAGAGAGAGAGAGAGAGTATCAGAGAGTTGAAACTACGTGCATGCAGAGTGAAGACAAAGAGAGAAGAAAATAGAGAAAGCAAACTTTGTGTGTTGCTGCAATTGAAGTTGTGTGTGTAGCAGCAAAGTAACTGGTTTTGTGTGTTGCCACAACTGGAACTAGGTGTTGCCACAAAGGAGACTGTGTGTTGCCACAACAGAAGACTGGGTGTTGCCACAACAGAAAAAATGTGTGAAAGCAGCACATGAAAAACACAATGAGGAATATTTTGATGAATCCAGAAATATAGTTCTGATGAACTATTGTATTTTGTAATAGTTTTCAAGTTTAATGAAATAAAAATTTTTTACTCCGTCTCTCTGTCCACATCTCTATGTTTGAGCTGAGGAATATTATTTCCTCTGTGTGTTCGAAATTATCAGAAATTTCCAAAATGGTATCAGAGCTATTCCAAGCTCTTTGAAGGTGTTGAAGAAGCTGAAGGAAGGAGTTGTTGAAGAAGTTCTTCAGTAGAGTGAAGGCTCAGCAAAAGTCCAAGGCATTTCTCAAAAAAATAGAGTTTTGTTTTGTATTTAAAAAGTGCAATGGAGAGAAGTCTTTTTGAAGACAAATTTTTCCTCTTAGGTAGAGAGACAGTTTATTTAAAAACACATTCAAGTTATTTGAACATATTTTAGAGTGCTAGCCATGGCAGGAGCCAGCACAAGCATGAGTATTAGAAATACTCAACTCCCATAGTTCAATGGGAAGAACTATGATTACTGGGCAATCACCATGAGAGCCCTGTTTGCCTCTCAAGACTTATGGGAGCTTGTTGAAGATGTTTTTGAAGAACCAGCAGATGAAAATTCCTTTAATGCCTTGACACAGGCAGAGAAGGATTTGTTGAAGAGTAATAGGAATAAGGACTCAAAAGCCCTCTTCTATATTTATCAAGCAGTACATGAGAGTTTTTTTTTAAGGATAGCAGCAGCTAAGAGATCCAAGGATGCATGGGATACCCTCCAGATTTCTTATCAAGTTATGGAGAAGGTGAAGACAGCAAAGATACAATTGCTGAGGAGATATTTTGAAACTCTCTGTATGAAAGAGTCTGATAACATAGACTCGTTATTCACACATGTGATTGGGTTGGTTACTTAGATAAGGTCTCATGGAGAGACACTTGAATAAAGAAGGATTTTTGAGAAATTGTTGAGGAGCTTATCCTCAAGGTTTGATGTTACAGTCACTACCATTGAAGATACAAAGGATCTCACAAATTTTACAGTTGATGAGCTTCATGCGTCACTGATGACTCATGAACAAAGATTGTGTAGAAATGCAAAATCATCTTTGGAGCATGCCTTCAAGACCCAAATTTCCTTTTGAAGAGGAATAGTTCTAGTCAGAGAAAAGGAAGAGGCAGAAGCCAAAATAGAGGAGGAAGAAACAACCCTGCAAGTGGAAGGGGCAGCAATCAAAATCAGAACCAAGGCCAAGGCAGCAGCCAACAAGGTGGAAAAAATCAAGCACATGGACAAAGGTATGACAAATCCCAAGTCCAATGTCATTACTGTAAAAATTATGGCCATTATGACGATGAATGTAGGAAGAAATAGTCAAGATAAATTGTTTTTAGCATGTAATATGGTTGAGGAAAAGAATGAGGATATATGGTTTTTAGATTCAGGATGTCGTAACCATATGACTGGAAACATTGCCATGTTTTCCATGTTAGATGAAAATGTAAAGTCTCAAGTTACATTGGGGACAGAAAGTAAGGTCTTTGTCATGGGAAAAGGCAGAGTAGGTGTCTTGACAAACAAAGGAGAAAAGAAGACCATATCTGATATATATTATGTACCAGGTATGAAATGTAATTTTTGAAGCATTGGACAGCTCATCCAGAAAGGCTACAATGTTTTCTTTGAAGATGATGTATGCACCATCATGGATAAACCACCAAGCAAGAAATGCATTCCACAAGTAAATATGACAAGGAACAGAATGTTCCCTCTCAAGATGAGGGAAGATTTGAATAAAGGAGATGAAATAGCAGCAGTGACAAAAGAGACATTCCAAAAGGAAGAAAAAGATGAAAATTGGTTATGGCATTTGAGATTAGGACATCTCAACTTTGGAGGACTAAATTTGTTGCATAGGAAATGAATGGTAAAGGGATTACCATTGATTGAGAAACCGGACAACCTATGTGAAGGCTACTTCTTGGGCAAACAACATAGAGAAAACTTTCCATCGGGAAAGAGCATAAGGGTAAAGGCACCCTTAGAAATTGTCCATTTAGATTTGTGTGGACCAATGCAAACACCATCACTTGCAAGCAGCCACTATATGCTGAATTTTATTGATGATTACACAAGGAAAACTTGGGTTTATTTCTTGAAATATAAAAGTGAAGTGTTTGAGAAATTCTGCCACTTTAATGAACTTGTTGAGAACCAAAGTGGGCAGCAAATAAAATTTTTAATAACTAATAAAGGAGGTGAGTATGTCTCAAAATAATTTCTCCATTTTTGCATAGAAAATGACACACACAAACAATTTATAGCAAGGTATACAACGCAGAAAAATGGAGTTGCTGAAAGAAAAAATAGAACAATTATGGACATGGTAAGAAGTATGTTGAAGGAAAAACATTTGCCAAATGATTATTGGGTTGAATCTATACATTGTGTAGCATACATCTTTAATATATGCCCAACCAAAGCAGTAATGAACACAGTTCTAGAAGAAGCATGGAGTGGCATAAAACAAGGTGTCACCCACATGAGTTTTTTTGGTTGTGTGGCTTATGCACACATTCTGGATCAGCTAAGGAAGATGTTAGATAGTAAGAAGGAGAAGTGCATTTTTATTGGATACAGTGAAGAATCCAAGGCATATATATTGTATAACCCATCCACCAAAAAATTTATTAGAAGTAGAGATGTTCAGTTCATTGAGGAAGAAGCTTGGGATGGAATCATTGAGAAAACAATCAGTGTGAAGAGTTGTTTCTCTCATGATGATGATGAGGAAGAAATGGATGAAAGGAACACCTCATTAGCAACACCAAATCCACCAACACAAGGACAACAAGGGACACCACAAGCTGGAATGAGAACACCCTTGAGAAGTAATGATAGTGCTTCTTCAAGCACACCACAAGGAGCAGATTTGAGTGCTTCTACAAGCACAAGTACACCAAGTGAAAGAGGAACCAAATTCAGAAATTTGAATGAAATTTATGAGCAAGAAGTAGAAAATGAAGGTATGAACTCTTTATTTGCATTATATTGTCATGTAGATGATCCTATTCATTTTGAAGAAGATATAAAAGATAGAAAATGGATAGATGCTATGGATGAAGAAATTAATGCAATAGAGAAGAATAAGACATGGGAATTGGTTGATCTCGCAAAAGCTAACGAAATAATTAGAGTAAAATGAGTCTACAAGACCAAAAGCAATGCCGAAGGTCAGATTGAAAGGCAAAAGGCCAAACTTGTTGTCAAAGGCTATAAGCAGCAACATGGAAGAGATTAAGAAGAAACTTTTGCACCGGTTGCAAGAATGGAAACAGTGAGAGCAGTGTTGTCCATAGCAGCACAACACAAGTGGAAGGTTTACCAAATGGATGTAAAATGATCATTCCTAAATGGAGTATTGATGGAAGAGGTTTATGTTGAAAAACCTCTAGGCTATGAGAAAGAAGTACAAGAGCATAAAGTTTGCAGATTGAAGAAAACACTTTATGGGCTTAAACAAGCACCAACAACATGGTACAGTAGGATAGATTCCTATCTACTGGAAAATGGGTTTGAAAAATGTGAAGGAAAACCCAAATTGTACATCAAGGAGAAAGATGGTAAGATGCTGATTATTGTTTTATATGTTGATGATCTGATCTTTACAGGTAATGATGCTTACCTCATTGAGAATTTTAAATCAGTCATGAAGGATGAATTTGAGATGAATGATATGGGATTGCTGGAATACTTCTTAGGAATAGAAGTAGAGAAAAATGAATATAAAATTTGTAGTTCTCAAACTAAATATGTGAATGAAGTTTTAGAAAGATTTAAAATGCAGGATTGCAAGGCAGAAATTACTCCCACAGTGATGGGATTGAAACTCAGCAAAGAGGATAACAGCAAGGATTTCGATCCTAGTTTGTACAATAGCATAGATGACAGCCTTATGTATTTGATTGCAACTATGCCTGATATTATGCATGTTGTGAGCTTAATTTCCAGATTTTTGGAAAGGCCAAAGGAGGCACATTGGCAAGCAGAAACAATAATTCTGAGGTATGTGAAAGGAGCAAAGAGGTATGGAATTTTATATACTACTTGATTGACTGGATATACTAACAGTGATTGGGCTGGAATTATAGATGACTGAAAAGCACCTCTAGTTATGTTTTTCATATGGGTTCAGGAGCCATTTCATGGGCTTCAAAAAACAAAACCAATTTTGGAATTGTCTACAGCAGAAGCAGAATATGTGGCAGCTACAGCAGCAGCATGTAAAGTAGTTTGGATGAGAAGAATGTTGAGAAGTTTATGTCAGGAACAGATACAAGGCACAGTAATTTATTGTGACAACAACTCAGCTATAGCATTGTCAAATAATTATGTGTTTCACAAGAGAACGAAACACATTGATGCCAAGTATCACTACATCAGAGAGTTAGTGAGCAATGGAGAAATTGTTCTGAAACATTGCAGAACTGAGGAGCAATTTGCTGACATTTTGATAAAACCATTGGGGAAGAAAAGTTTTAATTATCTCAGAGAATGTCTGGGTATGCAGGAGAACAATAGTTGTAATTAAGGGGGAGTGTTAGAAATTAATTCCAACTGCAAATAGAACAAAAGAAGGATATAAATTCAAATTTTTTATTTGACAGGAACAACAAAGTCTTGATCTATTTTTTATGCACAACCACACATTAACTTTCTGGTTCTGAATCCTTGCATCAGCAGCATGGCCACAGCCATCTCTCGATCCATCAAATTGTGGTCCGCACCACGTTACCTCCCACCTACCTGTATTTGAAAAATGAGTGCGAAAGGACAGAATTTGAATTTTTAATTTTAAAGTTTTATGTCATAGAGTTTTATAATGTAATAAACAGTAGTATTGCTAGAGTGCAGAGAGAGAGAGAGAGAGAGAGAGTTACATAGAGTTGAAGCTTCGTGTATGCAAAGTGAAGACAAAGAGAGCAGAAAATAGAGAAATCAAACTCTATGTGTTGTCACAACTAAGACTGTGTGTTTCCGCAATTGAAGTTGTATGTGTAGCAATGAAGTAACGGGTTCTTTGTGTTGCTGCAACAGAAGACTAGGTGTTGCCACAACAGAAAAACTGTGTGAAAGCAGCAAATGAAAAATACAGTGAGGAATATTTTGATGAATTCATAACTGTAGTTCTGATGAAATATTGTATTTTGTAATAGTTTTCAAGTTTAATGAAATAGAAATTTTTTACTCCGTCTATTTGTCCACATCTCTATCATTTTTAATCTCTGTGTTTGAGTTGAGGAATATTATTTCCTCTATGTGTTCAAAATTATCAAAAATTTCCAACACCTTTTGGACGATATTTTTTTATTTTATTTTAGGTATTCAAAGGATTCTGGATCCAATGGAATAGGTTTTAGAGCCATTGGAGTTTATCTTCAACCCCTTTTGCTTCAAGGAAGCAATGAGAGCCATCAGGTCCAAGACGGATTTGGAGTTGTTTTGGGCTATGCTTAACCATTTGAGGTGAAAAAAAAGTCAATTTCAACTATTTTCAGTATTCCATAGCCATTGAGATGGGTTCCAGAGGTAGTAAAGGTGTTCTACAGCCATTTTAGATTTAGGGAAGCTTTTTGATCGATCAGGGCCATTTGGGGAAATGGAGTTGTTTTGAGTTGTACCTCTCTATTTGAGGTGAAGTAAAGATCATTTTCAGCTAATTTCTTCCTTCAGAACCTAATGGAAGAGGTTTCAGAACTGTTTGAGGACTTCTATAGCCCGAAAATCTTTAGGGGAGTTCAAAAAGCCATCAGGGCCTTATTGAAGAAGTCACTGTTTATGGTAATTCTTCACTATTTAGTGAATATGGAAAGGAATTTTTATCATTTTCATGTCTTCTGAATCTTTATTTTCATTCAAATTTTCCTATTGCAGCACTTTTAAAATTTTATTAGCATTTTGGAGCATTTTAATACAAGAGGACAAGCTCATTTTGGGAGGCTTGATCCAGCAGACATAGCCTAGGAGGGGTGAACTGCTCATCAAACATTTGTGTCATGTTATGCTGAAGTTACCTTGCTATATATTTCTGATTTAATATGTTAAACATCAAATTAAATTAACTTTACCTCACAGATAAACTCATAAACAGTTACCAATAACACTTTATGTAATCAACCAGAAATGGAGAATTGTGCACACATTTAATTAAATGGAAATGGATACCTTGCACAAATTTTCAAGTACTTCCATCTTCAAATCACTAAATATGCAGGGAGACTCACTGTTTAGAGAAATTTTATTTTTTATGCAAAAATTGGGTGAATACAATAGCATTACAGTATACTGATGTAGGTCTGCATCACATACTGAATAGAGATTTTTTCCAAGTATATAACGAAGGAATATAACTTGCCTTATTTTACATCACCATTCATCCGACTACTCCTAAAAAATCCATGTTTTGGAGACCTCAAGTTTTGCACCTGTCCAATCTCTGACTACGTCTACCTCCTACATTCATCAACTTTTGTTTCATTTTGTGAAGAATTAACATTTTTTTTTCATGTTTCTAGTATGTTGTTCTAGGACAACTAAATGTAGTGTCTTATTTTACATCACTATTCATCCATAAATAAAGGAATCATATGAATGAATGAAGTGTTTTTTTTTTCTACCTAGAAATTCGAGAAACCAAGATGACCAGGCCATAATGAGACAATGAGACGACGAGGCCACAGATCGGCGAGGAAGGGAACATAAATAACCTGCAAACATAGAAAATAAAAATTAAAACCCAGAAAAAAAAAATAAACAAAAAAAATAAACCATGAAAAGAACAATTCTCACCTTCGCTTGCTCCCCTCCTCCTCCGTGCAACAATAAACATAAACAGATCACCCCTACAACAGTAAACATAAATGGAGCTAGACAGAGTGAGATAACAACGATAACTAACCGAGACAGACAACAGAGCGAGACATACAAAACTATTAGAAAACCAAAACTTGTTCTGGTCCAGGGGCCCACATATTTATAATAAATAGTCTAGCCGAAGTATTTTCCAAATTTCCACCAAACTAATAGTTTACCCAGATTATTAGTTCGACTAGACTATTAGTTCGACCGAATTTTTTTTGTCGCTTTTCCCATCTTCGTCAAAAATCTATTTACCCACGTCATCCGTACATCGTTAATGTAAATGACAGAACTAGTTCAGCCGAATTAATTTCAAAACTTCGGCCGAAATTTATAACAATTCGACCGAACTGTTATAAAATTTCAGTCGAACTATTGGGAAAATGAAATTTTTGACCATGTTTCTCACAAACGTGTAACCCACCGTCACATTTTACCCAATAGCCTTCTTATTCTTATTATTTTGTGGATAGTTAGTAGAAAATTTCCCATGTTCATGACAGTGAAAACACTTCACCTTGGACATGTCCTACTTCTTGCCATTCTTGGACTCAGATTTGGAATGGAATTTCTTTCCCTTCCCCTTCTTCTCCTTGGAAGCCAAAGAAAAATCCTTTTCATCCTCATTCTTAGATGAATATTCATCTCTGGTGTTCCATCTGAACTCCTCCTGTACCAAATTCGACCACAGTTGTTCCCAATCTGGAAATTTTTCCCGTCCATTGACAGATTCTTCATAACTTTGCCAACTCTTAGGAAGTCTTAGGAGAGCCAAACTCACCAAATTATCATCAATGATTGTTATTCGAATGCTCCCCAATTCATCTCGACATTAGATAAACTTTGTTAGATATTTTGGAATGGTGTTGCCCTTTTTCATCTTGATCTTCTTGATTTTATCTTTGAGAGTCAATTTCCTATGGTCGCTGTTGCTCTAGAATAGATTAGTTAAAGCCTTCCACATTACATATGGTGTGGCTTTCCCATGGAGGCTTGAGACAATGTCGTCTCGTACTCCCTCCAATAGTATCCTCCTTGCCTTTTCCACTTTCTTATACCATGCATAAATATTTGTAGCATCTGTCAGAGCGGGTTTAGGAATGTCATTGTGGTTAAATTCCTTCAAGTCATTGTCTTTGAGTATTGCCTCCATCCTGTCCTCTCAAGCAATAAATTTTGAGCTGCCCTTGAATGCATACTCTAACCTCAAAGCCATTGAAAGCGATTTTGATCTTGAATCAGTTGTAGCACTATGAAATTCTTTCTACAAATTCGAATTCTATCCAGTCACCAACTCAGCTCCTGATTTACTTCTGAAATTTCCTGTGCTCTGATACCATGTATAAATTATACAACAAGCATTTATATATTGGATTCACCCGATATAAAAATTTAATAAAGTTAAATACTGAATCATTTCTACAAATATTTTGTAGAATTAAAAATACAATCAATAATCACATAAAGAAAAGAAGAATCAAATCACACATAACAAAGATGATTTCTTGGGCAAAGATTGTTGCTTAAAACCCCACTATATTCTATTGTATATTCAGCATGGATCATGAAACAAACACAATTTCTACTCTTCTCACAAGAGTCTCCAACACTCAGCTATTTGTCTCACATTGTCCTCACAGAAAACTGACCAATACTTAGCCAATTTCCAGCCTCCAGACAATCTTCCTTTCTTGCACAATCCCTAGTGGAATAGATCCCTACAATATAGGAATCATGGCCTACCTTGACTGTGAAAGTATCGTGGGAAATCTAATGGGTGTTTGATTGCATGTGTGAAAACCAATAATGTCACAACTGATAGTCAACTTCCCTTTCACCTAGATCTTAACAGGGTCTCCACTGGATCTAACATGCACGCAACTAATAATAGAAAGTATTTAGTTGCATGTGAGATCACTGGTTGTGAATTAATTAATATTTAATTCACTTGATCTCTTACTACTGTGTCTTTAGTTACAACTAGTAGAACTGAGTTTAACTCACTTAACTGAGTTAAACTGATTACAACATGCATTAACTAATGCACCACTACACTTCAAACTATGTTACAACTAGAATTACATTGCATGCCTCACCAACTACCTCTAACTCAAAATCCACTCGCTAAATGAGTTTATCACAATCAGTTAATTGTTACAAGTTATTTTGAGATTTAGATTATATTTTATTCTCCATTTCTGATTAAGGAATAACTAAAAATAGACATGCACCAAAAATAGGACTGTGGGCCCCACCCTAGTGTAGGTGCTTAATGCACTAGGCATGGGTGCTTTAATTTTCTTGTTGAATCTCAACACTTATTGCTAAACACAACAATCTACATGAAGCATGAATGAGACAACAACCAACAACATGTTTTATTTTTGACAGTATCTGTAATCAACAATATAAATATAAGAAAGAGCGCATAAATCATAGCTCAAATCACAAAATGACAAATCGATGATTCCAATTGAAAGAAAGATATTCAAATCATAAATTTAATTTGAGTCATCAAAACATTTCCATGCATATTGTAAGGAAATATGAACTCTAAAATATAACTCAGCATAACAATTACAAGTTCCAAATGAACCCTTAAATGATGAAAGTGCTAAAAATGAAAAAAAGGTCCTTACTCACCTAGCATGGAAGCAGAGATGTATATAAGCCTATGGATGAATATCACATATATGTTTAATCCTAAAAAGAAAATTTATCTTCATTGGATCTCTGATTTATACAACAAATATGCCATGTAATCTCTTTCCAACACATCTGAAATGAATTTCTTCGCATGTAGATACAACATCCTTTGGCACCAATTTTAGCCGTGTCAAATGTCCACTAGAAAAATGACCATTGGGCATAACCTTATAAATAATGTGGTGCCTTGTTATAGAGTAACCTTACACACCTTTCTGTAAGGTAAAATCAGTATATTGGACCATAAGGTGTTTCCCATTTTTATTACTCATTACTTATTTAAAAAATATATCATTGTCTATTATGAGGGTTCATCATATAAACTTAAGTTGCTGAGATCTTGGCATTGATGTGAGAATAATCTATACAATTTCATAATCCTAATCCATAGTTCTAAACCCTCAATACAACTAAATTGTTATGTGAGTGAATATAAATAAACACTTACATACACTATTGTTTATGATGTAAATAATTACGAGGCCACGGTAACTGCTCTATGTGAATATAGACACCTAGGTAGTCAAGGCACTAGTTTACACCAGTTTAAGACTGAACAAGGGTACCTAATAAGGATACAAACATCATTTAAAGTTTGAACCCAATTCACACCAACTTAAAATAAAAATAAAAAATATTTCGTCTGAAGCAACTTACCTGGTTCAATGAGTGTGGGATAAACATGTATGTACAAATATTAGAAAACTCGACTCCTAGTAACAAAAAACATCAATTGTAAATAAAATATCCTTGGTTGGACCAAATTTATCAGTAGAATAGGCACAAGTCATGGAAAATTCAAATTGCAAAAAAAGGCATTGTGGCAAAATTCATGACAAGAAGGAGGTGTCGTTGGTATTTTGGAACCATGAAATTGAAAAAGGTCCTTAATTACCCTTACATGGAAGCAGAGATGTATATAAGCTTATGGTTGAATATGAAATATTTCTTGAATGTGAAAAGACAATTTATCTTCATTAGATCTCTGATACATAAAACAAATCTCCCCTATGATCTCTTCCAACTCATCTAAAATGGAGTTCTTTATATGCATATGGAATATCCTTTGGCACCAAATTTCGTTGTGTAAACACTCCTCTAGAGAAATGGTTCTTTGGCATAAACTTATTCGTCATGTGGTGTCTTATTATAGAGTAACCTTAAACACCTTTCTGTGAGGTAAAATGGGTATATGGGACCCTAGGTAACTTATAAGGCATGATACCACTAACCCACTTTCTATCATTCCTAAAATCAAATCACTAGAATTTCATAGAATCTTTTCTCCTCCCCGAATAAGCTCTTCTTCTTCCTTTATTGTATCATCCTTTCATCACTCATCAATTATTTAAAAAAATCATTGTTTACCCTCAAGGTTCATTCCATAAACCTAAGTTGTTGAAAATTACCATCAAATTGAGCATGTGCTATACAGTTTCAGAATTCTAATCCTTCGTTCCGAACCCTCAATACAACGAATAGAAGAAATAAGCCATCAATGAGGGTTAGGGTGTCAGTGCGTCTATAATTTTGAGCACTAGAAAGCGAAAACATTGTACATTACAAATTTTTAAATGTTAGACCTGCGATTACATTACAAATTCGTAAATGTTAGATCTAGAAGTCCACGCTTAACCACTAACCCTCCAGTCAATTGCATGCCCCGTTTTTCCGTATCACTTGGCGTTCATCGTCTTTACAGTTATGATAAATCATCATATATAAATAAATAAATATAAATCTATCTTATAAATATAAGTGCTATCTTATAAATCTTTGAGTTACCATTTTCAAGCAATCGTAGTGATTCAATCCATATCCAATACTTTTAAAAGTTGTCAATTTTCATGATTCGGAAAGTCAAATGTGACTTTCCCATCAATTTGGATGCCAACCCTTCTTATGCATAATCGAAACTGTATTTTTGTCTTAGAAAACTTGTGCTCCTTAATTGATAGCTTGTGGTGGACTGACTTAAATGTTTTCAACTTAATCCTTGTTGTGTGTGCAATAACTAAGAGAATTTTTTGACAAGTGATAAGTTCTTGGCAATGATTGTATACCATCTTATGTATGTCCATATCTTGCTCTTCGTATGTTATTGAAGCTATGGAAAAATGGTTCATCAACCCTTTCCTACGTGTCATTTTACTAGTAGAAGTGACATTGATACTACAAAAAAAGTGGATAGTGATATTACGACAATAATTAATAGTAATTCTCAAGTAGTAATAACCGAAAACTTCTTCACTCTCTAGGGTGCATATAAGAATCCATCATGGCTAGTTCAGTAGAAGATTGCTTCAGAGTAATATTTTATCCGTCACACTCCTCGATTTTCATGGTGTGCAACATTGTGAGATCAGAATGACATTTTTTTTTTTTTTTTTCAGCACAAAAAAATACTTCTGGTTTATATAAAGTGTACCAGGGCACAAAACTATGCAAAAAAACAAAACCATATTTGGTTTTACAATATTCACTGTTTTCAAATCCACAGTCCAGATTTCTTCAGTTTTTTAGCATAAAAAAAAAAGCATCAAAAACTAACTCTTGTTTCTTGTTTTACTGATTTTGTTTAGTACAAAAACATAGAGGTCTGATTCATAGTTCACTTTCCATCTTATCGGTTCATTCCTTTAACAGGATTTTACAATATTCAGTTTAACACTCATCCTAAATTCTATCCACTAACAGAGTTCTTTTTTATTTTTTTTCCTAGCTAAAATTTAGCTTACCTTTCGCTTCCTGCCCATTTGCATTGTGGAGTTCATAGTACATATCGCCAAAACACCCGTTTAAACCCCTTTTTGAAAGTCTGTCTGCTTTAGTGTTTTTTTCCCTATAGATATGGCTGAAAAAGATAGCAGAGAAAGATTGCTTCAAAGAATTTATTCTCTCCAACCAATGTATAAGAGAACCCGGATTTAGCTGTGTACCTTTGTTTATATGTTCTATGATAACCTTCGAATCACCAAAAACCCTTAACTCCTCAATGTATAGTTGGCTAGCAAACCAGAGCAAGCCCCAGAGTGCTATGATCTCGGCCCTCATATTTGTCCCTCTGCCTCCATTCCAATATATTTTATAGTTGCACTCTGTGGACAGCCTTAACCAAGCCCCACATCCACAGTTTTGTTTTTGTGAAGCCCCATCAAAGAAACCGGCTGGGTATTGTAATTCAAAAGGCCTCATCTTTCTGGACAAGTCCCCTGGGGATTTCTGTATTACTTTTAGCTTTTCCACATTGCAATATACCTTTGCACAGATTTTCCCTGGTGTGCTTTGTTTCCCTTCAAAAATACATTTATTTCTCCCACACCATAAGTGCCAATGTAGTATAATGGGTATGGCTCTGTTTTTTTTTCCTCGCTTGAACCACCAGCTCATGCAATCGGTGGTCATCTTATAAACAGGAGCAGGAAATTTAAGTAACTGACAAAGCAAATTTAAAGTCTCAAGGGCAAAAGGACATCTATAAAATAAATGAACATTGTCTTCCCCATTTTATCCACACATCGGACATCGCCTCGAACCCTGCCATCCTTTCTTTTGCAAATTTTTCCATGTCAGATTTTTGTCCTTCCATATGAGCCACATAAGGATGACCATTTTAATCTGTACTCCCGTTTTTCACATCAATTTAAATTAGCTTTCCGGTTCTTGTTCAAGTCTTTTGTATGTCAAAGCTGCATATGCAACCTTCATGTTAATCTGAGTGTTCATATGGGTGCCTCTCCAAGTCAAACAATCTCCATCTCTGTTTTTTCTCAACCCCATGCCTCTTAAAACACTGATATAATGATCCCAATCCTCTTTATAATTTACCTCTAATCCTAGCTCATGGTAATTTTTCCAGCTTGGTATATCTGAACTCCAGTTTCTTACTATCTGTGCCAAGTAGAAAATACCTCTGCTATTTAAAAATTCAAGGGTACCGTCTTTCAGTGGAGTGGTGAGTTCATAGCCTAGCATATTCTTACTGCCTATTTGTAACTTGCATCCAGCTTCAAATCTCCATACCAGGTTCTCCTTGAAATCACCCCAGCAATTGCTAAAACCTCTCCAAATTTCTGATCTGCACTTTTTGACCTCCCAGCCCGTAATAAGGATGTCCTCTGGATTCCGTGTGTCAATGTATTTTATCCTTATTTATCCGCCCAGAGGCAGTCTTTAGTAATGCACCTCCACATTGATTTGAATAAGAGCGCCTTCCCAAAATTATCCAGGTCCAACAGACCCCATCCCCCCTTCTCCCTTGGCTTCGTAAGGCACTCCAGTCTTGCCAAATGGATAGTCTTTCTTTCTTTGCCCCCACTTCAAGTGAAACTCGCAATGATTTTATTTATCTCCGCAATAGTCTGTTTTGGAATCCTGAAAAATATGAGCCCAGTAGACTGTGAACTGTTGCAACACTGCTTGTGTTAGAATAAATCTGCCCCCTCTTGATAACCACCTTGATGCCCAAACTTGGATCTTTTTCTTATATTTCACAGCTAGCCATTTCCAATCCTCCATCGTGTACCTTGTCGACTTCAACCGAAAACCAAAATAAGTCAGTCCATTTCTAAGAAGAGCTAATTTAAAGTTAAATAGAGGCCCCAACTCATCACGTTCCTCGTCCACCTGGTTTGCATAAAAAACACAAGATTTGACATCGCTGGCCTGCATGCCTGTTGCATGACAAAAACCATTCAAGATGATTCTGAAATTTTCCCAATTTCTTTTCTCCTTCTCCCCAAAGACGAGTACGTCATCAACAAAAAAACTGTGAGTTACCAGCATTTCTCTGTAGATCTTTAAACCATTAAAAGTGCCATTTATACTAGCTTTTTTGAGCTTTAAACTAAAAGCATCCATGATCAAAATAAATAACAAGGGGGATAATGAACAGCCCTGTCTTAATCCCTGGCCTGGATTGAAAATAGCAGAAGCAGTTCCATTTATAAGAACTGCCATTGATGTCTGTGTAATACACGCCATAATCCACACCACCAGCTCCCTATCCAAACCGATTTTGAATAAAATCATCCTTAAAAAATTCCATTCGACCCTATCATAGGCCTTATTCAGATCTATTTTCATGACCACCCCGTCCAAATTTTCTATTTGCATCGAATGAAGTATTTCTTGTGTGATGGCAATAGCTTCATGTATACTCCTATCCTTCAAAAAACTTGCCTGCTCCCTAGTTATGTGTTTTGCAAAAAAATTCTTAATTCTTTCTGCAATAATCTTGGAATTTATCTTGTACAGGGTGTTACAAAGGGAAATGGGTCTATAATCTTCAAATGACAGTTTCCCTTTCTTTTTAGGGATCAAAGCAAGGAAAGTAGAGTTTATGGCACCATGCATACTCCCTGTGTTTTTTACTTCCTCTGCCATCTCCGTAAGGACCGAAGAAAAAACATCAAAGAAATGCAGAAAGAAATCTGGGGTCCAATCATCTGGCCCCAGACTCTTATCTATTGCAAAATATTTCAGGATGGATTTAATTTCCTCCGGGCTGGCCTGTTGTTTTAAAATATTAAGTTCCTCCTGGTTAAACATGATGGGAAAATCTTCAATATATTCCATTTGAACCCCAATGTTTGGCTGAGCTTGTTTCTCATATAAAGCTTCAAAGTACTCCACCACTGCCCTTTTTATATCCTATGTTTTGGTATATGTAACCCCATTTGCATCAATCTCCCATATTGCATTTGAACACCTTCTCCCATTTGCCACCTTATGAAAAATTTTTGTATTTTTATCCCCACTTTGTAACCATGTCACCCTGCTCTTCAATCTCCATTCCTCCTCCTCCATAAGCAGATGAGTCCTATATTCATCTTCTAGTATCTCCAATTTGTCCCAATAGTCGTCCTGTTGTCTGCCCTCTTCTATATCCTTTAAAATCGCAGACCTTTCCTTCCGGATTTCTATTATTTTGTTCTTCATTTTTTTCTTTTGTCCCAATGCCCATTTTTTAACCAGTTTCTTTAAATGCCGCAAGGTCATAGAACGGTATGTCATTGCTGTCATATTTATCGATCTCTTATGTCTGTTCATGTAGTCTCGAATCAGCAAATTAAAAGAATCAACGGTTAGCCAAGATCTGTTGAATTTAAAAGGTATGTCGCCTTTTCTTTCTTCAAAGTCCCACAGTAAGGTAATAGGTCTATGATCTGACACAATAAGATCCTCCACATTAGCTATCATATTGCCCATGTGTAATCTCAGGCTATTGCTAATAATGAATCTATCCAGCACTTTTCCTATGAATTCACCGCCTTTCCTGCCATTTAACCATGTTGGGAAATTATCAATGAAAGAAATATCACTGGATCCAGAGTTCCTAAGGATCTTCTTTATGTCCTCCATCAACGAGTCCCTTCTCCCTTTATCACCCCAAATTTTAGAATCATGTAATACACAGTTTAGATCACCAACTATTAAGAGGTTTTGAATTGATAGGATCCCACAAGTTTCAATCTGCCTCCAAAAGATTAACCTTTCCTTATAAGGTGCATACATATTGATAAAATTAATACGATGTTTGAAACCCCTGCAGTGGCCTGAAAGAAGGATGCCTCCAAAGAAGCTGTAAGCTCTCATGTTCGCCCATTTGGGATGCCACAGAGCCACCAACCCTCCAGATTGTCCCTCTACATCAATTGCTGCCAAATGCTACTCAGAGTAGATAGTACGAAAGTACAAAATAGCACTATCAGTAGAATGCATAGTTTCCTGAATAAAAATGAAAGTAGGTTTACACAAAAAAAGATAATTCTTGATCGATAGGAATTTTTCTTTCCCACCCAGCCCCCTAATGTTTAGAGAGACAATCTTCATGGGGAAACTAGGTTTTTCGGGGTCAATGCTCCAAGGACCCTGTTAATGGCTAAAGATACTGGCACATCTCTAAAGTCGCTATCCGGATAAATGTCCTGCAAATTTGATACCGGTATAGTTTTCTTTTTCCGTTTATAATTCCCCTTTCCCCGCCTGATGGTAACATTTGATCTCGATGACGGGCTGATAATAATATTGGTGGGAGAAAGACTGCCCTTGAATACAGGGAGCGACATCAAAATAGGATCAATGCCAGACAAGAGTTCCTCTACATCGCTCCCTATGGAATTTCGTGGGGAGGAGGGCTCCAAAGTAGTATGAAGAGGAGAGACAAGGGGCACTGTCAAAGGATCCAAGACAGAATCAGGATTCTCAATGGAAGAGTCCAGAATTGATAGTGAATTTGTTTTCACCAAATCGACTCCAGAATCAGGGGTATCCTCAGCCAAAGATAAAGTCGGGCTGGCTCTCATGCCCTGGGAGATAAAAGAAGAGAAACCCCCCCCCCCCTCACAAGACGAGAGAAGATGCATAAACGAATGTGGCACTGTCTTTGGATGATCCACCTTTGCAGTAGGTAAAGTATAGTTTGAAATACAATCGTCAGGAAAATCAGTACAATGTATAGACTTACCCATTTCCACTGTTGGAGCCCTGTCTGCTTTAACCTCTCCATCGGTTCTCATTTGCCTCAGATAGTCCGCCTTTTTCCTATAATCCACTGAAGGATCCAATCTCCGCGGGAAATTTTTCAGGATGTGTCCCGTCGCATGACAGCCATAGTAGCGAAAAGGCCCCTGCCAGTAGTCAACAGTTTGGCGGTAGATAATGTCGTTCCACTGTAAATTGATGAATGTTGGCAATCCCCCGGTGAATGATGCTTCAATAAGTATCCATGTCGTGCGCTTATCATAGATGCCAAAACATTTAGGATCCACATAGCGACATTTCCCTAGACAATCCCCAATCTCCATTAAAGCCTTTTGACTCCAAAAATGCAAAGGCAAGCCGTCAAGTTTTACCCAAAGCAGGTGATTTATAGGGGCATTTAAAGACGGGTGAAAACTGATATCCCAGCGATGTAAAGCCAGGAAACACCTCCCACTCACCCAGGTGTGACCGAGGACCGCTGTGACGTCTTCTTCCTTTAACAGATGAAAAAAAAACCAACCTTGTTCCAGTTTGCTAAGGATGGGCTTATATCCCAACAATTTCTCCAAGGATCCTAGAAGCCACTTCATCACGTCACGCTGTCCGTGGTTTTGGAACTTCCATCTACCAATAACAACGCGGGTTGTGAGGCTTTCCAGCCTTTCCCACATGACATCAGTACCAAAACTTAGAAAACGGCCCTGTGCACCAGGCTTGATGGTCTTCGAACTCCCTCCGCCATGTATCACAGGATCAGATAAAAGGGTTTCGCTGCACTCAGCCTCAGAGCTCGCTGGTTCCTCTGATGTTTTTTTCAAACCATCTCCCACAGATGCCAAACAAGCTTGATTTCGAGAAATGTCGGGTCTCTTTGTTCCTGTCACTTCCACCACCCCAAGTTCACGTAGGAAGGATAGATCAATTACTTCTTCGTTACACTTAGCAATGAAAGTTTAAATCTCCCCCATTCCCAAAGTCTTGATTAAAAAATAAATAAAAGATTTCCGGAATATCTCGTCCCCACCCACGTCAATCCCAAAATAATGGAATTAAAACCCGGCTCCAGAAGCTATACCTGCAATCGCCACCGAGCAGGGGAAAACGAAACTATAGCTCACCACGTAAGGGAAAGAAGCTTCCGCCATATCAAGGTAGTTTAAGAATTTGCCCAACTACCCTGACAAACAGTACATCAGGGTGGTGCGAAAAAAACTTTAGAGTCGAGGACAGGCCAAAATGTTAGTAGAGTGTAACCGTTGAATGAACGTCACAACAGACTTTTCCGATCATGATATTCCGGTGAGTTTCAAAAATAATCCGGGAAGAAACTCAGGCACAAACGGGAAAACCAAACTGGAGAAACCAGAGGACACAGGAAACCAAGGCTATGGAGAAAACCAATCTCCCAAGTCCATGGGCATCCACCACCCAAATGCCCATACACTGGTTCACTATAATAAGCAATTCCCATCAATGCAAAAACAGATGGGAAGAAATAACCAACCCGTTCCAGAGTATATGTTCCTCAAAACACACTAAGGACACCATCCCAAAACAATACTCAAAACATCTTTAAAAAGAGGTTTGAGATCCGGCCCCAATCAAATCATGGTCCTCAGGATCAATATTCATCAATAGCACGAATTTCAAACTCCCTCAGAACCAAAATGCACCAGTGAAACAGGTCAGTGCACAAGAGTCACTTCAAAGCATAAGATCAGAGGCATTACCATGAAACCTATCCATTGTTTGCTTGCATCTGCGTCCCTTTCACAACAGTTTTGCCCAAGCTCTGTGTCATCTTTGCTTTCTCTAAAATCACCTTACTGATATCCCCATTGTCTAATCTCACATACCATATTATTCCACCATATTATTCCTATACTAGCTGCTGGAGGAAGCAGGTCTGTATTCAAGCCTCGAAAAAACCAATCCTTAAAAAAGACATCATAAAGCCCACCAAATCACCAAGAACAGAGAGCTAGAGTTTATAAAAATAGATGGCAAGGCCGAGCAGGTGACATTCACTCTGCAGAGGAGCTGACTGTGAAAGCCATCCATGAAAACGGGGATCCCAAATTCTTCCAGCAGATGCAACACTTTAAACGCAGACTGGCGCGGATATGGCTTGCGTTCTCCCGCCATTCCTGAAAAATCCGCCAAACTCTTCCGCGTCGTAACAGCAGTTTCTAATGGCCCCGAGACTCACAGTTGCAGACTTTCTTTCTGTTCTGCATGCTTAACACTTGCAGCGGCTTCTAATTATCTATAACTGTCTATATAACAGAGTTTTAACAGGTATAATAATGTGCAGGTACATTATCACACGATGATGAAAGTAGCTCAGCAAATCCAAAGCCAAGATGGAATCCGAAGCCCGAACAGGTCCAGATTTTGGAAGAGATATTCAACTCCGGTAAGCTGAACCCTCCACGAGAGGAAATTAAAAAAATCACCACTAAGCTGCAAGAATTTGGAGAAGTTGGGGAGGCCAACATCTTCTACTGGTTCCAGAATCGAAAGTCCAGATCCAAACAAAAGCAACGACAACAGGGTGCACAGAGGTCTAGATCCAGCGCAGAGAGCAGTAGGGCCACACCAAAACCTTTGGAGGCCACACCAAAACCTAATTCCCTCTGCCACAGTGCTGAATCCTCCTCCTCTTCTGCGATGCCGGCCGCTTCATTTTCGACTCATCAGGACCACCAATTTTATCGTGTTCGGATGAATAAACTAGCTCCTTCTCTATGTGGGATTTTAACATAAAGGAACTCCATCTGGATGGTAATCAGCTGAGTGGCAGCATTCCTTCTTCTCTGTTCAACTGTACGAGGTTTCAATTGATTGAATTTTGAGGGAACCAGCTCAGCGGAATAGTGCCTATGGAGCTGGGTCAGTTGACCGATCTCCGGATGCTTCACTTTTGGGGCAATCACCTGATTAGCGGTCTGAGATCAGAATGACCATACCTTCAATTTTTTGTAGATTTCCTGCTAATTATGGACCTGCCTCATTGGAAGATCGAAATTGGGTAGCCTGGGAAACTTCCACATGTTGAGAAACCAAATATTCTAAAAGAAGTGTCTTAACTCTCCTGGGTGCATATGGGAATCTCTCGCAGCTTAGTGCAGTAGAAGTTTGATTCAGAAGGATTTTGTACCCGTCACACTCCTCCATTTCATGGTGTCAAACACAGTGACCTGAGAATGACCATACCCTTCCAAATCTCCACATCTCAACACCTTGCGATCGTTGACACCACTCAAGCATTCACAACCATGATTATTTCCCTTTGCTCCAATATTGTGATGTGCATATTGCTCGTGTAGCCACAGTTGGGCCCCCATCATTCCATCTCATGTGCCCCAGCTCCGTTTCCGACTCACACTCATGACTCATTTTCTATAACCGCCTATTGGTTGTGGAAGGGTAACCACCTCTGTGAAGGTATTCAAACCCTGCACCTACAAGAACATATTTAGTATAACAGAAAACCCATATAAGTTACAATAAACCTTGAACAAGACCATCTCTGGAGACTGTTCTCCACATTGTTGCAGCAAAGCTCCCACTGCAGCGTTCGTTTATATTAATCTCTCCTTTCGCCTCCTGCAATCTAACCCAGAATAATTATGTACATAATTCAACTAGACATGAGATGGTTAGTGGTCATCAGTTGGAATAGTGGCTGCTACAACAATGGAAACCATGGTGTTTATTCCAAAAAAATTGTGTCCTATGCACAATTTGTAGTAACCATCTTCACTCCAATCAGTGCCCCATGAATGCATAATGATCCATAATGGAAACCTACCAGAGGCATACCTCGCTGCACCGTATCCAACAAGTAATACTCTGGGATTCAAATTTTGTTTAATTGAAATATAAGGTCAAGAGACTCTGACCACATATGTTTGGATGAAATTAACATTGATACCCACTGTAACAAACAACATTCATTGATCACAATTCACAATCATTAAGGACATAAGATATTAGAGGATCGCAATAATTAATAAAATAATATGTCAAAATATTACAGAATCTTTCCAGCTAGGCCCATTCATCACAAGATTGGTTGCAATTTGGTTTGATCGATTGACATTGTGTTGAAGTTGGAAGCCATAGATGCAAATTTAGTCCTGTCAAACTTACAAGACACCTCAATTCCTGTGCATGGGTAATCTCCCTTCCTTTGGAAACCACCAACTTTAATATTATGATATAGAACCATTTATTCCAGCTTAAAAATAAACAAAAATAATGGATTACATATTATAATATTTCAATATAGCACCATTTTCTCCAACCCCAAAATAAATAAAAAGGAAAAAAATGATCATAGACCTATATCACCAAAAGATGAGTCATTTAAATCTACCCCTATCTACCAATAGAGAGAAGAAAAAAAAAACGAAACAACATGATGGCTGACCACATTCCTATATCGAATACATAGTCATTTAAACTCTATCACATTTAAGGATACACTTTCTAAATGTTAATTAAATCGGAAATTGATTCCTATATCCAATACAAGAGTCATTCAAACTGGATCACATTTAAGCATACGCTTTCTAAATGTTACTTAAAAATGAAATTGGATACACTTTCTAAATGTTAATTACATATGAAATTGATTTAAACGGTGTTATGAAAAAACATTTTCTGTTTTTAATTGAATCTTATTTTCTAATTTTAAAGGCTTGAAAAAAAGCAACCAAAATAGACTCAACCTTTTTAAATTTTCTATTTGCCAAAAAACAGCCAAAATAGAGTCGACCTTTTTAAATTTTTCGTCTGTTGTAGTAAGTTGGTAGCTGGGTTGTACTGAAATGATTGACTTACTTATTCATGAAAAGCAACATTGAAATTTTATGTATGATAATTTCATATTTACATATAATTTACGACATGGGTTTCAATTGAGAAAAAATTACATATTTTTCAGTTAGGTTGTACTGAAATGATTGACTTAGTCATGAAAATAAACAATGAAATTTTATGTATGATAGTTTAATATTTATATTTAAGTTAAGACATGGTTTTCAATTCAACAAAAATTACATAGTTTTCAATGATAATGATATATATTAGATTATATTTCAATCATTGCAATATTTTATAATGTCTGAAATTTTATATATGTTAATTTAATATTTACATTTAAGTCAAGAAATAGTTTTCAATTGAGTAAAATTACATATTTTTCAGTGATGATGACATGTATTTGATAATATTTCAATCATAGAATTAAACCTATCGTTAGAAGGCATAACAATATTAATAACAAGGTACATCAACTAAAGAGGATTACTACTATATAGTACTAGAGGCCTTTGTGTTTCCATTACACACTGGCTTATGAAACTACAAGCAACTTATCAATATACTATGCTTATTATGGGATTATTGCATATTCTTTTACCTTTGGAACGCATGTTAAACACGTGTTTCTCTTAACATAGGTAATGTTTGAAAGCTAGATGTGACATGAATTGTACACATTATATAGCTATACCTACATAATGAAATTGTTTGGAATATGCATAAATTTTGAGAGCACTTGGTTATGGCCAAAAATCGTTATTGGGACAAAAGAGCACTTGGTGTAACCTACAAAACCAATCAGTTATAAAATATCGTCAAGGAATTTCTGTTGCGGTTGGCAAGAGATAGAGTTAAAGGTAGTAAGCCCTACTACAGTTAGTAAAGCGCTAGATAAAGGTCGTTGGTAAGACAAAACAACCCAATCAGGGGAAACCCTAAAGAAGGTAGGTAAGGCTATAGGTTAGTTGTTGGATCCTCACCAGCAATATTGTATAGCCAAAAAACCCTACCAACTTCCCTTTCTGGTGAGAACCCACCACATAACTCTATTACTCTTTGATCGTGATTTCCATCGAAAAAAAATTATGTAATGATCCATGCAAATGTCGATTTCAATCCAAAAAAAAAACTCCGAGACAAGAAGAAAATGGTTAGAAAAACACCGAGTTAAGTAAAGATAGTGTAAACCATTCGCACTAGTGATTCCAATAGGATTCCCAATTAAGGTCTTGCAAATTATTTACGTGGGTGGTCCATCTCCTCAACAACTCTGTGAGATGTTTCACACCCCTCTTCTCTACATGAATAACCTACAACCCAAAATATTTTGACAATAGGAAGAACATTTGAAACCCCTTCCCACCTAAGCATACTTCCTAACCATTTTCCATTCTTTTGCCTCATCGAGAGCTTTCCCTTGGTGGCCGAGTCCACTCCTATGTATAATCCATGTGAAGGGGAATTTTTCAAATTTTTCCTCGACAAAGATAATGGATTACCCAAGGTGCAACCAACTATTAATGTTTCAAACAACTGTCTCTGTAACAGAGTTCTGGAACATCACTCGGGCACCCATGCTATGCTACATCTCAAAACCATTTGTCCCTGATTCATCCTCTTCTGAATCCCATATAAAATTGGCATAAGAGCTGTTATCACCATATTGAGTCCTGTTGGGCTGCTTCAATGGTCAACTTGGAGTAACTATTTCAAAGCACTTGTAACTAGAATTTATCCTTTCCAGAATGAGAGGGCTCTCTCAAATTGATCAAGGATATTCAATGAACAACTTGAAAGTAGATGGCTAACTCTGAATTGGATTGAATTTGTTTTTGTGTAGGTGAAAGATGTATAAGGTTTACTACCATTGGGCTTGTGGAGTCAATAGGAAAACTAAGTCACAACTCAATCTATCTCATTGAAGTTGGGGAAATTGTATTCTTATAAAACCACACATGAAGGACAGAGAAGCAGGTTATATTCATATAGGAATTTGGAGCATGTCACCATGAATTCCAAGTGATTACACATAAACAAACTAATAAAACATGAAAAAACAGAAGACTACGTGTATAAAGTAAGTAGGAGCATGTAATCATGAATTCCAAGTGATTATACAACTAGAAAACTGGAGAGAAATTAAAATCATGATATAAGAAACATACATAAGAATACATAGAATAATCTCAGGTCTAAACTATGTTGTTGCAACTGTATAGTACTGATGGACAAAGATTACAAGAGTAATGTCTTCATAACATCTCCCAACCCCCTCTAACTCTAAAACTCTCCCATTTATAGAATGAGAACTCATAAAAATGATTTCCCACCTTCCTTACCTCAAATTCCCACCTCAGAGACCTATTTAAAACATGATTCTATCACTCAGAGACTTCCTCGGGATATTTCTGTTTTGCAGAGTTTGAATACAAAAAGGACTCTTCTCTCATTAATAGTTCAACAAATAAATTTAATAAACCTTATCAACTGCAACTAACTAATTTTTTGAGTGTACTAGGATGTTGATGTGTCATTATGCCATGTGGATGTTGAGCTGGACCTCCTCCAAGTCGAATTTTTACAATGTTTTCACAAATCTGGTTAGCGAAATTTATGAAAAATAGGCTTCAAATATGAGTGTATAATTTCTAAACCCTAATGGATTTGTATAAATTGAGAGAGGTTTTTGTACATGGACCTGTGCTGAAGAAAAAAAATCTTTCCAATTTCCAAAGTCTTTTATTATTTGGTCAGAAATCAAGTGTGAAATTGACTTCTAAAATAATCATGTACAGAAATTTTCGTAGCGCTCATTTTGTAGCGACATTTCGTAGGGCCTCTGTTTGAAACACTTTTGCCAATAAATTTGACTTTCTGCTACCATGAGCCTTTAAAACATGTTAGGAGGGATTCATGAAACATGTCTTCCCACTTTTAAGGAGCTGCTGCCATCACACATGATGACATACCTCCATGATGAATTGATAATTTGAAAATGAGCTGGACAACTTTGTGGACCAAATCAGTATGAAAATATCCTCCAAACTATCTTTGACCTCCACATGTGATCATCTGAAATTTAATTCACTACTTCAAGACAAAATCCCTTCAAAATTCAACTTGCTTCTAAAATAAGGGAAAACAAGGCAATTTCGTAGCAACTTTTGGTAGAAAATTTAATTTACCAATTTCCACCACCTCTTAGCTCTCTTTTCTTTCATGGATCTATTTGATATGTTTAAAGAGATAATACAAAATTTTCCCAAGATTTAATTTCAAGTTTAACCACCCTTTTTATCAAAAAGTAATCTTCAGAAATTTCGTAGTGTTTTTTTTGCTTCAAGCCTCACTGATGCTATGAAAACACAAAGTGAAAAAAAAAATTAAAAATTATCCTTTTTCTTCCAAATTTCACCTGCAGGTATGAAAATTGATATGATGAAGTATGATCATGCAAAATTTCCTCTTACCTTCTTCTAAAAACATCCTGTTCAACTTTAGCAAGTTTATTCATCAATAAAATGACTCTATTTTTTCTGAAAAAATAGGGTTCAGAGATGAGCTCTTATCTCCCTATCCTTGATAGATGTTGCAAAAATGAAGGAGGTTTCGGTAGGTTAGTATGTTTTTAAGAAAAAATTATCTTGGTTTTTTGAAAACCATCTCCAGCTATCAAGAATCTGCATTCTAAAACATGTATAAAACAAGAAAATTCTGAATTCTGAAAATAGAGCCGAAAGGCATCTTTGAATCTTTGTAGCACCTCTAAGAAAAGTGAGAGAGGTTAATGTTATTTCATATGTGTTTGACAATAGTCTCTCTCAGTTTCTTAAAATACTTCTCTGTTTGCCTAGAAACAGTCCTTGAAGTTGACTTCTCAAAAGTGAAAAAACAAAGAAATCCTTATATTTGCTACAAAATTATCAGGTAGTTTCATAACGAAATTTTCTTATTTTGAACTAAATTTGCTACGAAACTGTGTTTAACTAGATAGTGGCTAATTTTTTTAATTTCAAGGCATGGGTGTGAAAACAAAAAGACATGGAGTGTAGTTGATTGATGTGACATGACTCAAGGTGGTATTTTTGACATAGGATAAACATGATTTAGTAAATTCTTCATCAAAGAATTGACCCAACATGACATAACATGAATCCTATGGTCAACTTATCAAAACAAATTTTGAAAATTTTGAGTGTGATAACAGTGGCTCCACTTGGGATGGTGTGCCCCTGTGGTACAGCAAAGAACTTGTAGTTCTAGTGCCGCCTCCATTGAGCTAGTCCCATCTTCAAAATGAAAGCTTGCAACCCTGTAACCTTGGCACTGAAAAACAAATAGCTGCTAAAGAACTAAAAATACACATGTTGAATTTAAAATTGAAACTAAGAAAATGCTTGATCTTCAAGCTTATTTATATACAAATGATCCTACTCTACTTGTTTAGCATAAAAGTTGAATCAAGTGATCTCACTCTTCCAATGAAGCCAATCAAGAAGTGGAGTACTGGATTGGAACGAACATTCCACTTCTTTGATCCTAAAGCCATTCTTGAGAGATGACAACTTGTTCCACCATATGAATTTGTATACATAACTAAAAATCATATTGAAATTCATTCCTATAGAAGCTTCCAACAAAGCTACAAAAGGATCTTTGAGAGTATGCACAAATAATTGTTGTTGATCAACAAGAAAGTGTGAGTAAATATGATCCTTTGATGGTGTTCCTTGTTCACATTCTTCATTATAACCCTTGTGACCTTTCTCAAATAAACAAGAAAAAATATGTTGATCGTTATTTTCATTTGAGAGGAAGAAATACTTGGAGTACTCTTGGACACATTCAAAAGGAACTGCCTCATCATGTACCACAAAAATTTCTAAAGGTAACTCTTCATATGATTCAATAAGCATACCCATATGATTGTCTAAAAATTTCTTTTCAAAATTTTCTTCATTTGATGTAGGCTGATGCAAGGAATGACATGAAGAATAAACTTCTTCCTTTACCTGAGGATTATAGAAATTATCTTCTAGTATTTCCTCTTGTTGTTTTAAATGATTCTCATATTCATGATGATCAAAAGACTGACAAGTCTGCTACAACTTTTTATCAAACACACAGAGGATGTAACATGATTGTCATAAATAAAATCTTTCTAGGTTTCATTTTCATCCAAGAGAGAGGCTATCCTTTCTCCTTGGTGATGAAAGGGATTTTCATGAAGGGCCTCTAAAATATCCTCATCCATGAACTCATCATCTTCATAAAAATTCTCCAAATATTCAATAAAAATCACACAATGTTTACAACAGTCTTTGATCAGCAATAAGGAAGAATGAAATTATTTATACATCTCATAAAATGCAACATGGAAATCAGCAAGAGAATATAAGGAACCATTTGGCAGGCTTTCGTACCAAGACCATGATTTTCCTTCTAAATTTACCATAATCATCTTCATGAGAAAATCCTCAGGGAACTGAACCTTAAGTCTATGTACATGCATATGGAATCTAACCAAATTAAGAGCAACATTATCTTTCTTTTCATCTTTAAATATAGGAAGATTAGTTAACCAATTGACCTTTGGCATAGGATTTGGAAAACCAGGGATAGGAGACTGATTCCTAAGGGCATACCTCGCATTTATTCTTGTAATGGAACTCATATTGGAGCTTCATCAAGCTACTGATCCTCAAGCAGTGGAGTCACCTTCCAATTAATTATTTGATGTGTGGAGTTTCCAGAGTCGAAATACATCCAATATGTGCCTAAGTGTCTGCTTCTCTCAGACCTTAGAATTGAAACTTTGTCGTTCTTCATAGAGAAAATTTACACCTTCGTCCCTGGCAACGATGCCAAAATTTTATCACCAAATTGAGTCTTGTTGGGTTGCTTCAATGGTCAACTTGGAGTAACTATTTCAAACCACTTGTAACTAGAAATTAGCCTTTCTAGCCTGAGAGGGTTCTCTCAAATTGATAAAGGATATTCAATGAAAAAATTGAGAGCAGATGGCTAACTCTGAATTGGATTGAATGTGTTTTTGTGTAGGTGAAATATGTATAAGGTTTACTACCATTTGGCTTCTGGATTCAATATGAAAACTAAGTCACAAGTAAATCTATATCATGGAAGTTGAGTTAATTATATTCTTATAAAACCACACATGAACAAAAGAACAACAAGCTATAAGCATATAGGAAGTTGGAGTATGTCACCATGAATTCTGAGTGATTATACATAAGAAAACTAATAAAACATGACAAAACATAAGACTAGGTGTATAACGGAAGTTGGAGCATGTAATCATGAATTCCAAGTGATTATACAACTAGAAAACTAGAGAGAAAGTAAAATATTGATATAAGAAACATACATAAGAACACATAGAAGAATCTTAGGTTTGAAATAGGCTACTGCAAATGTATATTACTGATAAACAAAGATTACAAGAGTAGTGCCTTCATAACATCTCCCAACCCCCTCTAACTCTAAAACTCTCTCATTTATAGAATGAGAACTCATAAAAATGATTTTCCATCTTCCTCACCTCGAATTCCCACCTCAGAGACCTATTTCAAAAATGATTCCACCACTTGGAGACTTCCAAGAGATATTTCTTTTTTGCAGAGTTTGAATACAAAAAGGACTCTTCTTTCATTAATAGTTCAACAAATAAATTTAATAACCCTTATCAACTGCAACCAACTAATTTTATGAGTGTATGTAATGTTCCAAAATTTTAGCCTCCAAGCTAAATGGAACATTAGATTTAGTAGCAGCTCTAGCCGGTGAATAAATGGGAAGAAAATCCCATAAGTCTCTTAAGGAGGAATAAAATACTCCAAACGTAAAAGGGGAAACTCTTTCTAGCTCAATAAAACACCTCCATGTGTGAACTGGGTTCAAATCAAGCTACTTTGACCAAGTCAACAACGCAGTTTTAGTGGAGGAGGAATCCAAGGAGCAATAACGCAATTTTGGAGGGAGATGCATCTTTGGATGGAGATGACCTAATTTAGTGGGGCCAGGGGCAAGAAAACTCATGTTTTATATAAGGAAGAGGATGGAAACATTATTATTCATGTCTTAGTTTGTTATTCTTGTCTACTAGGACTTGTTTCTACTTTGCTGCTTAGCAAAGTTGCAGTGTTGTTTAGCACTGGGTGTTCCCGAGCAAGAATCCCACCTCTCTCCTTGAGGAGCTTCATTGAGAGAGTTTGTATTAATCATTCCATATCATGTTTTTAGGCCAATATTCAGCCTACATCATCAGCACAACTTTTTCCAGAGATTGTGCAGTGTTGTTGGGTGTAGCAGTGGAAGGTATTGGAATCCCAGCTTCTGAGCTGGTTTCTCATTGGAGGAAGCTTTCCTTCACTTGAGAGATATATTTGGAGAGCTCCAGAGCTTATTTCATATCTGTGGTACCATACCACACATTTCCCATACATTCCCAACGTTGTTTATTCCAGGGAATGCATTATTTTGGAGGTAGTGCTTAGTGCATGGTTTGGTGGCTCCATTGTTCAGTTTCCTTG
>CM076575.1:1892908623-1893019039 GCA_034641835.2 Pinus albicaulis | reverse complement strand
TGTTAGAGTCGGTCCTTGCAGCCCTCCGTCAGTGATCATTTCGTCTTTTGCATATTCATTATTAGGTGTCTCGCTTGTTCCACTTCGTTGCATTTCACTAGGATCATGCCATGAACTGACGAAGGGTACGTAGATCTTTATCATTTCTCATGTTTATACTGCAGTAGCTATTTTAAAAATTTTATCAAAAAAATTATTCATAGTCATTGTCATTATATATATGGTCATTAAAAATGTCAATAAGTGTCCTAGGTCTTGGTGTCTAGGGTTTTTTAGTCATTTATATACTAGTCATAAAGCCTGCAAGGTGAGGAAAGTCCAGTACTTGTGATTTCTATTTTTATTATCATCAGCATTTAAAAAAAAATATATATTTCTAGTCCAAAACTCTGTTTTGGAACTAGAAATTTGTCATTATCATTTTGTAATAAATTTGTAATTGTTCCGCCATGAAAACATTGTCAAAAGCAGACCCCTGGTCTTTTCTCTAGCCAAGATAGTCATATCCCTGCAAGAAGACAGCAAAATCATTAGTATCGACCTCAAAAAAGCCAAAGGAAGTTTGTATTTGAAAAGCCAAAAGTGAAATTACAAAAAACATTTGTAATATGGGTTTGAAGTTTGATTTGAAATAAAATCTGATTGTGAAGATATTTGTGACATGTATAAAAGCCAAACAAGTTTCATTTGAAACAATTCATAGCTCCCAAATCGTGTTTGCAAAGTGGAGGGCCGATTTCAGAGTTTTGAAGTGCGTGGACAGAGTTTTGGGGCTGCGCGACCCACGTGGAGGCAGAGCGACCCACCTGGGCAGCGCGACCCACGCAGACCATCTCAGCAGTGTAAATTTGCCAGGGGCGCGACCCACCTGGGCCGAGCGACCCACGCAGAGGCTGCGCGACCCACGCAGACACAGGGTTTCGAAATTTAGTTTGAGCGCCCAGTCTTGCTAGGAATCGACTCAACTTGCCTTCAAACAGGTTTCTATCAATTGCTTGATGTTTTTGAACGCATTTGTGGCATCATTGGTGGTTTCAAATGTTCAAACGGAGGATTTAAAACCCCACAGTCATAGCATTATTGTTTTCAGGGTTTTAGGATGAAAATGAATGGTTGAAAGAGTTTGTTTGCTATCTTATGGCAGTGATACATCCAGCTTTACATATGATATCAATTTTCCCTCATGCCCATTATGCCACTGCAACCATTGCTATTATTATACCATGTTTAAACCTTTTGTGCCATGGTGACTGTGTTTGTAATGAGTCTCATTGCCCAATGTAAAATATGCTCATGACTTTGTTTCAAATTGCCCATTGAGGCCTTTGTGGTTATTACTCATAAACAAACACATGCTATTGATGCCATGCCCTCCCTTTGATTAGATGTGTTCAAACTTTTGAAAGTTGCCTGCTCTTATTTGGTCAAAATTTCACTTGCATTCAAAACAGAGATTGTGCCTTTTTCAATCCATTTAAAGCTGAGATTTTATCCATGATTTGATTCCTTGTTGGTGCTTTGACGATGGGAATATTGGTTGGGTGTTAAAACATACATCCTAATTTTTCTTTCACTGCATTCATATCAGTATACACATTGCCAAAAGCTTGATCAGAGATATGTCAGAGACAGAGTCAGAATATGAGCCAGGGTCAGGCAGTGATTCGGTGGCCGAAGGTAATGTGCCACGGGGTTCCCGCAGAGAAAATAGAAGAGGTGATCATCGCAGAGAGGAGCCTACTTCTTTGGCTCGGTTGCAGGCATGTCCATTAGCTATGGATTGTTTTCGATTCTTGTCATGTTTCAGATTTTGTGAGATGGTTGTACAAACCTGACCTCATCGTGAATTAGCACGTCTGTTTGTTCTTCATTTACGGGGTGATCGGGTAAACCTTGCTGGGGTTGATTTCATTGTATCACCTTTGACTATTGCTCAAGCCACTGGCATACCGAACATAGGCGAGGAATGAAGAAAGGGTAAGCAGTTAGAGAAATTTCACTATGAGCCATACATTAAAACTGGATATGTGGCTTACTTGAGCAGAGTTTTTCCATTCAGATTCTTGAGAGATGAGTATGCACCACTCATGAGGCTCATCATTCAGTATTTTAGTTGTGAGGGCAGGTATGCTCATCTTTTCTCATATCATGTTCGTTTGCTGATGCACTTCACAAGGGTGCGTATGATGAATATTCTGTATTTCATACACCGCAACATAGAGAGGATGGTGACATTTGTGCAGAAGAAGACGAGCCCAGTGCAGCAGTACAAGAGTATATACCATTTCACTTTGATCAAAATCTTGGTGTTACATCAGTTGGCGGAGCAGGGCATCACTTGGGAGGATTTCATTTCTAGAGACTTTTTCAGAGTGCCACAGCAGCCTCCCGAGACAGTTCATGATGCGGGAGAGCCTTCACACCAGCCGGATAGAGTTGAGGTTGAGCATATCATCACTCCTTTGGTTCAGACATATCAGCGAGGCCACAGGGCCTTATTTGCAGCGACACGGCGAGTATTATCTCCACGTGAGGTGGAAGGGGTCTTGCCGACTTCATCGACACGGCGAGTATTATCTCCACATGATGTGGAAAGGGTCTCGCCTATTTCTTCAGTGCAGGTACAGGTACAAGACAGGGGCAAGAGGCCCATGCATGATGAGGGCCCATCAGGAGGCCGGCACACCGATATGACAGTCATTGATGTTGATACGGGCTCTCCTAGCTCAAAGCTGAGGGAAGTCATCCAGGAGCAAAGAGCCGAGAATGATCAGATGAAAGACCAATTGCAGAAGGCTCAGTGGGTGATTAACTATTTGGAGCAGCGCAACAAACAGCTAGAGGATGAGCTCACATTTTATGAGGTGCGCCAAATCCGTGAGGATAGACAGTGGAATCGAAAGAGGCCCGGGGACATGACACCAGCTGACAGAGATACTGTACTCACGCGGGTAAATATACATCTGGAGAAGCTGTTGGCGAAGGCCAATCGAGACAAAGACTTGCTTCGCCACATGAAAGGCCATTACTGGGCTCGCATACATGTTTGCAAAGCGAGGATGAGGATCATGAAGAGGAGGTTGCGCAAGGCACTTCGACGGCGGAAAAGGCCTAATCCACTTCGGATTTTGGCCGAGGCTTCATTGACTGGGCAAGACACATGATGGAGGACCTCCGCTCTGAATTTGGGCAAATTCGGAGAAAATTTTGTCATTTTCAAATTTTTGGTCTAAAAAACAGGTTTTGCAGCTACGTGGGTCGCGCGCTCATGCGCTCGCTTTTTTTTGAGACACTTGTTGGAGGAGATTTTTACATTTTTGGATTTTTCATGGTTAATTATGCATCCTCTGAAGTCAACTTAGCATTTCAACAAAATCTGGATGGTCAAACAGCTCAAAAACACCATGAAAACCACCTTGCTGCCACCTTTTGCACCAGCAGGACGTACCTCTAAGAGAATGAGGTTTTGGAGGGTCAAATCAACTCCAAATTCATAAATTCCACTTGGGTTGGAAATTAGACATCCAGGGCTTTCCAACGAGCTATCATGAGCTCAATTTGGATGTCGGGAGCTACCTCAAAATCAGCCTAGAACATGAGCGACCCACGCAGTTCAGGAGCGACCCACCTAGAGATTTTTTTTGAGTTTTCAGCTGCCAGCTCAGTATTTCGCCTATTTTGGACCATTTTTGCCTATGGATAGAATTTTTGGGTTGTTATGATGTAAATTCATGTTTGGTATGTAACTTTGGCTTGTTTTTATCTCTTCTAGAAGATTCACTCTCAAATGAGTAAAAAATCATGTAATGGATCAGTTTCCACTCTTTTAGAGGCAAGTTGTTAGCTGCCTAGATTGTAGTTCCATGATTAGAATTGGTTGAAGCTGATCCCTGAAGAGGGAATTCGACCCCTAGAGGTGGGGAAAGGGGTTAGAGTGATCTATATATTGTAATTTCTGAGGCATTCTACAGGTTGGACTCTTGGGATACTTTTGATACCATTGTACATATTTTTCATATGTTGGCTAAGGAAAGATCAGGGGTTTTGCGACACTTGTTGGGATCCTTGTGGTGTTCTGTTCTTGATGATGTTTCTCCTTTGTTTACTGTAAGTTTCTTCATGTTTAATGTATGCCATCGTTTCATTATGCTTCTGAACTAAGTTGAATGAGTGATTAAGGTTGAATCAATTGTTTACAGTGCTTAGCCTTTGAATTCAGTTAGTTCTATATGTTTTCAGCTGTTTGGAGAGGATCCAAGTTCTTCTTTGCCCTCTTCAGCTCCTCGTCGATCTAATCTATCCATAAATTCAATTTAAAGCAATGTACACCTCTTCCTCAATGATCCCATTAAGGAATGCAGTCTTCACATCCATTTGATGAATGTGCCAACCCATCTGCAACTTTGAGAGAACGGGGATGGTCCTTGTAGACCGAATCTTTGTACGATAGGTGCAAATATTTCTTCATAATCAATTCCCTCGATGCATGAGAAGCCCACAGCAGCAAATATTTCTTATAGCACTTCTCGATGCTCCCATCGGCAACTTTGTTACCTTGTAGATCAATGCTTAGACCTACCTGATTTACCAAGTGGCCTTGGAACAATATCCCAAGCATTGTTTACGACAATGGAGTCATACTCCTCCACCATGGCATTTACCTAAATGGGCTGCCTTGCTTGTGAAAAAGATGATGGCTCTGTCACAATACACTTGCTCACAGAGCCATGTATTCGATAAATCGGTGAGGAGACTTTGTCTCTATATACTTGCTTTGTGATGTAGGGGAATCCTACATTATTTGTGCCACATCGACTTCAGTCTCTCAGCTTATATGGTACGCTTTCTTCTAGTTATGATGTTTGGCTCTGCGTGAGTGGACTCCTCCACTCCATGAATCTCCTCTTGTGGCTGATCCACATCTAGAGGCTCATCTTTGGGAACAAGTAGCTCCTCCTCTACATGCAAGTGTAGCTCCCTCTCAAGCGACAACTTCATGGCTTTTACCTCATTGAATTTTATATCCCGTCGCACCACAGTCATTTGACTATTTGGAAAATACAAACGATAATTATGGGGTGTTTCTGTGTACCCCACAAATATCCCAACTTCTGCAATCGGCTCTAGCTTCTTCCTGGCATCCTTCATCACATGAATGTAAATAGATGAGCCAAAAAATATTCAAATGAGAAATATCGTGCTTCTAATAAGAAAAGCTTCTGCAGGTACTCATGCTGTGTACCTAGTGAGGAAAATGGTTTGGCATGAGAAACCGCGTGCTGCATGCTTCCGCCCACAAGTGCATCGGATAGCCCGGTCATGTAGCATAGATCGTGCAACACCCACGACTCTGTCATGTTTCCTCTTCAAGGACCATTACACAAAGCACAGGGTGCTATGAGTTCCTTTGAATTCCTTCTTTGCTAAATAATTCTTTGAATTCATTCGAGATATATTCACCACCATTATCGCTCCACAGAGCCTTCACTTGCTTCCCCGACTCCTTCTCCACCAATGCTTTAAATTCACAAAACTTTGAGAATGTTTCGCTCTTCTTCTGCATGAATAAGATCCAGTATCTACGAGAATAGTCATCAACAAATATAACATTGTTGTTGAAGCAACTGAGAAATGTCCACACACGTCTGTGTGAATTCTCTCCAGGATCACCGAAGCACGGTTCTCCTTCTCATGAAAGGTAGTCTTCACAAACTTACCCATAGTACATCCCTAGCACTGATCTGACTGCGCAAGAGTACCCTTGGGAAGTCCAGTAGAAATCTGCTGCAAAATATTCAAGGTGCCATGGTGAAGATGGCCCAACATCCCTGCGCTTGCCACCCGCCTCCTCATCCTAGCTCTCACCACTTCTTCACTTTTCCATCATTGCATGCCGCAACCATCACCTCCGCTTGTAGATATTCTTAACTCGAATCCCTTGACTCTGGTTCACCATTTTTATGTCAGAAGGATAGGCCTCACTGAAACAATATAATCCCATCCTCCAACATAGCAACCGAGACCAAGTTCTTCTTCAGACCTGGAACATGCATAACATATTTCAACAGAAATGGTTTACCCGACTCCTCTCAAAGGTAATGGTTCCAATTCCAGTCGCATTGTATCTACCATTGTCGCCCATCTCTATATCCATTTGGAGATCCTTCTCCTCCAAGTCACTAAACAACTCCTTATCTCCTGTCATATGGAAGGAAGCACCACTATGGAGATACCACATCGATCCCATTGCGCTTGAAACCAAGCATGCGATCAAAGAGAAATCAAGTTCAAATTGCGAGGCTAAGGCCTCACCCACTGCAGCTCCAACAACCTTCTTGTTATTCTTTTTCTGTGGGTAGTTAGTGACGAGATGCCCATGTTCGTGACAATGAAAACACTTCACCTTGAAAAATCCTGCTTCCTTGCCTTAACCTCAGATTTTCGATGTGGGATTTTCTTCCTTCCCTCCTTGGTTTATAAAGTTGCAAGTGCAATTATATATCTATCATCATTATTCAAAAAAATCCATCCACAGATATTTACACTCATTCTCCTCAGACAGATCTGAACCAAAGTCACTCAATTCAGTCTTTTCTCCCATCCATTGACAGAGTCTTCGTAGTTGTGCCAACTCTTTAGAAGCCCAAGGAAAGCTAGGCTCACCAAGTCATCGTCTGCAATTGTAATTCCCACACTCCCCAGCTCATCCCTACATTGGAAAAACTTCGTGAGATATTTTGAAATACTTTCGCCCTTCTCCATTTCGATTTTTATGAGCTTATCTTTCAGCGCCAACTTCCTATGGTCACTGCTACTTTGGAAAATATCTATAAAATCCTTACACATTGAAAATGGAGTGGATTTCCCGTGAAGGCTTGACACAGTATGGTATTTCACACCTTCCAACAAAATTCATCTTGTCTTCACTACCTTATTTTTCCATGCATCAAGTACTGCAACATTGCTAGAAGTAGGCTTAGGAACATCATTATTGATGAACTCCTTCAGTCCATTATATTCAAGCACCGCCTTCATCTTATCCTTCAAGGCTATGTAATTCGAGCTACCCTCAAGGGCATACTCCAATTGCAACCCATTGAAAGACATTTCAATGAATACTCAGTTGTCACACTGAGAAATTTCTGCAGCAAATTCAAATTGCCCACCAGCACAAAACTCAACACCTCTTCACAATTGCAATCTCCAGTGATTAACACTGCTCCAATACCATGTAGAAATTTATTAATATTGAGGTATTACCGGATTCTCCTGATCTAAAAAATTAATCTTATGTTAAATACATAATCCTTCCATTGTTAATTTTATAGAAATTAAATCGCTAATTGCAAACACATGTGAAGAAAATCAATCCCACATAAACACAGTTGTTTAACGGGAAATCTTAAAGATAAAAACCCCAACTATCATATATTATGTATATCAATGGATCATGTAATAATCGCATACAAATATTGGTACATCAAGCTCTCAGTACAGTCAACAATCATTACACACCAACTGGAACTCAGGCTATCTATGAAACAATTTATTGCCTCTCGACACCGTCTACCGAGCAATCCCCGCTAAAGAAGACCTCTCGTAATGTCTTCAAATCTTGCCTTGCCTTGCCTTAAATGCACAATCTCAACGGCATCTCCAATGTGTTTCAAATGGCTTAATGCATCACTATAACAACATATAGTCCATCTAACCCTTTCACCTATCTCTCCACCGGCCTCCACCTGAACCTCCATATTGTAAGTAGTTAATTGTTATATTTGCTTAGTCAGTAGTGAGTTCTCTAGTTATGAATTAATTAAATAACAATTCAATAAACTTCACTAGTGTCTTTCATTAGTCTAGATACAACTAGCTCAACTCAGTTTAACTCACTTAATTGAGTTAAACTAAATAACAACTCCTGTAACTACTCTTCCAACTCTGTCATAATTTTGCCACTTAAGTTCTAACTGATTCCTCCATGCATGAGCCACAAATAACCCTAGGAATTGCATAATTCCTTCAGCCCACTGATTTTCCAAATCTGTTCATTGAAATAAAGTGCTCCAAGAAAATAAGTTGATATCTATTGTCAGATTATTATTAAGGGCTAATAATAATCGACATGCATCTATATTTAGATTGATGATCTATAAATAGACTTCGCCCAATATTCTAAAAATAGAATTTCATCTATTTTTCACATTTGACCAAACATCTACAAATAACGTCCTACAACTTATATAATATGCTCACCATGTCTAAAAATAGACATACACCTAAAAATAGCCTGCGGGCCCCACTTAGTGAAGGTGCTTGATTTTCACTAAGCTCATCATCTTGTTGAATCTCAATAGTACAAACTTCAAACATGAATATATCTTGAACCGTGAAGAATTACGTGGCATGCCATATATCAACGGAAACATCTTGTCAAGTAGAAACCATCAAAATCATTCTTGACCCATAATATATTAATTTGGTAAGTAAAAATTCCCATGTAATATTTTGGTAGCCCCTGGTGCTGCTTGGATTGACATCAATGACAATCGTTGATCAACAATCTCCCCCTTTAGCATTGATGGAAACACAAGTACTCCCCCTGCGATCATGACACCTCTTCCTACAAAATTCTCTCCCCTTTTGACATCAATGGAAAAGGGAAACTCCTCTTGACACACAACCATCCTGTGGACCTGTACACACTTCCACTTCCCCTTTATATTATGAATAAGGAAAGTATAATGAAAACTTGGGAGAATCCCAATATTCTGGTGAAGATATTCCAATGCTTCATGAGTACTCTCACGATAATCAATACTTCCTACCCAATCTGCATCTCTAAAGGCATGAATAATGAATTTTTTACCCTTGGGATATCACAAGCCATATTCTGTTGTTCCCTTTAGATATCGAAGAATTCTTTTGCTGGCAATAATATGTAATTATTTTGGTGCTGCTTGGAGTCTTGCTACTTGTCCAACTGCTTGCATAACATATGGCCGGGAGGTTGTTACATATAGAAGAATACCAATCATAGATATGTACAGCCTTTGATCCACATCCTTAGATGAGTTGTTTATGCTCAATTTGCAACTTGTTACCATCAGAGTAAGGATGGGTTTGCAATCTTCCATTTTGAATTTCTTGAGAATTTCCTTGATGCAGTTAGCTTGACATATAAATATTCCTTTCTCTTGATGAGATATTTGAAGCCCTAAGAAGTATGTCAGCTCACAAAGTAAAGACATCTCAAAATCACTTTGCATATTTGTAGCAAACTTCTTACTTAGTCGATCATCATTGCTACAAAATATTATATCATCCTCTTTAGCTATTAGACATGCTTTAGTTGCTTCATCCAGAACATATATTTTATTTGGAGCTCGACTTGCTGTAGCCACAATTTCACCATACCTACCTTTCCTGATTTCACATTTTGTGGAGTTGAATAGTATTGTGTGTCCTTGATCACACATTTTTCCAACACTGAGAAGATTTTGATTCATGTTTTCAACCAATACAACATTCTTGGCTAGAGCATCTTTACATCAGAGAGTGACGGTACCTGATCCTATAACATTTGAAGATCCATCATTTCCAAAGGACACGGTTCTGTCCTTCTTCTCTTTTCGAGATACAAATTTCTTTATCTCCAGTCATATGTGTTGACCAACCGCTATTAACATACCACACATATTTGTTGTTTTGAGCCTTGAGAGAGAGAGCACAATTATCAGTCTTCTTCTTCTTCCATGTTCATTCGTTATGTGGCTTCGAAGATTCTTTTGGAGGATTTTCAAGTCTGCAGTCGCTGGCTATGTGTCCAAAGTTTCGACATTTGTAACATTCAATATTATTTCTTAAATGTTCAAATCTATTGATGTTTCACTGAGCCCTGGGAGTTAATATTTGATAGATCTCCTGTAATTGTATTCATTCCTGGGGTACGTGTGACATTCTACAGCTTTATGACCAAATTTTCCACATGAATAACAATAGCCATAAAAAATATGTTGGTACCTGGATGGAAATCTTCGTCGAGGAATTTTATTCCAAGGTTGTTCTTGCTAATATTTTCCAATGAAGCCTATATGCACATCAGATCTCATAGGTTCATTGTATTTTTTTTTAGAAGGTCCTTCTTCTTATTCTTCTTTGTAACAGATGCCATTTCTGTCGTTGTAAGATCATTGATTGTTGATGAGTTCTTCCAATTCCCTTGAGTTGTTGGCATAGTTTTGGATAGTTTTTCCTTTCTTCACTTCCTTATGCAGCGAGACTACTTCGGCTTCTAATTCTTCTGTTTCTTGGTTGCTTTCTTCAAACTTCTTTTGAAGTGACTCTTCAATGCATTTGTGTTGTTCAACTTCAATTTCAAGACCTTGAACTTGTTCTTCAAGAGTATTGGAATAGATATTATTTTCCTTGAGCTCTATTATAACCTTGATTGATTCCTTAGAAAATTCTTCTATGGTCAATCCTTCTTATTCGTTGTTTGATACCTCTTTTTTATTTTTCTTGGCCATAAAAAATACTCTCTCATTGGCTTCTTCTTCGCTGTCATTGTCTTCATCGGATGATGAGTTATCTTCTTTAGAGAGAAAGTTCCTTTTGGATCCTTTCTTGTTGAATTTCTTAAAGCATTTATTTCCTTTCGAGTTGCCATCACTTCTGTTCGGACATTTTGCTGCGAAATTCCCAACCTCACCACTGCCGAAACATATCAATGGAAGTTTACCTTTGAATTTTTCCTTACCAATTTTTAGTTTTCTCATAAAGTAAGCATATTCTTCATCTGAATTACCTTCTCTATCATCTCCATTTTCTTCACACTTGGAAGTGCATGTCTTTTCAATTGAAGGTTGTTTGTCCTTATTGGTTTTCTTCGATGCAACGATCACATTTTCTAGATGCAAAGTACCCTCTACTTCATCAAGTCTCATTTCATATGCTATGATAACTCAATGTTATTCCTCTCTGTAGAGTTTGTCCGGATTTGCACTGTATTCTAAGACCGACACCTTTGGGTTGAATCTCGCTGGTAACGTTCTAAGAATCTTTCATATAATATTCTTCTTGTCAATTGGCTCTCCCAATCCTTCCAGAGTATTGGTTATTTCATTAACGTATTGGAAGTATGCAACAATGCTGCAATCTTCTTTCATTCTGAGTTGCTCAGATTTTTCTCTATAGATTTGAAGCTTTGATTCTTTGACATTTGAGTCACCTGCATATATATTCTCAATCTTGTCCCATACATTTTTGGATGTTTTACAACCCAACACCTTATGATAAGCAGATTAAATAAGTCCACTCATAATAATATTAATTTTTTTTGCATCATTTACCAAATTATTCTTACCTTGTTCATTCGCGGTTGATGTAAATACATTTTGAACAGTGTCCCATACTTCGTAACCTTGCACCAAGAGATATAACTCCATTATTCCTTTCCAGAGTGCATAATTATTTTCATTGAACAGAGGTACACCATTCTTGGTATGCTCCATGACCTCCTTCCAGTTGTCGAATTGTTATTGAAGGAACCAAGCTCTGATACCAATTGTTGGAAATACTGAGAGGGGTGGTGAATCAATGTTCCTTTCAATTAGATCATTATTTAATCTTCAATTATTATCAGTGTTTATACAATGATAGCAGTAAACAAAAGGAACACAAATGCACATAGTTTTTAAGGTGGAAACCCACTCTGTGACAAAAACCACCTAATTCTTTTCTAGTAATTCTTTAATATTAAACTCCAATTGAAAATAAAGCTCCAACTTCCTAGAATCTAGAAAAGAATTCTTCTCCAGCTCCCACTGGATGGACGCTCCAACACTTGAGATTCTTCAGTATTCAATTAGACGGATGCCCCAACACCCAATGAGCTACAACTCACCCTAGCACCACCCTACCACCTTATAGAAGAATAAAAGAAGAATGGACTCCCGTACCAGGGAAAATGGTCCACTTTACAATGATATACAATGATGTAGAAGAAGAAGACACACTAGACCATAACCCCAACTATGACACAACCACCTAATGATGATCCTAGACCTCCCGACACTTCCTCTTCACCTCTTGGCAAATAGACACTAGTACAATTTTTACAATAATGTATTTACAATGACTTAGTATAATGATACCCTTATAATGATTGTATGCAATGCTACCCACTTGAAGGCTTCATGTGATGAACTTCTTGCTTTTGTTCTGCACCATGGTTGCTGCTCTTATCATGCTACCCTCTACTACACCTTGCTTTGCTTTTCTGCCCTAGAAATTCTGGTCCTTTGCAGCCCTTGAGAGCACATGATCTAGCTTTTTCTTTCCTTTTAGGAGCTCGATATTGAATCTGGTGTATCTATGTTATTTCAGATCCCCAATATGTGATTTTCTGTCATGTAGTATTCCTCTAAGTTATATTTCCAATGCCATAGTTCTGACCCAATTTGGATTCTTCAAGAGAGAGTTATGCCCAATATCTCACAATGCCATAATTATGGACTGTTTCAGTAGAGCCAACTTGTATGACGTGCCACATGTGATTGTTTCTTCATTCGGCTCTGAAATTGATAAAGATAAAAAAAAATTGTGTGCAATATCTACCACCTTTTACATAATTCCAATCCGATACTCAAAGAGATAGTTATGACGATTTTCCCTAGGTCACTTCTTTGAGATGAATTTCAAGATCCTGCAAAAACACTGACTTCCACAGATTATATCTCAAAAAATATTGTGCACCTTGATCTTAAATTTTTACAAGCACTTCCTTAGAATTTTGGCTTCACCTCATAACAATTTCAGCTTCTGAACCTTCATATAAAATAAGTTAGAGCGAAAATTCCACGATGACCTGTTTTAGATAGCGAAATCCCTACATAAGGAGGATATAAGGATCACAATTTATATAAATGCTTAGGTTTAGAGGGGCTTCAACAAGTGAACGTGGGAGGGATTTTAGGAGCTTAAAAAATATTAATTATGACTTTTCAATGACCCATGCCACAACCCCATTGGGTTTTAGCCCACTAACTGGGGGTACAAACATCAAACATGAATGTCTCTCAAACCGTGATGAATTACGTGGCATGCCATATATCAACGGAAACATCTCGAAAAGTAGAAACCATAAAAAGCATTCTTGACCCAGAATATATTAATTTGGTAGGTCAAAATTCCCATGAAATATTTGGGTAGCCACTGGTGCTGCTTGGGTTGACATCAATGAAAGCCGCTAATCAATACTCTTCTCACGTATCATGTGTAAAATTCAGTATTTTTTTTAAAATTTTTATTTAATTATTTTATTTTGATTTACTAATTGAAAACATAATTAGTGTGTATGTAGGTTCCTCCATTATCATATTTCTTGACTCTTTCCCCTCCAGATGACTCACCACCACTCGTTGTTCATCGACACATTACCCACCAGTATCACACCTTGCCCCCATATTTGGGATCGATATTTCCTTGTTTGAGGAACTTCCTTCACTATTACAACCAACCTATGTTGGTAATCAATAATCTTCGCGACATTCACCATCCCATCCACCCACAAAGGAAACATCCATACACCATTAAAAATATATTGAGTAGGATATGTAGTCGACTACTCCACATATGATTGAACCTCCATGATTATCAAAGAGATTCATGGTGAGATTATTCATTTTTATTTAGTTTTTAATTGAATTGATTCTAGCCATTTTTATTTTAAATTCTATTTTTTGACACTTTTAACTATTGTAGAGTGGTATTGCTAAGAGGTTGGGGATGGAAAGTAGGATAACATCCTATGGAATTATTATGGCATCTTCAATGAATTTTATGGGCTTGAATTATAAATTATTAGTTTTAAAGTGTGTAATTTATTCAGAAAAACAATCTAATGAGAGTCTTGTTTCTTTTTGCAGTTCCAAGAGAGAAAAATTACACCACAAAAGAAGAAAATTCAAGCTCCTTTATTTATTAAGAGGAGAAATATCCACTTATGGGATCCAAATGATGGTGGTAAGGGTGAAAGTGTCCAATGAGTGACCAATGAGACCCATTTTGTATATACAAATTCATATAGCATATGATCATGTTTTTTCATGAGATGTCATCCGCATATTAGTCATTTTCTATCAAGGTCACCATATGTCAGACTTCCATGTTTAGGAATGAGGTTTCATTTTCTATATTGGGCACATTGTTAAAATTCGTCAAAAATATATAATTGAGGCAATTTTTTTTTTCTATGTGTAAGTGTGTAATTTTATATATTTCATGGCATACGCTTAATAAATTTGTTGAAAATACAACAAGAAAATATACTTTTGACTTTTCCTTCGTCAAACTAGATTAAAATTCAAATTTTAATTTCAACAGAATATTTGGAGGAAGTTAACTCAGGTGACATGGCTTAAGTTCAATTCTACATGATTGATTACTAATTTTTATCAATCTAATTCAATTAATTTCACTTATTTTCAGTTGAATTAGTTTCAACTGTTGGAGAAACTAGTGGAGGGTCAAGTTTCACAGTGTAATTCATGACACACTCAGTGGTCATCTAGCTAACTGATCAATCCGCCCAAAAAAACTGATTCCTATAGAGAATTAGAGTTACCCATTTGATATCGGACTTCAAAGGTATTGTACTATAAATTTTTAAACTAATCCAAGCTGTACAGGTGGTGCATGTAGTCAGATAATTTACCTATGGTAATTGTGCAATTTGTTGGTTAGAAATTCATAAGAAATATCAGCAGTTTCTCCAGGGAACAACGAAAGGGAATAGGATCTTGGAGGCTATAAATTTTGGCTAAGTATTGGCTAGGTTCATTCAATCATATATATGATAGAAGATACAGTTGCAGGTTGAGCTCAAGGTTGAGTAGAGAATATTTTAGTCATCTAGAATCTTTGATTAATGTAATACATATAGTAAGGGATTTTTAGCAGTTTCTTTTCCCTAGATAAATCAATGTGTATGTGTGTTGAATCTTGATGCATGTTAATGATTTGTTTTCTCAATCGTGAATTTTATTCTATAGATTAGTAAAGTATATTATAGTGTTGTGATTTATTAATTTTCATGAGAATTTTAGGATCTACACATTAATTTCTACATGGTATTAGAGCTAGATTCACATTAGAGAAGAGAATTCAAAGTCGTCTTTGTAGGAGGATCGAATTTGCAGGATCAATTCTTCAGAGCTAGAAGGATGTATTTTTATGAATTAAGACTGGAGTATGCCCTTAAGGGAAGCTCAAATTATGTTTCTTGAAAGGAAAACATGGAGTAAGTATTGGGAGATAACGGGTTGAAGGAATTTGTTGATAGTGAAATTCTGAAACGAGTAGCAGTGAATACTCAGAATAGCAGCATAGTGGAAGACGCATGTAGTTTGGTTCAGGAAAAGCTTATTGGAGGGAGCACAAGACCATAATATCTCAAATATCTAAGGAAAACAGACTATGTATGTAATGTGGCAAGCAGTGACAAATTTGTTCCAGAATAGTAGTGACCACAGGAAGTCGGTGCTCAAGGATAAGCTTCAAAGTATCAAGATGCAAAATAATGAATCAATTTAGTAGTATATACGTACTTTCACACAATGTCATGATGAACTTCAATGATTATGTGTCGCAGTACCAAATGATGATTTGATGAGACTAGAAATTCTAGGCCTTCCTAAGAGGTGGAAAAATGACCAAGATTTGATAAATAGTAGGGCGAAACTACCAAATTGGGGCTGACTCTGGTCAGATTTGGTATAGGAGAAAATAAGGAAAAGTACCAGAGACAAGAATTCATCCAAGGGTGACGATGAAGAAAATTGTGCCTTGGATAGAAAGGAAAATAAAGGGAAAGGGAATAAATCCCAATCCAAAGTAGAATCTAGGCAAGGGGGGAATAAGAAAGACTTGTTTAGAATCAAGTGATTTTACTATCATGAATTCGGGAACTATACCTTGAAATTTCCACACAAGAAAGTAAGCAAGAAGACGTTAGGAGGAGCTACAGTTGAAGCTCTAGCTTCATAATTTGAGCTTGATTTTACTCTCATTGCATGCACGGAAAGTACAGTTATGAGAAGCGTGTTGTATCTTGACAATGATGCCTCATTCCAAATGATGGGGAAGAAAGATTTATTTAGTGACTTGTAGGAGAAAGACCTCCAGATTCACATCAAGATGGGAGACAATGAAAGGTATAACGTGATTGGGATCAACACCATCACCTTTCAAAGGGAGTCAAACTCCCCTCTTAGGCTCAAGGATGTTATGTTTGTATCGGGTCTAAAGAAGAAATTGGATTTCATTGCAGTGTTGGAAGACCATGGCTATGATGGGATATTCAAAAAAGGAAAGGAATTTCTGAGACAAATCACCATGAGACAAGTGATGCAGATCAAATTTCGAGTGAATAACCTATACAATTTGGATGTGGAAGGCTATGTTGTTTTGAGAAAAAAAGAAGATAAGTTGTAGAACTAATATGTCAATGAATTATGGCATAAAATACTTGGCCATTTTCAACATGGAGCTTTGAATATCATGTAGCTAATCACCATAGGCCTTCCAAAGGAGAACTAGATAATAAGAACACATGAAAAAGGTTTACCTTAGGGAATTACTCAAAAGCCACCTTCAATGATCGGGATAGTAGGGTGCATGAATTCCTTGAAAGGATCCACTCAGATGTCTGTCAACCTGTCTCGACAACCTCTACTACCGAGCACATGTATTAGTTTATATTTGTACATGATTTCTCATGTGAGTGTTGAATTTTCTTCATGCAGAAGAAATACCAGAAAATATCCAAGATTCTTGAATTTAGAGCACTTATTAGGAAAAATAATGGCATGAAATAGAAGCCTACCATGAGTGAGAATGGTGGTGAGTCCGTCTCAAATGAGTTTAAAAAATTATATGCAAAAGAAGGAATTCGATGGGAGTTAACAACACCCCATAACCCACAACAAAATGGGATAGTTGAGAGGAATAATAAAAGTATTTAGGGAGAAACAAGGGCAATGTTACATGATCCAAGACTACCTTTGCATTTGTGGACTGAAACATGCAACACAACGATATATTTGTAGAATAGGTCTTCGCATCAGATTCTTGGGATGAGTACATGAAAAGAAGCTTTCAAGGGAAGAAAACAGATGTATCACACTTCACGACCTTTTATCATCGACATATTTCCATGTCTCCAAGGAAGAAAGGAAAAAGCTATTTTCAGCAACATATTTGGGCATATTTGCAGGGTGCACTCATACACCTCATAACTATTGGGTGTACCTTCCACTGAGCATGACATTTGTTCATAGAGATGTGAAGTTTGATGAGGAGAAGGAAATGTAGTGTTCTCTTGAGAGGCAACTTCAGTTGCATGCAGATCAAGGGATTTGGCCTCCAAAGGAAGAACCTCAAGAATATGTGGAGCAACCACAAGAAGAGGAGCAGAGAGTGGAGATAACCACTCAAGTAAATACATCCGGGGAAGGAAGGAAACATACTATGGAGGATGGCAGATTATTGCATGATTCTAGAGATAATTTCGGAGCCCCCACATCATAGCACTAGTACAGGAGGTCACAGGGTCAATACATTGTCTACATGGCTCTAACGATTGAGCTAGTAGAGAAAAAACCATACTCATTCGAGAAAGTAGTAGAGAAACTAGTATGGGTTTATGTTATGGTATAGGAATATTCTTCCATTGTCAGAAATGTTTTTTGGGAAGTGGTCCCAAGATGAGTAGAAAAATTAGAGGTAGGTTTAAGATGGATTTACAAGGTAAATCATGTAGCATACCGAAGCATAGAGAAGAAAAAAAAAATTGTGGCCAAGGGGTACTCTTAGGTAGAAGGGATTTACTATGAAGTGACCTTTGGTTGTGAATATTTCATTCCTAAATGGAGTTATTTAGGAGGATGTGTACATTGAATGACCTAAGGTTTTTTATATTTTCAACAGAGAGTCACATGTGTGCTAACTCAAGAGACAATTTTATGGTTTAAAGCAAGGACCCCATTGTTGGTATAGTAGGATCGATAGCTACCTCATCAGTTTGAGATTTACCAAAAGTGAAGAAGATGAAAACCTATACCACATTCTGGTAGAAGGTAATTTTTTTATTAAAGTCTTATATGTTGATGACTTTTTTTTTAGCAATGATGAACAAATTATGATGTCTTGCAAGGAGGACCTTGAAAGAGAGTTAGAAATGAAGTTCATGAGGTTAATGCACTAATTCCTCGGTTTGGAAGTATAGAAAGGAGAAGCGGAATTTTTTGTCTCTCATGGAAAGTATGCCAATGAGATACTTTGAAAGTTTTACATGGACACATGAAAACCTATGGAGGCTCCTCTAACAACTAACTGTAGGAAATAAAATGCCACTTTAGTTGAGGAAGTGGATTCTACCTTGTACATGAAGTTACTGGGTTCACTAATTTATCTTGTGAATACCTGACCAAACATGTGTTATGCAATCAATCAGTTGAACCAAGCCATGGTTCGACAAATCCAATTATTTTGGAGGGCTGATAAACATATACTACGATACATTAGAGGAACCACTCAGTTTTGAATTTGGTACATACAAATAAATAAATTTAAGCTACAAGGCTTCACATATGTAGATTGGGTAGGAATTCCATCAGATCGGAAGAGAACATCGCGAAAAATTTGAATTTTGGGTCAGAATAGTTTCCTGGTATGACAGGAAGCATAGATTTGTTGCACTTGGCACAGCAGAAGTAGAGTACATGGCTACCAGTCAAGCAACATGTGAGGCTATCTATATTAGAAAGATTATTTTTGGGTTATTTGGTCAGATGATGGATCCTACTTTGATTTACTATGACAATAAAATTTGTATAAAATTCTCTGAGAATCCAGTTTTTCATGAGCAATCCAAGCACGTAGATATTCGACACCACCATCTACGATATTATGTGCATAGGTGGGTCATATTGTTGCAGTACATTCCGATAGAGGAACATGATGCAAGGATTTTGAAAAAATATTTATCAAGAGGTAAATTTGAGTTCCATAGAAGTAGGATTGGGGTTTTCTATTATCGTTTTCTTTCATAGTGGGAGTGTTAAAAATGTTGCAAGAAAATCTAGCTTTGAATTCACCCTTGTAAAACTAGATTAAAATTCGAATTTCAATTTTAGTAGAATGCTTGGAGGTAGTAAACTAATATGACATGGAATTTATCACTCAATTAACTTGGTAAATTCAATTGGGAGACACTGGAATTCATTTATAGATGATTGATTGATAATTGTAGTAATCTAATTCAGTTAAGCCGATCTATTTTCAATTAAACTAGTTCCATCTATTGTGGAAGCTAGTGGAGGATCAAGTTGTGCACTGTAACTTCAGTCACACTTAGTGTTCATCCAATTAACTTATCAATCAACCCGAAATAACTGATGCATGCAAACAATTGGAGTTATCCACTTGATATTGTAGTTCAAGGGAACTGTAATATCATTTTTAAACTAACCCAAGTTTTACAGATGGTGCATGCAGTCAGAGAATTGACCTATGGTAATTACACAATTCCTTGGTGAGAAATTCCTAAAAAATAGGGGAAATTTCCCAAGGTAACAACACAAGGAATAGGATTTTGGATTCTTGAAATTTTGGCTAAGGATTAGCCAGGTTCAGTTGCTCGGGTAGAGCATAGAAGATACATGTGTAGGTTGAGCTGAAGGTTGAGATGAGCATATTGTATTCATCCATATTTTTTGATTAATGCAATACATATAGTAAGGGGTTTTGAGTAGTTTCTTTCCATTGGATAAATATTTGTGCATGTGTGTTGAATCTGTATGCATGTTAATGATTTGTGTTCTCAATCATGATTTTATTCCACGGATCAATAGAGTATCTTCTTATCTTGTGATTTAGTAAAATTCATGAGTGGATTAGGATCTACACATTAATTTATACAAAATTGAAGTGTTTACTTATTTGATGTTTAGTTTTGGATTGATAGGTTAAATTTTCATCTAGATTTATTTTTCATCTTTGAAGTGATTGCTATGACATGTTGTATTTTGGATGGCATTTATATTGGTTTTCTAGAGACATGCCGATTGTGCATATTCCTAGTGATACATGTGGTTTTTTATACCAAAAAATTTGCAACAATTTTCATCCATTAGGGAACACTTCTCCATGCATATAAAAAATAGGAAAATCACTTTATTAGAATAATTTTTGTAATAAAAATATGATTTTATGTTAAATTTATATATTAATCATTTAATAATGTCAACCCTATGTTATACCAAATCAACATCAATCATGAATTTTTGAAATTACTTCATCATGAAAATAATGCAAGAAGAAAAACCAAATTTACAATCACACAATTTTGGATAGTAAGATACTTTATCCATGTTGACAAAGTTTCCAGTTGCTATCATTGATGTCAAATCTAGTCATTTATTTCATGTCCATGGGAAGGTTCTAAAGAATATGTAAAGTGCTTTCTTGGATATCTGTTGTGAAACTAGCTTCAAAAAGAGAAGAAAAGAGATATCAACACCTTAGAAATAAGCCACTTCAAGGGGGAAACCTCCAATAAATTACATGAATGAACAATTATTGGATGATACAAATTACAAAACCTCCTTTCTATATATAGGAGTCCATGGGGCCACAATGTAATCCTAGCCGACCTAAAAATAATAATTTAAGGGCACAATAATAACAAAATGGGGGTTACAAGGGTACAATAATAACAATAAGGGGGTTACACTAACAAAAATAAGGGACTATACTAGAATATAGGGACCTAACATGCCCCTCTCCTTCAAAAAAGTGTTGTCCTCAACGCTTGAGTAGCTCTGGGTGCTTCTGTATAAAATTCTCATCCTCCCATGTAGAATCTTCAGTGGGTAAGTTCTTCCACTTGATGAGATAATCTGAAATTGATCGATTCCGTAGCTGTCGAGTTCTTGTTTCCATGACCGCTTCAGGTTCCAATATGATTTTTCCTTCCTCATCAAGTTCTGGCAATATTGTTTGAACTGGAAGATTTTCACCTATAACCTTCTTTAAGCATGAAACATGGAAAACTAGATGTACTCGCGAAGAAGCAGGAAGCTCCAATTTGTATGCTATAGTACCAATATTTTGCAACACCTTGTAAGGACCATAGTACTTTGGCGATAATTTATTATCCTTCTTTGCTTGCTTGAGGGACATTTGTTTGTATGGTTGTAGCCGTAAAAATACCCAATCTCCTACATCAAAACTTCTCTCGCTGCGATGTTGATCTGCCTGTTGTTTCATTCGATTTGTGCCAAATTCAGGTTATCCTTTAAGAGTTGGAGAACTTCTTGCTGATGCTCGATGTGATCTTCCACTGCTTGAACCTTCGAATTTTCCCTTAAGGATGATGTTATGGATGGTGGATGATATCCATAAAGTGCCATAAATGGGGTCATTTTTGCTGCAGTATGGAAGGAAGTGTTATACCACCATTCAGCGAGAGGTAACCACTTGACCCATTGTGTTTGTTTATCAGATACAAAACAACGAAGATATCCTTCCAAACATTTATTTACTATCTCAGTTTGACCATCAGACTGAGGATGATAAGATGAGCTATGAGCTAATTGAGTACCCAAACAAGAAAATAACTCCGTCCAAAAATTTCCAGTAAAAATGGGATCTCTGTCGCTCACAATAACCCTTGGGTTTCCATGTAGCTTTTGAACTGTGTCCATAAATGTAGTAGCAACTGTACTTGCTTTAAATGGATGAGATAATGCACAAAAGTGTGCATACTTGGTAAGTCTATCAACTACCACCATGATGATATTCTTGCCTTCGGACTTCGGTAAACCTGTGATAAAATCCATTGAAATCTCCTACCAACGTTGACTTGGAATGGATAAAGGTTGTAGAAGTCCCGGGGTCTTAATTGTCTCCACTTTATTCTGCTGGCAAACCAAACATTCCGCCACAAACTTATGAATATCAGATTTAAGGCCATCCCAAAAAAATTCTTTCTTCACCCTGTGGTAAGTTTTTAAAAATCGTAAGTGTCCTCCTAAAGGAGAAGTGTGCAATTCCAAAAGAATATTTCGTTTTAGTTTGGAATTATTACAAAGATATAAGTGATCTTTGTACCATAAGGAATAATTTTTCCAACTAAATGTATTAGATGTACTAGGATCTTGCTGCAACTTTTGAATGAGTGTCCATACTTCTTTGTCCTCCTTCAATTTATCTCTTGCTTCGGTTATCCAATCTAGTTGGATAATAGAAATGGAACAAAGAAAGGCTTCCACCTCTTCATTCTTTCTTGAGAGTGCATCTGCAACAACATTAAGCTTCCCTTTTTTGTAGATTATTTAAAATTCATAACCCAACATCTTTGTGACCCATTTTTTTTGTTGTTCTGAAGATAGTATTTGTTCCACAAAGTTTTTAAGACTATCATGATCATTTTTTACCTTGAAGTGTCTTCCCATTAGGTAAGTTCGCCATTTCTTTAGTGCATGCAATATTGATAACATTTCCTTCTCATAAATAAGTTTCTGTAAATACTTTCCTTTTATTGGATGACTTTCAAAAGCAATGGGTCTTCCTTCCTACATTAAAATAGCACCAATTCCATTTCCTGAGGCATCACATTCCACAATAAAGGTTTTTGTGAAGTCTTGCGTAGCTAAGACCAGTGCTAGGCACATTTCCGCTTTAAGATGTTCAAAGGCCTTAGTTGCTTCAGGAGTCCATGAAAATGCATCTTTCTTCAATAATGTTGTTAGAGGTGCTTCTATTCTCCCATAATTCTTAACAAACATGCGATAATACCCTGTTAGCTCGAGAAATCCTCGCAACTGCTTTATGGTTGTGGGGAATTTCCATTCCTTAATGGCTTTAATTTTTTTATGGTCTACCTTAACACCCTCGTGAGATACAATATGACCTAGATATTATACCTCTTGTACTTCAAAGAAACATTTGGATTTTTTTGCATATAATTGTTTCTCCTGCAATAGTTTGAGTACCCCGTCAACATGTTCAACATGATCCTTCCAAGACCTACTGTAGATTAGTATATCATCAACAAATAGTAGCACAAATTTTCTAAGGAAGGGTTTGAAAATGGAATTCATCAACCCTTGAAATGTAGAAGGTGCATTGGTAAGGCCAAAAGGCATGACCAAAAATTCAGAATGACCCTCATGAGTTCGAAATGATTTTTTTGGAATATCTTCAGTCTTCATTCTAATTTGATGATATCCTGAATGAAGATCCAACTTGGTAAAATAAATTGCTCCATGTAATTCATCCAATAATTCATCAATCACAGGAATGGGAAATTTATCTTTAATGGTGAGCTTATTGAGCTCCCTATAATCCGGACATATTCGCCATGATCCATCCTTCTTGTGTACCAATACTACAGGAGCAGAGAAAGAACTTTGACTAGGTTGAATTATACCTGCCTCTAACATTTCTGCAATCATACATTCAATTTCGCTCTTTCGGACATAAGGATATCTATAAGGATTGATGTTTGGAGGAACAATTCCTGGAATCAAATGAATAGCATGATCATGATCATGAATAGGTGGAATTCCTTTGGGAGTTTCAAACACCTTCGAATGATTGTCCAAGACTTGTCGGAGATCTGCAGAAATAGATGATTTTGATGTTGGAACTTCTAGTGAACATAATTGTGCAATCACACCTTGTTTCTATTTCTTTAGAAGGTTTTTCATGACAATAGAGCTTATTATTTTTCTCGTCTTCCCTACAATACCCTGTAATTAGACTTCCTTTCCTTTTGAAAAAAATTTCAAGAAAAATTATTCAAAATTAAAAGCTATCGTCCCCAAATATTGTAACCATTGTACTCCTAGTACAAAATCAGCACCTCCCATAGGAATGGAAAGAATTGGACTAGTCAATACATATTCCCCCATGGTTAGCTTGATATTATGACATTTTCCCGAGCAATTTATAGTTCCTCCATTTGCAACCATCACCTGACATTCTGGTGCTGGGTATAGGAAACAATTTAATTCCTTGGCTACCTTACAATGAATAAAATTATGGGTGCTACCTGAATCAATCAACACTATTACCTTTTCTTCTTGATATTTCCTTCTATCTTGAGAGTTTGAGGAGTGGTAATTCCTACCAGTGCATTACACAATATGGTCGGATTCATTTCTTCCTCTTCTAGGGCTGGTTCCTGGTGTATATCCTCTTCTTGCTCATTTTCTTCTTCCTCTTCACAATCTATGTAAAATAATTTCTTCTCAGCACACTTATGACCTTTAGTTTATTTTCTATCACAATTGTAGCAAAGCCCTTTTGCTCTTTTTTCTTCCAATTTTTGTGGTGTCAACCTTGTAGGTTGTGGAAATCTAGGCGTAGCAACACTTCCTTCTTTATAGAAGTGAGTGGTAGGCTTCCTTGTCGCCATAATTTTACATTCAATTTTCTTGCCAACCTGAATGCCTTCTCCAATGAATCAGGTTCCAAAACACGAACTTCATGTTGGATGTTATCCTTTAGAGTGCCTATGAAGAGATCAATCCTGTGTTCCTCTGGAATATCAGTTACCCTTATATTCAATTTTTGGAAGTCCTCAATGTGCTGCCCCAGTAAACCCTTTTGTTTGAGATTTATCAATTGGCTAAAGAAGGTGTTTCTCTTTGTATCCTCATAATGTGCTATCATTTCCTCCATAAAATTTGACCAAGGGACAATTTTTTTACGGGATCAAAGCCATCGATAGAATAAAAATTTATTTTGTTCTAATTGTAAAGTTTCAATGCGTAACTTTTGTGTGTTTTTCACATTATGGAGATCAAAATATTGCTCCATCTATAGTATCCATGTTACGAGATCCTTTCCATCAAACTTCCTCATATCTATTTCTAGAATATGGTGGTTCTTCCCGCCAGCATTAGAGTTTATGAAGTCACGATTAATATTTATTTTGTTCTCATCATGAGTTTCCTCTACTGTGTTTACACCATTAGGAAACATTTCTTGTATCAACTTTGTCCAACCTTCCATGTCTTCTTTTAGATCATTCTTCATGTTTTCCATGTTGTCTTTTATGTCATCCATCTTAGCTTCCATGCCAGCTTCCATGCCATCCATCTTAGCTTCCACGCCTTTCTTCAAACCATCCATCTTCACTTCCATGCCATTCATATTAGCTTCCATGCCTTTCTTTAAACCATCCGTCTTCACTTCCATGCCTTTCTTCAAAACTTCCATTTCATTTTTTATTGCTCTTTGCAAGAGCAAAATTTTCTGTACTTTCTCTTGTAATTTTGATAGATCATGTTGCAATTCTTCATCTTCATGAGTCATAGTAAAGCCTTCTAAAGGCTTAATGGGTGTTGAATTATTTTTACGAGGCATATTTTAGAACCCAAAACTGATATATATTCTACAATATGCCCTTGGAATCAATTCAAATTGATTCTTCAAACAAGACTTATGAAATTCGAAAAACACTACACACATTTTTCTTGCTTTTGAAGAGCTCAATATTTAAATTGGATTATCTCTATGGTTACATCTCTTCAATATCTAAAATGTCTCATTGAGGTAGCCTTATTAATCCTCTTTTGAATGCCACAGGTCTAAGCTGATTTGGATTCTTCAAGGTAAATTTATGTCCAATCTCCCACAATGACCAAATTATGGACTGTTTCAGTAGATTGAACTTGTATGACTTATCGTGTGTCAGTGTTTCATCTTTTAGCTCTGAAATTGATAGAAAAGAAACTAAAATCCGTTTTCTTGTGGCCAATTTTTACGACACTCCAATGTGATGCTCAGAGAGAAAGTTATGAAGATTTTCCCATGATGACCTCTTTGAGATGAAATTTAGGAGCCTGAAAAAGAACTACCTTCCATATATCATATCTCCGACAATATTGCAAACCAAGATTTGAAATTTTGTGACGCGTTTCCTCAAGATTTCAACTTCACACCATAAAAATTTCAGATTTTTAACCTTCGTAGAAACAAATTTATAGCGCAAATTCCACGATGACCTGTTTAGATTAAATTGAGGAGCCTGCAAAAAGACCTAACTTCCATAGATCACATCTCTGATAATATTGCAAACCAAGATCTGAAATTTTGCGACAATGTTGCTTAGGATTTTAGCTTCGTACCCTAAAACTTTCAGGTTTGAAACTTCATAGAAAAAAAATTATAGCGAAAATTCCATGATGAACTGTTTGGAGCAGAAAAACCCTAGAATCCAAAGCTCTGATACCAAATGTTGTGAAACCATCTTCAAAAAGAGAAGAAAAGAGATATCAACGCCTAAGAAATAAGCCACTTCGAGGGGGAAACCTCCAATAAATTACGTGAATGAAAAATTCTTGGATGATACAAATTAAAAAACCTCCTTTCTATATATAGGAGTCCATGGGGCCAGAATGTAATCCTAGCCGACCTAACAATAATAATTTAAGGGCATAATAAAAACAATATGGGGGTTACAGGGGTACAATAATAACAATAAGGGGGTTACACTAACAACAATAAGGGACTATACTAGTAATATAGGGACCTAACATGCTTCTTTAAGATATTTAATATGATATATGGTACTTAGTGTAAATCCCAAGGTATGATGAGAAATCATAGTGTGAAGTATTTCTAAAGAAAAAGCATCTTTCCAAAGGCTCAAGGTTCAAGAGTAGACCCACCTGATCAAATTTGTGCAAAGATAAAAGAAAATGAAGAAGCTTAGGAGCAATAGAGAGAACACTTATTAGAAATAGGTAGTGGGCCAATAAGGCCTCTAATCATATCCCCTAGTCAGAAGGTGCTTAACCCAAGAACCCAAGGGATTATTGAACCTCCAAGAAAAAATGATGTACACAAAAAAGAATGGGTAGTGAGTGGCATATGACAAGCCTTGGCTAATTTTTCCAAGTGCTAGGTGGTAGGATAATCACATGGATAAACGAGGTAATGACATGTACAAGATGACACATGGCGCTTTGGAAATGTGACACATGTCAAGAAGATTTGAGATTTTGCGTGGCCAAGTGACCCTATTACGAGTAATATGTGGTAGTGATGTGAAAATGGTGTGGTAGGACACATGGTATAAAGTGATGTGGTAGTACCATGGTATATGGGGTAGAAATGATAGTGGAAAATGATGTGGTATAACCTTGGGATATGATCCAAGGGATGATTTTGAAACACCTCTTAGTGTTAAAATAATTTGTCAATTCTGATGATTTCATGTAGTGGTGCCATTAAATAGCACCCACATTTTATTAGCACGGGAACAATGATTGGGTACAATGACCAATGCCAGGGTGGTGAATGGTGAGGCATTGAATAAAGGTCCTTCATGTGCAACACCATTGTGTGATGTTCCCATATATTGGACCACCAATAAAGGGAAAAGAAGAGTCAAAACTAATGTGGCAAGCAATGAGTGGTGAGTAGCAATGGAGTGATCATAGCCTCGGGTTGTATGATCTAGTAGGTGAGCATCTATAGGGCTATAAACCTTCAGTATTTAGTGAAAAAAACATGTATAAAAATATGGACGAGAAATGGACATACAAAGGACTAGCCCTCTCTCATGGATCTTCATCACTTTCGGCTAAGGAATGAATGCAAAAGGGCCTATCGACCATCAAACCATTGGGATATGGTAATGAACAAGAAAGGAAAAAAAAAGCCCAAGAATCTAGTAAGGACAAAGTTCCTTGGGGCTTAATCCCATTTTATGGCCTACAATCTCCTTTGAAAAGGAGTTAACGAATAGAAATGAAGAGAATGAAATTTTTATAATCTAGTAGTTGGAAATCTGGTATGCGAGAACCAAAATTATGAAAATTATTAAAGTGACATTTGATTCCAAATTTACTAAATTAAGAATGGAATTAATTGACAATGGAAATTAGATGACATAAGGCGCATGAGTCGGCATGCAATAAAAGGTGTGGAAGCCACTATTAACATGAGTTGTATATGTAGCTAGAATAGAAGGGTGATATTTCCCATGCATAACAATGAGTCAATATTATTATTAATTGATTGAATAACTAAAGAATGCATAGATGGAAGGTAGTTGAGAAGCAGTGTGAACAAGAGTAAATTAGATACAAATATGAAGTATAAGTGTTGGTGAAAGTCTAAATTTTAATAGCATTTGAGAATATAAGTGGTTGTGAATTTTCACAACTTGCAAATCTGAAGCTTCATAAGCTTAATTTTATATAAGGAACATAATACAAGATAAAATCTAGGAGAGACAAGTAAATATAGCAAGGAATCTCAGTTAGTTTAGAGAAGTAGAGTAATATTGGTTACTGCAGAGCATGGGGTAGCAGATATGTTAGTCAATTAAATTGGTTTATCAATATCTTTAGTTCAAAAGGCCTCATATTTGAGTGTGAAAATTGATAAAAGAGGGATCTAAAAGGTTGATAGATTATGTGGTTACATGTCAGTGGAATGGTTTCCTCCTTTAGGTTGGTACCTATAAAGAGCACGAGGTTTATTCCTCGAATAGGTTGGTGCTTGTAAATAAAAATGGGTTTGGAGCCTTTTGTAGGTGGGTGCCTACATAATTTGATACAATTTGAAGTTAGATATTATACTTATATCGTAACAAAAATTATTTATAGTTTTCTCCCATATGGGTTTCCATGAAAAATTATCATGTTCAAATTTTATGTGACTGGTGAACTATTGTTTATTACTATATTGTTGAGTATTTTAAATTGAGAAACTAATTTTTTTAACAATTTTAAAATATTGATCCTCCCGCATATTAGTATTTTCCTATATTATAACAATATGTATACAATAGAAATGGAATACAAGTGAACAAATTTATCACAAAATTGGTACAATATCTAACTCTCTAAACTATAGCAAGTTAAAATCATGAAAACCCTAGCCATCATTTAAGATCCACAACAAGATATAATGAAAACCAAAAATTTGTTCCTTTCCTTCAACAAGAATTTATGACATATTCTCTTCGCAATAACATTTTTTCTTTCTTAGGTTTTCATAACCCTAGCCATGTTGTATCATACAAGTGCATGGAAAGAAAAATCTAGTCCTACTCTCCACGTATAATTGCTTTTTCTAAAGCTTTTGTACTAAAATCCTTGGCCTTCAACTCTTACATAGTTATATATACAAACACCTTCAAGAAGAATCATGAAATATATAAACACTGATTTCTCTTATATGAAAGGAATTACACCATGCTCATGATTCATCAATTTCATATCTCCACGATTGTTCCCTAGCATCACAACCCATAATAACACCGTTTTAAAATCATTGAGGGTGCTCGCTTCACTATCAATCTATTCTACTGGATTATAAAATAACCTAGTAAAATAAGATACATGATAGTCATAATCATGAGTCACACCAACTCCACGTTCGTATCTAAGGTCTACACGCATGGCATAAACCCTACCATCAAACCTAAAATTCACATAAAAATAAATATCTCCATGAAACTGGTTCTCTCCTCTTTTCTTATTATAGGGTTTTATCTTTCTCCCTAATGTCATACTACTATGGTTTCCTCATGATCCTAACATATTTCTCTATACAAGACTTCTCTAATACAATAAAATGAACAAAGTAAAATTATGAGAAAATATAGAAAAACTTTATACTCCCTTATATTTAGAATATATTAGGGAGGCTAACATAGTAAGGAAACAGTTCGATACAAGTGAGGAAACCTATGAGCATGATCCTCCTTGGGATGAACACCCATAATCTATTATAGAGGACTCTCTAGCAAGTTAGTAGTCAAAATATTCATCTTACATGGTTTACTATTCGAATGTCCTCATGCAAGATGATTCTCATCTTACTATGTTCTGCATTTCCCCAATGTTATTTTCATTTGATTAATATATCCAGAACTACAATTGAGCACATTAAGAATCACCCCATTATATTGGGAAGATAAATTATTTTACTAGATACTTATATTTCCACATTGGATTTCAATTCATATTGTAAAATTATATTGTCATGGATTAGCTATATTTCTCAACAACTACCCAAATAAATTTAGGATACATCTGAAGGGCCATAGATGGGGAGTATTTCAGTTGTCATTCCTTCCCTCTAATGGTAGATTCCTTAAATATTTATACAAATATGATCATTAATGTACCACCATAAATAGCTTAATAAGAAGTTATAAAAAATTACACCAATTTATGCATTTAAAATAAGGATCTTATGTAGGTTCCTTATGCACCATCTTTTGTTGGTCTCTAGTCCTTAGAAAATTTTGTTTACAGGAGATACATTATAAATTTCTTTGCAAAATAGACCCCCATATGAAAATTTTCCATTGATCTTTGCTGAGAAAAACCCTAGCTTCAAATATGCTGAATAGATCATTTTTTATCCTATTAAATCTTGGCGGGGAGAGCGGGGCGGGGCAGTCGCATATAGCTATAGGCCAATGTTAGGGTTCCAACAAAATCAATGGTTTTCCCATCAAAGTATCGATCTATATTTTATGGCTAGTTACGTCATGCTTACTAGAGTCATTGGATTACATATTGTGAATTTTTTCCATGGTTATAAAAACCAAACTAAGCTTTAAAAATGAGATCGATAAGCTTTGAAAGTTTTATTTGGAAAATGTAAATGTGAGTATACTTCCCATGATCAGTGAAGAAATAATTTTGTAAAATCCATACATTGTTGGAATGTCCCCTTGGAAGGTAATAATGTCTATGTTATGTGAGAAGAAACTATAATTTTATGTAAAATATGTATATATGACACTCACTATGAGTAAAATTCCCTTTTAATAATCTATCATATGAAGAGGTGAAATTGCATTATCCCACATGTATTATTCATATTCAATTCCTCAATATATCTTGGTATATAGGAGCTCTTTGTTGAGTATGTGTTATATTGTTTCCACGATTAGTCACACACGCGCAATGATAACTCCCCTTGTACGTTGCATTGGATGCATCAAGGGGGTCACAGGGGGTGTAATATTCCTAAAATAGCACACAGCTAATTGGAATATTTAATTTTAATTTTTCTCTTAGATAGAAGAATAAGAGGGTATGGAGACCCATAAATCTCCTTAGTAGGAATAAAAGACACTCCTATTGTGAATGGAAGTCATCTAAAACCTGGATTGAAAACCCTTAGGTTTGAAAAGGGACAAGATCATGAAGACTTGGTCAACTTCGACCAAATCAAACAACGATGTTATGGAGGAGTGGAATTAAAGGTGGGATAGCACAATTTTGGAGGGAGATTGATTGCATGATGGTGGAAACCCTAATGAGTGGGACTTCAAGGTGAGAAGGCTCACATTGTTTATAAGAAAGAGGATGGCAACCATATGGGGTTAGCTTATTATTATTATTTTAATATGTCTGTTTAGACTTGTTTCTTTCTTTAGCTGTTTAGCTAAGATTGCAGTGTTGTTTAGCACAGGGTGTTCCCTAGTGGGAATCCCACCTATTTCCTTGAGAGGCCTCTTGGGAGAGTATTGATCTATCATTTCCACATTTAGGTTTTAGGCCAAACTTTAGTATTCAGCTATAGTGCAGTTTCTGTTCAGATTTTTTTTGTGTTGCAGGGTGTTGTAGTGGAGGGTAGAGAAACCCACTTTCTGAGCTAGTCTTTCATAGGAGGAAGGATTCCTTCTCTTGGGAGATCAGAAAGGAGGGATTCTAAGAAAATTTCAGATATTTGGCACTAGGAAAACCTATTACCATCATTTACAACATAGTTTCAGTCTATAATTGTGTTATTTTGGAGGGAAACTTTAGAGGAGGATCTATTGGCTCTTTTAGAGTGTTTTTTGTTAGGTGAAGGCTTTAGCCTTTAATTGGAGGATAAATTTGGAGGTGATATATATTAGAACCATATTATTTTTAGCCTTCTATTTCAATACCTTCAGTTGCAGTGATGCTTCAGGCCTAGGGTTGTAGATCACCATTTGTATGTGGGTGTATTTCTGGAAACCCTTCCCGGGTTCTCTTGGCAAGGTGTTTAGGAGGCTAGATCTTCACTCCTGGCATTATTTGAGCTATATAACATAATATCTACATTGATCCATATTTATGCAACATTTTATGCCATAAAACTATGTTTTCTTAGCTCAGGGAATTTATATGGCAGCCATTTCTCATGTGATGGCATATTTTGCTTGTAGAGGCTTGTTTTGTATTTCTTGAGTGACTTGATCATCAAGATATTGTGCCTATTATTTGCTGATATGTTTAATAATATGGTTGTACATTTGTCTCATATTATGATGTTTTTATTTATTCACTGTATTTCCATTATTTTTTTCATATATTGTTGCTTCCCCATTTGGGAATATTATAGTGGTATCAGAGCATAATCTTGGCTCAGTATATGGATCTCAGCCATTATGCTATCAGGATATTAAGGACGAGATCAGAATGATGGAGAGAATGAGTTTTATCTCATCTCTTTTCAGATCGAAGAAGGACCTCACCAAGGAGGTCAAGCAAAGAAAAATGGAGAAAATAAGTGAAACCACACTAGGGTTTCAAGATGAGGAATTTCCATGTACTTCCTATCAGCAAAAAGGAGATCTAGCATTGCATAGAGCTCCAAGGAAACATGTTATTCCCTTTCCTTTCGTAGAAAAGAGGCATGCAGATGGAGGAAACTTAGATCATGAGATTCTAAGTGAGTATCTTGTAGAATATAAGTCTCAACCTAGAGCTTTCAAGGAGAATCTAACTCTCCCACAGTTCATTCAGCTCAAAGAAGAAAGGATGCCTTGTAGCTATAGAAGAAAATAGGGAAATAGGTTTCTATTGTCTACCTTTGATGGGTCATCCACATGCACAATAAGATTTTGGGAATGGATTTGGATGCATTCTTCCTACTGTATCCACTGGTAGAAAGAGAAATTGTTGAGATTGCAACACTGCACCTTGAGGGTGAAGAGAATATTTGGTGGTTCATCCATTTGAGTTATGAAAAAGTGACTGAATATGTAGATTTTACTCAAAGTTTGATGAAGCAGTTTGACAAGAAGGAATCAGAGAACAAGAGGCCTTCACCACCACTTGTTGTAGCAGCACTTGCATCAGGAGAAAGAACCCTTGCATATTTTCAAGATGGTCTTGATATCTTGACATTTAGATTCCCATGCACTATTCTGGAGATGCATGAGGAGGAGGAGACTTGTACCAACGTTGATACAGCTGTAGAAGAGTAGACGTCATCATCAGTAGTTAGGGAAGCCATCACACCAGAAGGAGGAACCCTTGTAGCAGTACAAGATGTTCCCAAGCTTTACCAAGGTATGCGCATGTTTCCACTTTCCATTATTTCAGCACATCATATGGAGGATTATCGAAATGTACTGCTGCATGACCTAGGGTCAAAGTACAGTGCTGATTTGGAGCAGTATAATATCATTATGTTGAGCATCCTTGATTTTTTCAAGGAGGAGATATACAATTATCCTAGTGTATCATTGTTGAGCTGCACACAACTCTTGTGGTTGGACTGTAGATTCTTGGAGGATGGGATGAGTATTTTCCTCAAAAATGCCATGAAAAGATATGTGTTCAACATTGAGCATGATCCTAAGACAGAAGATGCACCATTATGGAGATCAGCATCGCTTTCATTGAGCAACAGTGATGAGTAGGGAGCCCAACCATTATTGGATCATTCTAATGACCTTTCTACTTGTATAGCATAGGATAGGCAGAGGATTGATGAGAGGCATCTTATCAATCGATATTTCTTGATGAGCACTTCATTGCTCAATGAGAATATTTTTCCTTTAGAATATTTGGATCCTTATGGGATCAACATGGTCATTGAGTAGTTGTCTTCATTTGGAGATCTCTAGGAGATTGCATTTCAACATCCCATGAAATACAAAGAAAAAAATATGATTTGGGAGAATGGTATTCTCCATTGGAGGGATGCAACTTTTCGAAATGATGATGGACACTAACCCTTGGTTGGATGGGTGATGTTAATGAGAAAGAGGTTGGGAAGCCACTTACAAATTTATGACATCGAGCAGCAGGAGGTAAGACTACATTGGTTACTCTTGAAAGAGTTTGGTCATCAAATGAAACATTTTATTTTAAAGAGTAGGTTGGTGAATGGAACTTGGCATGGCACTTACATAATATGGAAGCAAGGAGTGTGGGTATATTGGAGTGGTGTGTTATCTTTCACTTCAACATCATGTTTTTGCTCCATAGTTTATATGGTGATGGTGTGGGGATGCAACAAGAGTTGTTGTTGCTTTGGATTTTCTTGGGGGAGTATGGACTGATTTCCTTCCCTACTTTGCATAATGTTGCAGGAGTGGGTGATGGCACTATCATGGTGCAAAGGGGCTACTCCTTAGCCTTGGAGGATTAGGAGGTACTTCCACTTTGGAAGGAATCTCCCATATATAGCAGAATTATGATTGGTTTCTTTGACATGTGGTATGCCAAAGAATGGAGCAATGAGATGAGAGGAGCCTTATTAAAAAGGAAAACAACGTTGTCATTTGGGAGCTTGGGGTTGTTGATGGAGTGTTCCTAGGATCACTTCACATATGATGCACTTGATGGGAAAATAGGAAAAGAGAGTGATGGAGTAGTGGATGGAGACATATATTACAATGATACGATCTTCTTGACTTGGATTTCCAAGCATAAGAAGAAAGATCTTCATGCAACACATAGTTCATTCCTCTTCATGAGAGTATGGCATACCACTATGAAGGGCTCATTCATGGATATTATTATCAGATTACTCTCAGTACATGGTAATAATTGTGTTTTTTCACTTATTGATTATCTAACACAACATTTGCATTCTCTTACCATCTCTATACAGTGCATTACTCCATAAGAGGGCAAGCCTCTATTTGGGCTTCATGGTCATTTATTGACCAACATATATGATGGAGAGAGCCATTTATTGTATGGATTTGGGCAAGTTTTGTACTATTTCCTGTATACTGAATTGATATACAATGCCATTTACTATTCACTAGTAAATGTGATGACATGCACAACTAGCAATTGGTTGGGAGATAACTTTCCACATCATGTTCTGAAACTGCAGTTGGGAAAACTGTGCTATAACTACTTGGGAAACTGTTAGCACCTTCTAGCACTAAGTAAAAAATTCAGCACTTCTCTCATTTTGATTCCATATGATGATAATGTCATATTCATTTTATATAGGATGATTTGGGGAAAATCCAAAGATTGGATCTTTGAGGATCCTATTGCCTTTTTTCTCCATGAAGGAAACATTATTGCAACCCATATTTAGTAGAAGCTCTATACTTATCAAAAGTGGAGAGAGAGACAATGTGGGATGGACAATTTTATCCATCATATTAAACTATGCAGCCCACCTTCTTTTCAGGAGCCTAAGGTGGAGGATATGTTTCAGGAGTTAACATGTTGGAGGGTGACTCAATTTTTGTGGATGATAGCTTGGGGATGTAGACTTCACATGGGGATGATGGTTCCCAATATATTTCAGATTATATGCCTCAAAAAGGCCTCTAGACCACATATCATTGCTTCCATGGATATCCCACTTTTTCATGATGAGAGCCATTTATATTTTTCACCAAAGGCATACTTATACACTTGGGATGAGCAACTTGAGGACATATTGATGAGAGATAATTTTGTTCATTGGAGGAACTTATCATATGAGGATGCTACAGAAGGAAGAGAAGAGGCTCTTCAATTATATCCTTGCAGTTGGTTGAGGACAATCAACATTTGGGAGCGGAGGACTGTAATATTCCTAAATTAGCACACAACTAATTGGAATATTAAATTTTAATTTTTCTCTTAAATAGAAAAATAAGAGGGTATGGAGACCCATAAATCTACTTATTAGGAATAAAAGGAACTCCTAGTGTGAATGGAGGTCATCTAAAAGCTAGATTGAAGACCCTTAGGTGTGAAAAGGAACTGGATCATGAAGACTTGGTCAACTTTGACCAAATGAAACAACGGTGTTATGGAAGAGTGGAATTAATGGCGAGACATCACATTTTTGGAGGGAGATTGATTGCATGATGGTGGAAACCCTAATGAGTGGGACCCAATGTGAGAAGGCTCACATTGTTTATAAGGAAGAGGATGGCAGCCATATGGGGTTACCTTATGATTTTTATTTTGATATGTCTATCTAGACATGTTTCTTTCTTCAGTTGTTTAGCTAAGATTGCAGTGTTGTTTACCACAGGGTGTTCTCGAGCGAGAATCCCACGTCTTTCCTTGAGAATCCTCTTGGGAGAGTATTGATCTATCATTTCCACAATCAGGTTTCAGGCCAAGATTCAGTCTTCAGCTACATCGCAGTTTCTATTCATATTTATGTTGTGTTGCAGGGTGTTGTAGTGGAGGGTTGAGAAACCCACTTTCTAAGCTAGTTTTTCATAGGAGATATTTTGGATCATTCATATATCCTTTTATTTTCAATTCTTGAAAATATAAAAAAAGATTAAATTGTTGTAAAAATGTTAAAGTATTAAAACTCTTATACTTTAACATAAAAAAAATTTATGTTGATGTATTAAAGTCAAAAGTTTAAACACTTTAAACTTTATGAAGGTGGGTCCTGCATTTATGTTTAAATATCGATCGTTTTTTTGGGCGGAAAGCGTTGATAGTTTCAATATTATATAAAAGGCCCAACCCGTCGGCATAATCAGCGCACACATTTATTAAATGAGTGCCTCCATAGTTGACTCAGTTGATTGCGAGGACAACATAGATGAACGGTGAAGATTCATTGCGGGGAACCTAACCAAATTTTTCCCCCATACCTTGAGACTCCCCACAGTGACGTAGGACGTTGAGTTGTTCACAGCTATCCTCCACGTCGGATCAACGGCTTGTCGGTGCATCATGTCAGCATTAAATTTCGAAGTCGCGCCACCTATTTAAACAAACTTAGCATTGTTTTTCAAAATCTTTTCTGATTAGTTTGCTCTACATCATGTTTTAAGTTTCTTGTCAACCTAGTAGAAGTGAACACCTTGTGAGTTATTCTTTACGTCAATTGTTAGTCATGGCCAAGCATTCATCCTTGTCAGGTTCAGCTAGTCATATCCCTCTCATGGACACTGAGGGGGGTATTCAAGATACTCTTTGTTCTATAATTCATCTTCCATTTTATCAGCAAGTCATCCTAAATGACAAAGCCTCCCCTGTTTTTACTACCATGGTCAATTCTAGAATACTTTCTGCATGTATTCCAAAAACCCACCTTTTTCCTAAATTTATCTATTGCTTGGTGTTAGTCATGTACCTGGGAAATTCTTTGTTATGAATTGTCAAGGAGAGAATGTTTTGTAAGTGTCTACCCAGCTAATCCGTCAAGCTCTTTGCTATCTCGAGTCTAAGTCATTTGTTTAGTTCTCTGACGATTCCCTGGTAACCTATTATGATAATCTTGCAGGTGAAGAATTTAATCAGTTCATATACTTCTTGAAGCCAAACATGAAGCAATTTCAACCAGACAACAAAGAATTTACTATGGATATTTTTGATGCAGAAATTCGACCAGTATTAAGAAGCATTGCGAAAATTCTGAGCAAAGAAGATCACAATGCAGTAGCTAAATCATTCTTGGGGATGTTTTCCCTGACGATGAAATTAGGAACAGTGCTAGATATTCCATCATATTGGCAAGAGGCAGTTAATTCACAGCTAATGAGCCTTTCATTAATCGGTTCTTTTAAATTTCCTTCATCAATTGTCTACTTGTTCTTATATCAAATTGTGGAAGAGTTCATGCATTTCGGTCTGAATATTATGGATGTAAACAAGAAAAGGAAATCAGTAGTGTTCTGGATAGATGTAGTAAGAAGAGAGCAAAATTAAGCAGGGTTGTTTGATTTTGCCAGTTATTTCATGTCAGTTTCATATAAAATCTTGAATGGAGTTCCTCCACCTTGTTTTTTACATAAATCTCAGGAGTATTTACATCTAGGAGCAACTTGAAAATTTGGAGATTGGTTTGTTTTTTAGGATTACTCTAAAATTAGGCTATATGGAGCAAGTATTGAGCCTTACATATTTCCAACGTTTGTACCTATGAGGCTATTTTCCTTGGATTTTATTCGACAGAGTCTAAATGTTGATCAGGTTCACTTTGTGCCCATGAAAAAGAGACATATGTACAAATTACCCATGATTGTAGGCCCTTTTATAGTCAATATGAGATAGGCATTTCAGGAGGTTTATATAATGTTAGATGAGATGCATATTCTATTAGGGGAAAGTTGGGCTTATGACCCTCATAGTGTAATTTCAAATAGAAGAATTGAGAATGGGTATTAAGCTTTCATTCATGAAAGCAGGCCAGATTTGGAAAAGATAGCAAGTATAGGTGTGATAAGTTTAGCACGTTCAAGCATTCAAATGCCTATCATATCAGAAAAATAAAAATAAAAATAAGAAAAGATACAGTGATTGACTTAGATGATGAGGAGCAGGGAGCTGAAAAGAGAACAAATTTTACTGAAGAATTTACATTTAACCCACCTAGTTTTTATTTACATCTAGGAGAAGAACAAAACGTTATTGCTTCACCTAGGAGTCATTAAATCTCTCATGAGCAAGTACCTTTGATCAAAAATATGTTTACATAGATTGAAGAAAGGAATCAAAAGATGAAGGCTAGCATGGAAGCCCAAGCTGAGTATCAGGTTGCTCCGGATCAAACAAGACTTTTGACTGTTCAGGATCTTGAAAAAGATCAATTCAGAATTGCCCTGTCTCATCCCACATACATGTCAATAGGTTCTTCTAAAAATATCAATACTGTAAATGTGACTGTGGATGTGAAGAATATTCCCCTCATGGATAAAATGAATTTGCATATCCAAACTAGTCAGTTAATTGTGAATGACTTGACCAAGGCCAATGCAATGGAAATGAAGGAATAAAATATGTTGGGAAAGTTACTAAAGAAATTGAATTTATAGAAAACTAATGCAAGATATTTAACAGTTCATAATGATGAGTTAAAGAAAATCATTGTAAATATTGGATTGGACCCTAGTGACAAGACTGTTTTACATAAATTTATGTAGAGTGCTAAAACAGAAATATACACATTGAGGAAGAAGCTAAAATTTCCTCCAGGAGAAAATTCTATGGTTATAGAAGTTGTAGAGGTGGAGAATGAGAAGGAAAAGCTTTTACAGCAAGTAATGAAAAAAGATGAAGAAATTTCCAAAATAAAGCAAACTACAATATCATTGCAAAATCATATTGATAACAAAAGTTGTACTTTTGTTTTTCCTACAGGTAATGAAGATCCTTAAGCATAGGTTGTTCATTTGAATTCTAAGTTGAAAATGGCTGAAAAATATGGGGAAAAGGCTCAAGAAGATCTGGAGACTGCAAAAAAGTTTATTCATATCATAGAGAATGAAGTTGATAAGTATAAAATGGATATTTAGAATGCTAATGCTGCGATTAAAAACCTCAAAGAGAGACTGAAAGTAAACATTTCATTGATACAAGCCAAAGATATCATTTGGAATGATATCATTTTTGAAATGGAATCAATTTGGAGTTGTTTGAAGATAGTTGCAGAGTAAAAAAGTCTTATCAGGGAATGTGAAGAACCAATCATGATAGATAAGCAGAAGGCAATTAATAGAGTTATCTGGGCTAGAAGGTTCATTGAGTTTATTAATTCTAAAACAGATAAGGAATTAGAAGAAAATTATATTTAAGATAGAACCTTATATGCAGTGGAGATCAATAAAATGATTGTTAGAAATGATCACACGAAAGCTACATAAAAGAAACTGATGGAAATTAAAGAGGCAGTAAGTCAATTTGATAAGTTGTTTGAAACATTAACAAGAATAGGTCTGCCATCATGTTGGGGAGATGAAGGAAATATTTTCCCATGGGATTCTTATGAGAATTCTCTAGTTATGTAAAAAATAAAAGTTGATAATAGGCATGAAAAAACTCAGGTGCTTAAAGGGGAAACAATAGTCAACTTTCTACAGAAACATTTCCAGCTACTGTGGTTGGTAAAAACTCTTTTCATGGAAGGACCATCTTATAATCAAATTACTGCATTCAGATTGGAGTATCGTAATTTAATACATTCCCCTAGGACAAAGATAGAGATATGGAAAAAGTGCAGAGCTTGGACAATAGACTTGCCAAAAGGGTTTTCATCATCAAAGAAAGACAAATCAGATGACCAAGGGCATGCAACAACATCATCAACAATTCTTATAGATTAGGATGTATATTTTTACATTTTATTACTTTTCCAAAGACAATGTAATTGTACTAAGACATATTCAAGGCATGTAATAGAAAACCTTTGAAGTCCTAAGTATTTGTGGTAGTTGGAATTGGTTAAAACAGTTTTGAACTGTTTTTTTTCTTATATTTAATGTAAATTTGAAGAGGAAGGAAGGTTCCGAGTTTTGGAACTTCAGATTACTTTTTGTACTAAGAGATTTCAATGATTAATGAATGAGTAAGCAAGTTTCTGGCATATTTTTATGTTGATATGTATCTTAGTTCACATTCTGTGTTTTCTTTCTTTGAGTGAGACAAAGTAATGAGCAGCAGGTCTCTTTTTACCAATGTAATCAAGAGTTAAAATCCTTAATTGGTGCTCCTTTGTTTTAACTAATTATTTCATAAATTCCTCAGAAGTTTGAGATGATATATTATGTATGAAAGCATATCAGTTTGGAATTTCTTTTTTATTTTCCTCTAGTCATTTCATTCAACATCATCAGATAATAGCATTGTGAGACATACATTGTGTTTGATATCTAAGGGTTTAATTGTAAATACTTGAAGGTGATTAAAAAAGAGATAGATATTTTAGTGACATAATCATATAAATGTCTTAAGCACTGATTCCTTATCACAGCCACAGGATTGTCTCTTAAGGTACAACAGGAGGAAGGATTCCTTCTCTTGGGATATCAGCAAGGAGGGATTATGAGCACAATTATATATTTGGAACAAGGCCAACCTATTCGCATCATTTACAGTGTAATTTCATTCTGGAATTGTGTTGTTTTGGAGGGAAGCTTCAGAGGAGGATCTATTGGCTCTTTTAGAGTGTTTTCTGTTAGGTGAAAGGTTTAGCCTTTCATTGGAGTATACCTTTGGAGGATATCTATATTAGAACCCTATTATTTTCAACCTTCTATTTTAGGAGCTTCAGTTGCAGTGATGGTTCAGCCCTAGGGTTGTAGATCACCATTTGTATTTGGGTGCATTTTTCGAAACCCTTCTCGGGTTCTCTTTGAAAGGTGTCTAGGAGGCTAGATCTTCACTCCTTGCATTATTTGAGCTATATAATGATATATCTACATTGATACCTCTTTATGCAGTAGTTTATGCCCTAAAACTACGTTTTCTTAGCTCAGGGAATTTGTATGGCAGCTATTTCTCATGTGATGGTATATTTTTCTTGTAGAGGCTTGTTTTGTATTGCTTGAGTGACTTGATCCTCAAGATATTGTGCCTATTATTTGTTGATATGTTTAATAGGATGGCTTTACATTCATCTCATATCATGATGTGTTGATTTATTCACTGTTATTTCAATTATTTTTTTCATATATTCTTGCTTCCCCATTTGGGAATATTATAGGGGGTGCAGCAGCCCCCCTTGTTCGGGGTCCGGGGCAGCACCCCGAGAAAAAAATTTTGGACCCTATTTTTTGGTGGGCGGGCCCGCCCATGGTTTTGTGCATGGGTTCTCAGCTGGTTTTGGGGCATGATGGTTTTCGGTCCTTTCTATTTTGTAGATCTGGTCAAGGGAACTATGATTATGTTCTAATACAGGGTTAATGGATTGGGGTTTATGTTCGCTTTGGCGTGTATGTATATGTGTTGTAACACTAAAAGGAATATAATGAAAAATCAAGGTGGTCATCCCGATTTGGGATCCATGGGAAAATATCTATGTATATCTATTTTATGTTTTATGCTCTTGCTATTGTTTATTTTTTGTTTTTAAGATTCTCTTGTAGATAGTTTTTGTACAGGGTTAAAACCTACATTTGGTATCAGAGTGATAGGTCTCGAGTTTGAAACTCACCCGGCTCGCGTTGGGGGGGACATTGTTGGACATTGGGTTCAACTCTCCCCCTGTGGTTCGTGACATGGACTAACTGCCTCTCATGGATCCTAACTCTGGGGATTGTAGTGGATACTAATGACTATGGGTTTTGGTCTAACGAAAATAATGATTTCAATGATTTGGTATCAGAGTTGTTTCGGCTTTAAGGGCACGCCTTTGCTACTAAGGTTTTTTTTGCTTGGGTCTGTGATAGACCCTGTTTAATGGGAGATCTATGTGATCGATTCTTGTGGTGAAAGATTATGGCGAGCAGTTCAAAGATAGACATTGAGAAATTTAATGGTCATAATTTTGAGTTGTGGAAGATCAAGATGGAGGATCTGCTGGTGGATAAAGATCAGTGGATCGCGGTAGATCCAGGTACTAAACCAACGAAAATGTTAGATGAAGACTGGAAGAAGTAGGATTGGAAAGCGAAGAGCATAATATGGTTGTGTGTCTCAGATTCGATATTGTTGAATGTATCTGGGGCAACCATGATAAAGAATTTGTGGGATAAACTTGGGACTTTGTACCAATCTAAGTCTTTGGTGAATAAATTTTTCCTATGGAAAAATCTGTATAATTTGAGGATGAAGGATGGAGACTCGGTGACAGAGAATTTGAATGCCTGCAATACTATGGTAAGCTAGCTATCATATATTGATATTAAAATCTTAGATGAGGATAAGTGCATCATTTTTTTGTATTCTCTACTAGATTCGTGGGACATCTTGGTTATTGCAATAGGTAGCAATACAACTACCTTGAATTTTGATGACATTGTCTCAGCCTTGCTCTCGGAGGAAATGAGATGGAGAAATATGGAGGGCCAGAATGGAGATGCCTTATATGTAAGAGGAAGGTCCCAGAACAAAAACAAGAATAAGGTTTTGAGTGGGAGATCTAAATCTAGACAGAGATTTAAATATCCAGGAAATTTTGTAAAGGTGTTTTGGAAATACGGAAAGGAAGGACACTACAAAATGGACTGCAGATCTAAAGCTCCTGAGAAAGGAAAGGGATTTGATGATGCTCCTTCTGCAAAGGCAAAATCCACCTCAGATGAATGTGGGGATGTGTATTTGTCTTCTTCTTCAAATACACATGTAGATCATGAGGCATGGTTGATTGACTGAGGTGTATCCTTTCACCTCACTCCCCATAGGAAGTAGTTATGCGAGTATGAGGAGTATGATGGTGGTGATGTCTTCTTAGGGGATGATAAGAAGGAAAGAATTGTCGAACGTGGAAACATCAACTCAAAGTTGCAAGCTGGAAGGAATAGAACACTTCCTAGTGTTCTACATATTCTTACATTGGCCATAAATATGACTTTTGTAAGAAAGATGGATGATGCAGGTGTAAAAACAGTGTTTGAGAAAGATACCTACAAGATGGTTCAGGGAGCACTGGTATTAATGCAAGGAGTTCGGATTGGAACTCTGTACAAGCTTCAGGGTAGTATTGTTATTAATGGGTGCAAAAATTTTGTGGTTCCTGAAAATGGAGCGAAAAGCCTAGTGGTCTCTGGAGAGAATACCATGCTATGGCATCAAAGGCTTGGACATATTGGAGAGAAGGGCCTTCGGATGCTACATGGAAATGGTATGGTAGAAGGTATGTCTAATTTCTCTCTGGATTTCAATTTCTGTTAACATTGTGTATATGTGAAGCAGCATCGGGTGAGTTTTCCTTCTGGTGCTAAGAGGGCAAACAAGATATTAGAGCTTGTGCATAATGATGTGTTTGGAACTGTGTCGATTCCATCACTGGGAAATTCTGTGTACTATGTTTCATTCATTGATGACTTCTCAAGGAATATATGGATATATTTCTTGAGGAATAAATCTGAAGTCTTTGACAGATTTAAAGAATTTAAGGCGTTGGTGGAAAGCCAAACATAGAAGAAGATAAAGGTGTTGAGGATAGTTGATGGTCGAGAATTTTGCAAGAAGGATTCTGAAGAGTTCTATAAGAAGTGTGGTATAGCAAGACAAAATACTAATCCATACAGACCTCAAAAAAACAAAGTTGCAGAAAGAATGAACAGAATGGTGATGGAAAAGGCAAGAAGCGTGCTCAATGGTACAGGGTTAGGACAAGAATTCTGGGCAGAGGCAGTGGAGACTGCATGTTACCTGGTTAACAGATCACCTTCATCAGTGTTGGAGGATAAGACTCCTCATGAGGTATGTACTTGTAAGAAAACCTCTCTTTCACATCTGAGGGTATTTGCATGTGATGCATATGTACATGTTCCAAAGGAGAAAAGGACCAATTTGGATAATAAATATGAAAGGCGCATCTTTATTGGGTATAAGGATGGTTTAAAAGGTTAGAAGCTTTGGAACCAAGAAAGAAGGAAAGTTGTGTACATCCGAGATGTGGTGTTTAGAGAGGTGAAGGATGTTGTTAAACATGAAGTCATACCAGAGGAACCTGAAAAGATAGAGTTTTATCTAAAGGAGGATGAATCAAACTCTACAATAGAAGAAGATTCAGAAGAGGAAGAGCCACAAACTCTAGTTGTGAGAAGATTAGTTCGGGAAAGAAGGAAACCAGAAAGGTATAGTCCATCTACCTTCTGTTCATATTTTTCTTTAACTATCACTAATGATGATCCTAGAACTATATGGGAGGCAGTGGATTCAGAGGATGGAAAACTTTGGAAGGAGGCCATGGTTGATGAAATGGCATCCTTGCACAAAAGTGAGGCATGGGATCTGGTGGAGATGCCGGCTGGAAGGAAGCCCATTGGGAGCAAATGGGTGTTTAAGAATAAGATGAATGTAGAAGGCAAGGTGGAGAAATGCAAAGCTCAGTTGGTAGTAAAAGGTTATTCCCAGGTGTCGGGAATTGATTTTGGTGTTATTTTTTCTCCTATTGCCAAGGTTGATTCTATTAGATTACTTTTATCTGTTACTAATGCATTTGATTTTGAGGTAGAACATATGGATGTGAAGACATCATTTCTTCACGGAGATCTAGAAGAGGAGATCTACATGAAGAAACCTAAAGGATTTGGGGTGAAGGGTAAGAAGGAACTAGTATGCAGGTAAAAAAAGTCTTTGTATGAGTTAAAATGGTCACCAAGGATGTGGTATCATAAATTTGATACCTATATGCGGGGACTTGGCTTCACTAGAAGTGAAGAGGATCACTGTGTTTATTTTAAATTAATTGGTGACCGTGTTATTTATTTGGTCTTGTATGTGGATGCTGTTAGGTCTCCGTAGTTTTGCAAGATTGGTAAATACAAAGTTGCAGAGCCAACATCAAACCACTTTGGAATCTGAGGACCTAGCCATCCTAGATTCAGAGAGGGATCTCTCTATGTATGTGTTCAAATATATGATCTTAAGGCTTCAAGTGTGATATTAGGCTAGTTATTAAGAATAAGGTTGTTTTGTTTGTTTTTGGTTGGGCAGGATACTATGAATATGAAGGAAGTTTGTATGAAGGGTGAAGGTATGAGTAAGTGACAGAATGGTTCAGCTGATAAGATAGGCAAGGAGCAACATCAATCCATTGTGTTATGGAGTCATAATAGGATTTAACTACACAACAAGGTTCAAGAGTGGTTCATGGGGCAAGTCATCTATGTCAGAGGATCTCTTTTAAGTTGATTTTATGGAATGAAATAGTAAGAAATGAAGTGAAGGAAGTAAAACACATGAAGAAAGAAAGAACAACCTAAGATCAGGTAAGTACTTTTAAACTAGCCTGCTTTGATATACTTTCAAGAGAAAACATTTAAAAATAGAGAAAAAATTAAGATCAACTAAATAATTTTAAATTAGCATGCCTTCAGCATATTCTCAAAGGAAAACATTCATGATAAACATAAAAAGTAGTCTAAGATCAGGTAAGTACTTTTAAACTCGCCTGCTTTCAACATACTCTTAAGGGAACTTTTCAAGGCAACTGTTAGGGATAAACTAGGGGACAGGGCTAACCATTAACTTCTCTAGCTCAAATTTAATAAGAAAAATTTTCAAGAACATTTAAATACAATATCTCATGTTGTACTCAGAAACATGGGCTTACCAACACTTTACTGGTTATACTCTATTGAATTACCTTCAAAACACATTTAGAGGAAAACATAAAAGATAAGATTTATCAGTGAGATTTAGGGTACTTCAAAAGTAAATCCTAATCTATATTTGTTTTTCTTTATCAGAGAAAAGTGGACAGAATGAAAACATAAAGAAAATAACAATTTACAGTGAGAAACACATCACCATTGACATAGACCAGGATTCCATAAATGAGCTATTTATATTTGATGTTCAAATGAGTTACAATCTTCAAGTCCAGTGGGTCTCTAAAACTTCAAACTTCTCATCTCAACTTATGTGTATTCAATTAAAAAATAGAGCTACAACAGCCTCAAAAGCTATTTACATACAATAGGTATCCAGAGACCAACCTCTATGCTGTCTTCTACAAAAGTATTTATAGAAGAATGAGGAGCTGGGGTGCAAAGAAGAGTCCTTTGTTCAATTAATACAGAGTAATGGTTTATTGACCTTTGGGAGGCCTACGGGAGAAGATTTCGAATGATTATCTCTATTTTAATCAATTTTACATTAAATTTTATCACCTTTAGTCACTTTTGTTGAATTTGAGGGTTGTTGGTAGGTTGGTAGTTAATTTTGAGCTCTCTTTAAAAATATCCCTGAATGTGCAATTAATATGCAGTTTTTTAGATGAAATCAGTTGGAAAGTGGTATTTTGAGGATTTATAGCCTCTATGATGTGGAATTTGGATGCTCCTTCACTGATTTGTGCTTATCTGTCACTTTGAACCTCAATAAGGCCTTTAATATTTCTTTTGTGCCTTATAATCATTCTCGGAGTCTTTAAACCTTATATGCTAGTTGTTTTCACTTTTTAAACACTTTCTGCTTTTTCAGTGTGTCCTTATCTTCATAAATCATTGGTTAAGTATTTTGATTCTTGGTCTTTTGGGCTTTAACCTTTATCCTTAATTATCACTGTCTTTTGTTCTTTTGAACTGCATTCGGCCTTAGTACTTTAAGCCTGTTCTTTTAACTTTTTTAATCATGCTTTACCTGTAACTGTAAGGTTAAACCCTTCTGATTTTTCATTTGCATTTTAATCCTTTTATCTGTATGCTTAAGTAGTCTTTGGACCTTTTCTGATTGTTTTTACTATTTTTGGGCTTTATCATCTACCTTTTACCTTTTCCTGCCTCCCTTAACTGTAGGGTTAAACCCTTGATCCTCGGCTTTTGATATTTAAACCTTGATATTGTGTATAAACCCTAAAATTTCATGATTAAAGATTTTAATCCGCTGTATTTAGTCTTTAAATTATTGATCAAACCTTTAAATCTCTGGTTTTTGTCTTTAGCCTCTAATCTTCGAACTCCACCTTCACTGTTCTTCTTCCTTGCTATAGGCCGGGGGTTTTTTGGTGCGGTGGAGAGCTTTGATTTATATAACTGATAATTGATTTAAAACTCGGGTTTATGTCCAAAGAAATCCTTTTCAGTGTTATTTGGGTTTTGGATGAGGCAATCCTCAACCCTTGATCCTCTGTGGACTATATGAGAGCTTCCACCTTTAAAACTAATATCGAAACCTGTAAAAAACCACGTTATATAAAACCTGCAAGGTTTGGAAAAAATTCTTAGGAGGCTAGCGGAGTGGAGGAGAAATGCATAGGGGGTAATATGCAGGTGCAAGAGGTTTCATGAAGACAATAGGCAAAAATCCGGTTCAAAATGGTATTTGGCGCGAATTTGGGCAAAGCGCGTTTAGAAATACTGCGAATGGTTTTCACGTTCAATTCGGGTGGTAAGTGGTTTTCGACGAATCGAAAGCAATCCAATTGTATCGTGTTGCATGGCCTTTTCAATACTGTTGGTAACTCATGATTTTGGAGTGTTAAACTCCGAACAGAAAAATTGTGCGATATACAATTACAACTGTCAGATGAGGGGGAAGAGATTTGATGGTGTAGACTGGGCGCGATGGAAAGTTGCACGATGGGCACGGTAGTGGGGGACAGGTGTCAGGGCATGATTTGAAGATAGGAATGGGTAGTGGACCGGTGGGTCCAGAGGTGCCGGGCTATCAGATTTGAGTTAGGACCGTGGGATCAAACAATCAACGACAGAGATTTGATTTATAGGGTGAATGGATGGGATTTCGTCGGGAGGGTTGGGGGAGAAAATTAAGCATCGTGGCCATCGATATTTGAAGATCAATGGTCCCAAATTGATTGAGAATCTGCCAGGTAGTGTGGGGAAAAAGAAAAGGAAAATATTTTTGCAAGGGGCATGGGGATAACAAATGGTAAGGAAAGGGGCTAGAAGAAAAGGAGTGGGGGTAGGTATGATGGAGGTGCTGGGGACCGGGAGCGGAGAGATAAGGGGCTAAGGGTTTAGCCGGTGGTTAAGGGTGAGGTTATATGAATACAATGGGGCAGGGTTTATGAATTGGAGGTGCTTAGAAGAAAAGGAGTGGGGAATATTTTATGAAGAAAGGAAAGGGCTGAGGGCTAAGGTGAAGGGTTGAGAGTGAAAGTTTTAAGCGCTCAGTCATAGCACTTTGGTTCTACGATGAGGAAAGAGCTGGGGGCCAACCCAGAAGGGCTTAAGACCTAAAAGGGGCAGGAGAGGTTCTCCAAAGGTTTTTATGCATTTTTTGTGATTTTTTGAGGTTTCGATAGGCAGAATAAGGGATTTTAAACCATAACAAAGGATTTTTCATAAGCTTAAAAGGGATTTTGAAGGTTTTTAGGATGATGGAAGGAAAATGAAAAATAAAAAAGGATCTTTTTTCAGAGGAAAATGGAGGATGAAAAAGGGCCACAATGAGTGAATAAAATGATGACAATGGGGTTGTTTAGGAAACAGTTTTGAAGGGCACATCAGATTTCTTGGTGGATTTTCTCAATGAAACAACTGTGAAAATTACTTTTTTGAGTTTAGGAAACATAAGAAGGCTTCAAGAATGAGCAGTTTTGTATGAAAAAAATCTCTTGAAGGCTCAGGATTTGTTTTTATCCATCATTTGCTCTGAATTTTTTTTAATGATGGCTAATAGTGGCTCCACTTGGGGATGGCAACTCCTTGGAGGTGTCAATAACTTTAGATTTTATCTCCAGTTTGCAAACCTATGCCTCTATCCATTAAAAACCTTTCTCCTTCTTTGGTCACACTTCTTAGGAAAAATGATCAGTATCTGATATCAGCAAACAAATTTCTCCCAATCATCCTACCTACAGAGCCTACTTCCTAACATTTTTTCTCGATAAGGTGCATTTGGACTTGCAAACCTTAAAAATAAACATTTATTCTTTTGAAAGCAGGAAAAATTAATTTAAATCTACCCTTATTTCTTCCATAAGTTCAGATTAGACTGTTGAACTCATAAATTCTCTACCTAAGCTACTATCTGCCAGGATTAAACTGTCTGGCAGATTTTATTCTCTATCTTCTGAAACAAAAATTTAAACATAGTCAAATCAGGATTAGGCTATCTGATTTGCTGTAATGTCTAAGGATGTATGTGCAAGATGCACATAGAATTTATTTGCAGGAATTTAACACAAAAATATGAAGGCTCAAGATCTGAAAAATAAAATACATCCTTCATTCTTTCTTTCAGCTCCGGTTTGATCTTTTTGAGCTTCCTTTTCTTTTACATGGTTCAGATTTTGAGAATTTTTAGAGCCAATTCTTCATCAATCTTACAGGTTCATATTTTCAGTTTGTTTGAACCAATGTATTTCTATCCTAATCTATTCTATTGATAAGCCAAGATTGAATAGTTTGGAAAATCTTCTTCACTAATCTATCAACAGAAAATTGAAATCTATCTTAGTCATGATTAGGATGTATGACTAAAATAGCAGTGTTGTTTTTGGTAGTGGCATTTAAGCTTGCACACTTTCAGATTTTTTCCTTTCTTTTTGGGTATGGGGCTGTACCTTTCTCTTTTATTTTTTCCCTCTTTTCCTTTTTTATTGTCTTTGTAGTTTTTCTTTATTTTTCTAAATTGAAAAGCAATGATATATACAATGAATAGAAAGCCTTGAAACTAAAATATCGGCTAACAGAGGTAATGTTTGAGCATCCTGCCATTGATAGGACCTCCAGAGTACTCAGCTTTATCCAAATCTTGTAGAAAAAATGCTTTGTTTCCAATAGCTGATTGGATAAGATAAGGGCCTTGCCATAAGTTATCAAATTTTCCATGTTTTCCCTTATCTTCTCTTCTTGAATCCAATTTCAAAAATTTATCACCTATCTTGAAATCACTTGCCTTGGTTCTTTTCTCAAACAACTTCTTGATATTTTCTTGTAGATGTTGTGCTCTGATGTATACTTCCTCTCTAGCTTGTTGTAGATGTATAGTCTGGTTTATTCTTCTTGTTACATCATCATCATCAAACTATACTTCCTAGATCAACTTCATGACTGGCACTCCTAAACTGGTTGGGAATACTACATCAGTTCCATTAACTAGCTGGTAGGGAGACATTCCAATGGATTTTTGAATGGTTAGTCTATCTGCCCATAAAGCATGTACTAGCTTATTGTGCCATGATTTATTGTTATCTTCCAGCAACTTCCTGATAATGTTTACCAAACTCTTATTTGAGGATTATGCTAGCCCATTGCATTGAGGTTAATAAGCTGTGGAATGACCCAATATGATTTGAGACTTGTGACAGAATTCTACCATATGCTTAGACTCAAATGCAATAGCATTGTCAGTTATGATCTTTCTAAGACAACCAAATCTGGAAAGTATATATTTTTCAAGGAATGAGATGATGACTGAGTCTGTGGAATTCCTATAAGGGATGGATTCTATCCACTTAGTAAAATAATTTGTTGCTGTGAGGATCCGTTTATGTTTGGCAGATGAGGGAGGAAGGATTTCCCCAATGAAGTCTAGACCCCACTGCTGAAAAGGAGCTTCAACAGTGACTGGTTGTAGAGGTAAGGAAATAAATTTCCTTTTTCTTTCAAAGATTTGGCATTTGTGACAGGAAATAATCATTTTATGGACATCTTGAAAGAGGTTGGGCCAGTAATAAACAACTCTAAGGATTTTGTTAGCAGTTGATTTCCAGTAAAGGTGGCCTCCACATTCTCCTTCATGGAACTCATGCTTGATCTTATCTGCATCATTCTCAGGAAAGCATTTAAACAATAATCCACTAGCATTTTTCCAATATAAACATTTATTCAAAATGCAGTAATTTACAACTTTCAACTTTAAAAATCTTGTCTTTGTCTTAGACAAACCAGGAGGAACATTAAGATTGAGCAAAACATACAAAAATTCAGCATACCAAGATGAATTCAGAAAATGATCTTCAATAATTGGAGTTGAAAACCCCTCTTGTTCATCTAATGCATTAAAAATGTTTATATCAAGAACTTGGAAGTTGGATTCAACAATAATTTTTGCTAGTCCTGGACCTTTTATGAGCTTAGTGGGTTTGATTTATAAGTCATATTCTAAAATTACAGCAATCCACTTTCCTCTTTTGCCATATGGATCTTGGGTCAATATGTCCTTCACCACTAAATGATGCACAAATTCTATGATGTGGGAATGTAAAATTTAAACTCTAAATTCTTTTAAGGCTTTGACTAAGGCAAAGGCTTGTTTTTCCGTTATGTTGTACTTCACATGTGCATCTCTCAATGCCCTGCCGAAAAATGCAATGTGTTGCTCTTGTCCATTCAAGCTTTTCTATAATAGGGCAACAACTACAGTGTGTTCTGAGGCAAATGAAAAATGAAGAAATATTTTGAAAAATCAGGACTAATCAGAATTGGTGTTTTAGTGAGTTCTTGTTTTACCAGTTCAAATGATTTCTTTGCTTCTAAGGTCCATTTAACTTCTTCTTTTTTAAGCATGTTTGTTATGTTTCTAAGGATTTCAGCTAAATTGGGTATGAACCTTCTCAAGAAATTAATATTTCCAATAAAAGATTAAAGTTCCTTGATGTTTCTGGGATGGCTGATTTGAAATATACCATGAATTATTTTTGGGTCTATCCTTATTCCCCCTTCTGATATGATGTTCCCAGGAAGTTTACCTTCTTGGAGACCAAACAATGTTTTCTTTGGATTAAAAAATAACCCAAATTTTCTACATTTCTCAAAGAATTTTCTCAAGTGTATTAGGTGTTCTTCATCTATTTTAGAATAAACAATTATATCATCAAGGTAAATCACAATGAAGTAAACTATTTCTTCTGAGAATTCTGTATCCATGGCTCTCTGAAATGTGGCTCCAACATTCATTAAACCGAAAGGCATCTTCAAATACATGAAAGTATGCCAAGGTGTAGTAAAAGTTGTTTTGAGTTGATCATCAGGATGTACCAGGATTTGATTGTAACCTTAGAAGCCATCTAGCAAAGAAATTCTTTTGGAACCAACTACCTTTTGTAAGACATGATCCATTTTTGGAAAAGGATAGTTGTCCTTTAGTGAGGCTTTGTTTATGTTTCTAAAATCAATGCAAAGACTTATATCTCCTATTTTCTTCCTAACTGATACAAGATTAGACATCCACTCTGAGTATCTAACAGGGACAATAATTTCAGCATCATACATTTTTTTAATTTCTTTCTCTACCAGAGGTAATTGAACAGGGTTGATTTTGCGCAATTTTTGTTTAAAAGGTTTCTGGTTTTCTTTGAGGGGTATCTTATGCTGAATTATTTATGTAGCATATGATTTCAAATATTCATAGCTCCATGCAAATACATCAGAAAATTCTCTAAAAAGCTCAATGTATTCCAGTTTAATGTGAGCTGGCAGTGTTTTAGATAGTTTGATCATTTTGGGCTTTTCTTCACTGCTTATGTTGCATTCTTCCACTTCAGTTTCTATGGGTTCCAGTTTTGGCTTCTTGGCCACATCACTTAAATAAAAAAACTCATCTAAAGGGACCAGTCCTTTTGGCAAGCTTCAATCTTTAGTTTGCGGCACTTCTAAGTCTTCATCTTCTAAATTTGTGCTATTCTCTGTCATCTGTTTGGTTTCATTAGTTAACAGATTTATTTCATCAATCTCTGGAGATTTTTCTTCTTCAGTAAGTGGGTTTTCTTCAGTAGGACAGTCTTGTTCATACCATGAATCTGAGAGTGGTGTTTCAAATTCATTTTTGGACTGTAGGAAGTCTTATATTTGTTTATCTCCATCAAAAACATGCCAGTAATTTTCATTATCCAGGACAGCTGGTTTATATTTGACTTGGGTGGTGCATTGCTTGATTTCATAAGGTGTTAGAAAAGTTCTGGCAGGAAAGGCTAAATCATTGGCAAGGGAATTTTGGTTTCTTGGGACAAAGATAAGTTGGAATTCATAAAATGTTTTCAAAAAATCCATGGCATCATTCCTATAGGCTCTAAGTTTGGGATGTTTAGCATTGTACTCCCCATTTACTTGCCTAATAATCAGCTCTGAATCCCCATGAACTTTTATCCTTTTGGCCCCTAATTTTTTCAATAAATGCAGGCCTAAAAGGAGAGATTCATACTTAGCTATGTTGTTTGTACATTGAAAATTTAATTTATAGGAATTCCCTTCAACATTTTTGTTCTCAGTGTTTTGTATCCATATGCCTGCTCCTGCATCATTTTTAGTGCAAGACGCATCAGAATTCATGCTCCAAAGAGGACTATTTTCATATTTGAGATTTATTTCATTGTTGTCCTCTCTGTCTTCTCCATTATTCTGTTCTATACAAGGGTCTGCACTACATTTTTATGAGTTTTGTTCCTCAAGTTTTTCAATTTTTTGAGGTGTTACTTCTTGATTTTCATGATCTGCATTATGATTATGACTATTCTGAACCTCAAGACCTCTAATCTGTTTGTTGTAAATCTCTGAATCAACAAATTGTTTTTTAATTTCCTCTCTATTAATTTCTGCAACTATGTTTGCATGTGAACTAATTACAGAATTTGTTGGTTTTTCATTGACTAACTCTTGCTCTTTAGGAATATAATCATTGAAAAGAATGAAAGAGTCAAGATCAGTATATATGGAGTAAAGAGGAGAGTTTTTCAGTCTTTCTTGGCTACTCACCATGTATTTCATGTGTGTTTCCCTATAGAGTTTTCTAGGTTGACTAAAGACAGGGATGGTGGCATAAGTCATATCCATCTGCATAGTACCTTGTAACTTAGCACTCCATGACCTTGAAAGAAGCATGCCATATTTGGGGGGTATATCAGCCACTAAAATTTCCATCACTAAACTCTTGGCTGGAATTTGGGCTAAGTTAACAGACAGATCCTTTAATAGGCCTAAGCATCTCACCCTACTTGAATCAAAGGAATATAAGTATTTGTAGGGTCTAGTTACCTCTAAGCCTAACCTTTCCATGATTACCTTGGGCATGAGGTTGTGTGATGCTCCTGAGTCAAGCATGGCATTGTGAAAAATATTTTCATGGATGTTTAAGATTATGTAGAAAGTAGGGGTGGTTCCTTCTTGAAAATTTCCTTCAATTTTTGGTCCAAATATGAGCTCTGGGGTATCATCATTTAAGTTAACTATGTCATGAACATATTATATGTTCAAAGTTTTCAAAATCTGACCTATATATACATTTTGAGTGACTAATTTAGTGAGTGGAACAAAGATTTTGATTTTAGATATTTCATTCTCTAGGCTAAAATGAATCTGGTTTTTCAAAATGTTTGATTTAGCCTTGTTAGTCACTCCTTGTTCAGTAAAATCAGCTTGCTGATTTTTAGTATTTACAGCAGTTAGAATAGTTTTTTCAGGAGCATTAGATGAGGTGCTAGTGCTACTAGGGTTAACACTCTATTTTTCATTGATTTGAGTTTCTTTCCCTTCGTTTAAATTAGAATTTACAACCAATGTCTTGTGAGTTTTAGCTGTCTTTTTGGGTGCATTTTCAGGGCTGTTTTTGGCAGATTTATCAGAGGTTTTATTCCTGGGAGTTTATTGATTATTTTTACTCCTTACGTTATATTGCTTGGGTGATGCTATAATTTCATTTTTAGACTCGTGTTCATAATAATCCATTTTTTTTCTTCTGTCATCATAGGGTGTATATAGATCTTGTTTTCTTTCATTGAAGAAATCAAAATTCTCACTGTTTACTCCCAACATGTTTATGTTATCATCCTATGTTTGTTCATTTTTCTCTTCATCCTCATTTACATAATTCTCTTGGAAAGGAGGTTTGATCTGTTGATCATCCTCTCTTTGTCTGTTTTGAGGTTGGTTTCTCCTAAAGTTTTGATTTTGATTCTGAGATTGATTTATGTTTTGGGGAGCTGATTGATTTTCTATATATTGTTCTCTCTCAAGTATGCTCATATTCTTCATCATTTCCTCCATCATTATTTCCATTTTTGAGCTAGATGTGGAGGGTTTAGTTTCCTCCCTAAATGATACTTTCTTTTCATTCCTCATCCTAGCTCTTTTCTCAATTAGATTTACTTCCACAACAAGTGTTCCTTTCTGCATGTCTTCCAAAGTCAAGGGATCTCTTTCTCTTAACTGATAAGCCATTTCAGTATAAAATCCTTCAAGAAATTTCACCAAAGATGAACCTTGAGGGGGTTTCAAGTCTGGGGGTAGTGCACTATAAACACTATTGAACCTAGTGCAATAATTTTGAACGCTTTCCCCATTGTTTCTTTTGAGGTTGTTGTAATCTGAAAGAATTTGGAGAGGGTTTTTTTTGACTTCCCATTTCTTTAGGAATTATTGATGGAGAGCTTGAAGGTAATTAATACTATGAGGGGTGAAGACTTTGAACCACTTTCTTGCTTCTCCCCATAAGCTCTGAGCAAATAATCTGAGTTTGATAGTTTCATCATCAATCTCATTTCTATCAAAATAGTCATTCATCTTGTCCACATGTTGTGAAGAAGTAGTAGCATCACTGGCATCATATAATGGTATCTTGGACTGATAGTCCTATGGCAGATTGAGTAAAGGTAAAGGAAGGACTAGGGGAGCATACCATGTTGCCATGATAGGGGTTCTGGAAAAAATGAGGGGTTTACAGGTGGAGGATGTAAGATGCGAGGAGGTTGATGGAATGGAGTGGTTTGAACAATGGGTGTATGGATAACAAAAGTGGATGGACCAGCAAGAGACTGTTGAGCAGATCTATGATGAGAGAAACCAAAATTATGAAGGAAATGCAAATCAGATGAGGTAGTTTCTCTGTTAAAAGTGTTTTCACCACTATGTTGGGGTGAGTGTGGAGGCTCAAAGTCTATCTGATCTATATCATCAAGTGACCTAGTTCTGAATGGGTTTCTTAAGCCAAATTGTGAATCTTGTAGAGCTGTAAGGTTTTTAGAAACAGAATTAGCTCTATGGATTGGCCTGGCAATAGTTTAAGTTTTAGACTTAGGAGATTTCCTAAGTATACTTTCTGGATTATCAAATATCTCAGGAGAATTTGAGTTAGGATAGGCTCTAGTATGAACTCTTCCAGAAGCCACTAAGCTATTTTTTTAGACACAATAATAAGAAAATTTTAACCAAGTATGACAATATTTAGTAGGCTAACTGATATTTTAACATGAAAACTTGATCATCAAAGTTTCCTAAGCTAAGTTTGTATGATGTTATTATAGAAATGGGTTTCCCAGTGGATTATTTAGGTCACCTCAGGATTGTGGAGTCACTAGGTGGAGATTTTTAGCTTTTAGAAGGTAGAATGTTTTATGGTCCACCACCAGTCATTTATCTGAATACCAATCTGAAATGTTTTGGGATTTCTGAGTTTTTAACAGTCTTGTGGGTTATGAGAGTGTCCTAAATATGTTTCAACACTTAGCTATGGTGATGAGACAAATAGAGTTTACTCTGTGGCTTACTTAGCTGATTTCTTCAAGTTTTGATAAGGCTTTGTTAGAATCCTAAGGGTTACTTAGTTTGTCACTGATTTAGACAAGTCATATCATGATCATCAACTGATTTTACTTAGGTGAATGCTGATTTTTTTTTTTTTAAGGACTTTACTCATAAGTTCCCCAGTATGGTCGCCAGTATGTTAGGTATCCATAGTTTTGCAAGATTTGCAAATCCAAAGCTGCAGAGCCAACATCAAAAAACTTTGGAATCTAAGGACCTAGCCATCCTAGATTCAGAGAGAGATCTCTCTATGTATGTGTTCAAAGAAATTAGCTTAAGGCTTCAAGTGTGATATTAGGCGAGTTATTAAGAACAAGGTCGTTTTGTTTGTTTTTGGTTGGGCAGGATACTATGCAGATGAAGGAAGTCTGTATGAAGGGTGAGTAAGTGAAAGAATGGTTCAGATGATAAGATAGGCAAGGAGCAGCATCAATCCATTGGGCTATGGAGTCATAATATGATTTAATTGCACAACAAGGTTCAAGAGTGTTCCATGGGGCAAGTCATCTATGTCAAAGGATCTCTTTTAAGTTGATTTTATGGAATGAAACAGTAAGAAATGAAGTGAAGGAAGTAAAACACATGAAGAAACAAAGAAAACTAGCCTAATTTTGACATGCATTTAAGGGAAAAACACAAAAGTAACCTAATATCAGGTAAGTACTTTTAAACTAGCCTTCTTTGATATACTTTCAAGAGAAAACATTTAAAAACAGAGAACAACTTAGATCAAGTAAAGACTTTTAACTTAGCCTACCTTTAGCATATTCTCAAAGGAAAACATTCATGATAAACATAAAAAGTAGTCTAAGATCAGGTAAGTACTTTTAAACTAGCCTGCTTTCAACATACCCTTAAGGGAACTTTTCAAAGCAACTGTTAGGGATAAACTAGAGGACAGGGCTAACCAAAAACTTCTCTAACTCAACTTTAATAAGAAAAATTTTCAAGAACATTTGAAGGCAATATCTCAAGTTGTACTCAAGAAACATGGGCTTACCAACACTTCACTGGTTATACTCTATTGAATTACCTTCAAAACACATTTAGAGCAAAACATAAAGGATAGATATTTATCACTGAGATTTAGGGTACTTCAGAAATAAATCCTAATCTATATTTGTTGTTCTTTATCATAGAAAAGTGGACAGAATGAAAACATAAAGAAAATAACAATTTACAGTGAGAAACACATCACCATTGACATAGACCAGGATCCCATAAATCAGCTATTTGTATTTCATGTTCAAACCAGTTACAATCTTCAAGTCCAGTGGGTCTCTACAGCTTCAAACTTCTCATCTTAGCTTATGTTTCTTCAATTACAAAACAGAGCTACAAAAAACTCAAAATCTATTTACATACAACAGGTATCCAGATACCAACCTCTATACTGTATTCTATAGAAGTATTTATACAAGAATGAGGAGGTGGGGTGTAAAGAAGAGTAATTTGTTCAATTAATACAGAGTAATGGTTTATTGACCTTTGGGAGGCCTAAGGGAGAAGATTTCGAATGATCATCTCTATTTTAATCAATTTTACATTAAATTTCATCAGCTTTAGTCAATTTTGTTGACTTTGAAGGTTGTTAATTTTGAGCTATCTTTAAAAATATCCCTGACTATGCAATTAATATGCATTTTTTTAGATCAAATCAGTTGGCAGGTGGTGCTTTGAGGATTTATAGCCTCTATGATTTGTCATTTGGAGGCTCCTTCACTAATTTGTGCTTATCTGGAACTTTGAGCCTCAATAAGGCTTTGATATTTCTTTTGTGCCTTATAATCATTCTCAGAGTCTTTAAACCTTATATTCTGACTATTTTCATTTTTTAAACACTTTCTGTTTTTTCACTGTCCTTATCTTCATAAATCATTGGTTAAGTATTTTGATTCTTGGTCTTTTGGGCTTTAATCTTTATCCTTAATTATCACTGTCTTTTGTTCTTTTGAACTGAATTCAGCCTTAGTACCTTAAGCTTGTTCTTTTAACCTTTTTAATAATGCTTTACCTATAACTGTAAGGTTAAACCCTTCTGATTTTTTATTTTCACTTTAATCCATTTATCTATATGCTTAAGTAGTCTTTGTCCCTTTGCTGATCATTTTTACTGTTTTCGGGCTTTGTTATCTGCCTTTTACCTTTTCCGGCCTCCCTTAACTATAGGGTTAAACCCTTCATCCTTGACTTTTGATATTTAAACCTTCATATTATGTATAAACCCTCAAACTGCATGATTAAAGATTTTAATCCGCTGCATTTAGTCTTTAAATTATTGATCAAATCTTTAAATCTCTAGTTTTTGTCTTTAGCCTCTAATCTTCGAACTCCACCTTCACTATTCTTCTTCCTTGCTATAGGTTGGCGGTTTTTTGTTGCGATGGAGAGTTTTGATTTATATAACCAATAATTGATTTAAAACCCTGGTTTGTATCCAAATAACTCCTTTTTAGTTTTATTTGGGCTTCGGATGAGGTAATCCTCAGCCCTTGATCCTCTGTGGACTGTATGAGAGCTCCCGCCTTTAAAACTACCATCGAAACCTGTAAAAAACCACAAAACACGTTATATAAAACTTGCAAGGTTTGGAAAAATTGCTTAGGAGGCTGGCGGAGAAGAGGAGCAGTGCAAAGGGGGGAACACGCAGGCGTAAGAGGTTTCATGGAGACAATAGGCGAAAATATGGTTCAAAATGGTATTTGGCGCGAATTCGGGCAAAGCGGGTTTGGAAATACCGCGAATGGTTTTCGCGTTCAATTCGGGTAGTATGTGGTTTTCGACGAATTGAACGGGATCCAATTGTATCACGCCGCATGGAATTTTCAATACCACTGGTATCACGTGATTTTGGAGTTTTAAACTCCAGATAGCAAAATCGCGCGATATGCGATGAAAACCGTCGGATGAGGGGGAAGAGATCTGATGGTGCGGACTGAGCGCAATGGAAATTTGCACGACGAGCACGGTAGCAGGGCACAGGTGCCAGGGTGTGATTTGAAGAGAGGACCGGGTAGTGGACTGGTGGGTCTAGAGGTGCCAGGTTGTCGGATTTGAGTTAGGACCGTGGGATAAAACAAATCAACAACAGAGATTTGATTTATAGGGTGAATGGATGGGATTTCGTCAGGAGGGTAGGGGGAGAAAAGGAAGCATCATGGCCATCGATCTTTGAATATTGACGGTCCCAAATTGACTGGGAATCCACCAGGTAGTGTGGGGAAAAAGCAAAGGAAAAGGTTTTTGCAAGGGGCATGGGGATAACAAATGGTAAGGGAAGGGGCTAGAAGAAAAGGAGTGGGGAAAGGTCCGGTGGAGGTGACGGAGACCGGGAGCGGGGAGATAAGGGGCTAAGGGTTTAGCCGGTGGTTGGGGGTGAGGTTATATGAATAAAATGGGGCGGGATTTATGAAGGGGAGGTGCTGAGAAGAAAAGGAGCCGGGGAGATTTTATGAAGAAAGGAAAGGGCTGAGGGCTAAGGTGAAGGGTTGAGAGTGAAAGGTTTAAGTGCTCATTTACAACGCCTTGGTTATATGACGAGGAAAGAGCTGGGGGCCAAACCGGAAGGGGCTTAAGACATAAAAGGGGTCGGAGAGGTTCTGCAAAGGTTTTTATGCATTTTTTGTGATTTTTAGAGGTTTCGATAGGTAGAATAATCGTTTTTAAATCATAAAAAGGGATTTTTCATAAGTTTAAAGGGGATTTTGAAGGTTTTTAGGATGATGGAAGGAAAAAAAAAAAAAAAAAAGGAGCTTTTTTCAAAGGAAAATGGAGGATGAAAAAGGGCGACAATGAGTGAATAAAATTATGACAATGGGGGCTGTTTAGGAAACAGTTTTGAAGGGAAGAATAGATTTCTTGGTGGATTTTCTTAATGAAATAGCAGTGAAGATTACTTTTTTGAGTTTAGGTAGCATAATAAGGCTTCAAGAATGAGCATTTTTCTGTGAAAAAAATCTCTTCAATGCTCAAGATTCGTTTTTAGCCATCATTTTCTCTAACAAAAATTTACTGATGGCTAACAGATGGTATGTTGCTGATTGGAAATGATGAAGAAATTATCCATGATTTGAAGACTCAATTGTTCTCCAAATTTGACATGAAGGATATTGGTGCTTCAAACTATATTTTCGTTATGGAAATTAATAGAGATCGGGCAAATAGGAAGCTCCGGTTAAACCATGGTTATGTTCTATGTTGTGAAACCAGCTCCAAAAATAGAAAAAAAGAGATATCAATGCCTTAGAAATAAGCCACTTCGAGGGGGCAACCTCCAATACATTACATGAATGAACATATCTTGGATGATTCAAATTACAAAACCTCCTTTCTATATATAGGAGTCCATGGGGCCACAATGTAATCCTAGCCAACCTAACAATAATAATTGAAGGGCGCAGTAATAAAAATATGGGGGTTACAAGGGTACAATAATAATAATAAGGGGGTTACACTAACAAGAGTAATGGACTATACTAGTAATATAGGTACCTAACATGCCCCTCTCCTTCAAAAAAGTGTTGTCCTCAATGCTTGAGTAGCTGTGGGTGCTTCTGTATAAAATTCTCATCCTCCCATGTAGAATCTTCAGTAAGTAAGTTATTCCACTTGATGAGATACTCTGAAATTGATCGATTTCGTAGCTGTCGAGTTCTTGTTTCCGTGACTGCTTAAGGTTCCAATATGATTTTTCCTTCCTCATCAAGTTCTGGCACAATCGTTTGAACTGGAAGATTTTCACCTATAACCTTCTTTAAGCATGAAACATGGAAAATTGGATACACTTGTGAAGAAGCAGGAAGCTCCAATTTGTATGCCATAGAACCAATCTTTTGCAAAACCTTGTAAGGACCATAGTACTTTGGTGATAATTTATTATCCTTCTTAGCTTGCTTGAGGGAAATTTGTTTGTATGGTTGTAGCCGTAAAAATATACAGTCTCCTACATCGAAACTTCTCTTGCTGCGATGTTGATTTGCCCGTTGTTTCATTCGATTTTTTGCCAAATTCAGGTTATCTTTGGAGAGTTGGAGAACGTCTTGCTGATGCTCGATGTGATCTACCACTGTTTGAACCTTTGATTTTTCTCTTAAAGATGATGTGATGGATGGTGGATGATATCCATAAAGTGCCATAAATGTGGTCATTTTTTCTGTAGTATGGAAGGAAGTGTTATACCACCTTTCAGCTAGAGGTAACCACTTGACCCATTATGTTTGTTTATTAGAAACAAAAAAATGAAGATATCATTCCAAACATTTATTTACTATCTCAGTTTGACCATATGATTGAGGATGATAATATGAGCTATGAGCTAATTGAGTACCCAAATAAGAAAATAACTCCGTCCAAAAAATTCCAGTAAAAATGGGATCTGTGTCGCTCACAATAACACTTGGGTTTCCATGTAGCTTTTCAATTGTGTCCATAAATGTAGTAGCAACTGTACTTGCTTTAAATGGATGAGATAATGCACAAAAGTGTACATAATTGGTAATTCTATCAACTACCACCACGATGACACTCTTTCCTTCGGACTTAGGTAAACCTGTGATAAAATCCATTGAAATCTCCTCCCAATGTTGACTTGGAATGGATAAAGGTTGTATAAGACCCAAGGTCTTAATTGTCTCGACTTTATTCTACTGGGAAACCAAACATTCTACCACAAGATGTTGAATATCATATTTAAGGCCATCCCAAAAAAATTCTTTCTTCACCCTGTGGTAAGTTTTTAAAAATCATGTGTCCTCCTAAAGGAGAAGTGTGCAATTCCAAAAGAATATTTTGTTTTAGTTGGGAATTCTTACAAAGATATAAGCTATCTTTGTACCATAAGGAATCATTTTTCCAACTAAATGTATCAAATGTACTAGGATTTTGCTGCAACTTTTGAATGAGTGTCCACACTTCTTTGTCCTTCTTCCATTCATCTCTTGCTTTGGTTATCCAATCTGGTTGGATAATAGAAATGGAACAAAGTAGCTACACCTCTTCATTCTTTCTTGAGGTATCTCTGAAAACATTGCTTCACTTTTTTGTAGATGATTTCAAATTCATAACCCAACATCTTTATGACCCATTTTTGTTGCTCTCTTGAAGATAGTCTTTGTTCCAAAAAGTATTTAAAACTATCATGATCAGTTTTTAACTTGAAGTGTCTTCCCATTAGGTAAGGTTTTCATTTCTTTAGTGCTTGTAATATTTCCAACATTTCATTCTCATAAATAGCTTTTTGTAAATACGTTCCTTTGATTGGACGACTCTCAAAAGAAATGGGTCTTCCTTCTTACATTAAAACAACACGAATTCCATTTTCTGAGGCATCACATTCCACAAAAAAGGTTTTTGTGAAGTCTGTCGTAACTAAGGCCGATGCTTGGCACATTGCCTCTTTAAGATATTCAAAGGCCTTAGTTGCTTCAGGAGTCTGTGAAAATGCATCTTTCTTCAATAATGTTGTTAGAGGTGCTGCTATTCCCCCATAATTCTTAACAAAATTGCGATAAAACCCTGTTAACCTGAGAAAGCCTTGCAACTAATTTATGGTTGTGGGGAATTTCCATTCTTTAATGGCTTTAATTTTGTTAGGGTATACCTTAACACCCTCGTGAGATACAATATGACCCAGATATTCCACCTCTTGTACTCCAAAGAAAAATTTGGATGTTTTTGTATATAATTGTTTCTCCTGCAATAGTTTCAGCACCCTGTCAACATGTTGAACATGATCCTTCCAAGACCTATTGTAGATTAGTATATCATCAAAAAATTCTAGCACAGATTTTCTAAGGAAGGGTTTGAAAATGGAATTCATCAAGCCTTGAAATGTAGAAGCTCCATTCGTAAGGCCAGCCATCAGCATGACCAAAATTCACCTATGACCCTCTTGAGTTCGAAATGCTATTCTCAGAATATCTTCAGTCTTCATTCTAATTTGATGATATCCTGAACAAAGATCCAACTTGATAAAATAAATTTCTCCATGTAATTCATCCAATAATTCATCAATCACAGGAATGGGAAATTTATCTTTAATAGTGAGCTTATTGAGCTCCCTATAATCTGGACACATGCGCCATGATCCATCCTTCTTGTGCACAAATACTACTGGATGAGAGAAATAACTTTGAACAGGTTGAATTATACCAGCCTCTAACATTTCTCCAATCATACGTTCAATTTCACTCTTTTGGACATAAGGATATCTATAAGGCCTGATGTTTGGAGGAACACTTCCTAGAATCAAATGAATAGCATGATCATGATCACGAATAGGTGGAGTCCTTTGGTAGAATTTAAAAACCTTGGAATGATTGTGCTTTTTGGAGGAATCTGCAGAAATAGATGATTTTGATGTTGGAACTTCTAGTGAGCATAATTGTGCAATTATGCCTCATTGTTCTTTCTTTAGAAGCTTTGTCATGAAATTAGAGCTTATTATCTTTCCAAAATTCCCTAAAATACCCCATAATTCAACCTCCTTTCGTTATGAGAAAAAATTGAAGAAAATTTCTTGAAAATTAAAAGCTACCATCCCCTAAGATTGTAACCATTGTACTCCTAGTACAACACCAGCACCTCCCATAGGAATGGAAAGAATTGGAATATTCAATACATATTATACCATGGTTAGCTTGATATTATGGCATTTTCTGGAGAAATTTATAGTTCCTCCATTTGCAACCATCACTTGACATTCTGGTGTTGGGTATAGGAAACAATTCAATTCCTTGGCTACCTTACAATGAATAAAATTACGGGTACTACCTGAATCAATCAACACTATTACCTTTTCCTTCTTGATATGTCCTTCTATCTTGAGAGTTTGAGGAGTGGTAATTCCTACCAATGCATTACACGATATGGTCAGACTGATTTCTTCCTCTTCTTGGGTTGGTTCCTAGTGTATATCCTCTTCTTGTTCATTTTCTTCTTCCTCTTCACAATCTATGTAAAATAATTTATTCTCAACACACTTATGAACTTTATTGTATTTGCTATCACAACTGTAGAAAAGCCCTTTTTTTCTTCCAATTGTTGTGGTGTCAACCTTGTAGGTTGTGGAAATCTATGAGTAGCAACACTTCCCTCTTTATAGAAGTGAGTGGTAGGCTTCCTTGTCGCCATAATTTTACATTCAATTTTTTCTTTCCAACCTGAATGCCTTCTCCAATGAATCAGGTTCCAAAACAATAACTTCATGTTTGACGTTATCCTTTAAAGTACTTATGAAGAGATCAATCTCGTGTTCCTCTGGAATATCAGTTACCTTATATTCAATTTTTGGAAGTCCTAAATGTGCTCCCCCATTAAACCCTTTTGTTTGAGATTTATCAATTGGATAGATAAGGTGTTGCTCTTTGTATCCTCATAATGTGTTATGATTTCCTCCGTAAAAATTGACCAAGTGACAATTATTTTATGGGAGAAAAGCCATTGATACCATACAAATGTATTTTGTTCTAAATGTAAAGTTGCAATGCATACTTTTTTTGTGTTTTGCACATTATGGAGATAAAAATATTGCTCCATCTATAGTATCCATGTTATAGGATCCTTTCCATCAAAATTCCTCATATCCATTTTTGGAATATGGTGGTTCTTCCTGCCAACATTATATTTTATGAAATCGCGATTAAAATTTATTTTGTTCTCATCATGCATTTCCTCTACTATCTTTTCACCATTAGGAAACATTTCTTGTATAAACTTTGTCAAAAATTCCATGTCTACTTTTAGATCATTATTCATGTTTTCCATTTTCTCATCAATCTTAGCTTCCATGTCATTCATCTTAGATTCCATGCCAGCTTCCATGCCATTCTTCAAACCATCCATCTTAGATTCCATGCCAGCTTCTATGCCATCTATCTTATATTCCATGCCATTATTCAAGCCATCCATATTATATTCCATGCCTTTCTTCAAACCATCCATCTTAGTTTCCACGCCTTTCTTCAAAACTTCCATGTCATTTTTTGTTTCTCTTTGAAAGAGCGAAATTTGTTGCACTTGCTCTTGTAATTTTGATATGTCATGTTGCCATTATTCGTCTTCATGAGTCATAGTAAAGCCTTATAAAGGCTTAATGGGTGTTGAATTATTTTTAGGGTCCATTTTAGAATCCAATACGGATATCTATTCTAAAATATTCCCTTGGAATCAATTCAACTTGATTCTTCAAACAAGACTTATGCAATTTGGGAAAAAAAAATACACATCTTTTACTTGATTTTGGGGAGCTCTATATTGAAATTGAATTATCTATATAATTGAGGATCTTCAATATCTAAAATTCGGCCTTGTAGTATTCCTCTGAAGCTTCTTTCAAATGTCACAGGTCTGACCTGATTTGGATTCTTCAAGACAAAGATATGTCCAATCTCCCACAATGACCCAATTATGGACTAGTTCAGTAGAGTGAACTTGTATGACTTGCCATGTATTCATGTTTCCTCCTTTGGCTCTTATATTGATAGAAATGAATCTTTAGTCTGTGTACTTGTGGCAATTTTTACAGAATTCCAATCCGATGCTCAGAGAGAGAGTTATGAATCTTTTCCCACGATCACCTCTTTGAGATGAAATTCGAGAGCCTGAAAAAGAACTACCTTCCACAGATCATATCTCTGAAAATATTTCGAAAAAAGCTCTAAAATTTTGTGAGGCGTTTCGTCAGGATTTTGGCTTTGCACCTAAAAATTTCAAATTCTGAACCTTCGTAGAAAAAAAGTTATAGTGAAAATGTCGCAATTACCTGTTTAAGTGAAATTTAGGAGCCTACTAAAAGCCCTACATTCCACAAATCATATCACTAAAAATATTTCCAACGAAGCTCTGAAATTTTGTGACGATGTTCCTCAGGATTTTGGCTTTGCACCCTAAAAATTTCAGCTTCTGAAACTTTGTAGAAAAAAATTTATAGCGAAAAGTCCACGATGACTTGTTTGGAGCAGTGAAACCCTAGAATTCAAAGCTCTGATACCAAATGTTGTGAAACCAGCTCCAAAAATAGAATAAAGGAGATATCAACACCTTAGAAATAAGCCAATTCGAGGGGGCAACTTCCAACACATTACATGAATGAAAAATTCTTGGATGATTCAAATTACAAAACCTCCTTTCTATATATAGGAGTCAATGGGGCCACAATGTAATCCTAGCCGACCTAACAATAATAATTTAAGGGTCCAATAATAACAATATGGGGCTTACAAGGGTACAATAATAGTAATAAGGGGGTTACACTAACAATAATAAGGGACTATAGTAGTAATATAGGGACCTAACATTCTAATCCAAGGTTAATGGATTGGGGTTTATGTATGCTTCTGCATGTATATATATGTGTTGTAACACTAAAAGGAATATAATGAAAAATCAAGATGGTTGTCCCCATTTTGGATCCAGGGGAAAATATCTGTGTATATCTGTTTTATGTTTTATGCTCTCGCTATTGTTTATTTTAGGTTTTTAAGATTCGTTTGTAGATAATTTTTATAGAGGGTTAAAACCTACATTCGGTATCAGAGTGACAGGTCTCGAGTTCGAAACTCACCTGACTCGTGTTGGGGGGGAGATTGTTGGAAATTGGGTTAAACGCTCCCCATGTGTTTCATGACATGGACTAACTTCCTCTCCTAGATCCTAACTCTGGCGATTGTAGTGGAGACTAATTCCTGCGGGTTTTGGTCTAACGGAAATCATGATTTTAACAATCTTATTGTGTCCCATGATATATACACAACAAATATCAAAGTCATACCTTTTGAAAACTGTGAATCATATATGGCGGACCCCTTTATAAGGATAGATAATTATGAACAAAGACAAAGTCGCCTTCTCATCAATGTTTCCCTAATTAGGCCTTTACCATGTAAATCTATTGTTTCCTCTCCTTTTTTTTCTCATTTCTTCTATTGATTAAATTGCTTCATGTTGGATAGGAAACAATTTTTTGGGATAGGTTTTCCAATGAACCCTGTTGCTTGTTTATAAATTTTTTTCCATATATCCAAGTATTTTTAATTGATAGTTTTCTTATGTTCACCATTAACTATCCACCATAGGTTTTTTCTCCAAAATGAATCAACCATATTTATCTTCCATTGAAGACAATTCGTACCTAGTAACTCAGGAAGGTAAACTACTTCTAACATTATGATCAATAAAAAAATGAGAAACTAAACCTCTATGAATAGAAAAAAATATCCAATATGTAACTCTGCCCCTATACTAACACCACCCCTGAAAATCCATTAGAAGGAGGTGATTACTATTGTAACTCGAAATATGAAGCAGCATTATGGAAATTGGGTATAAAACATTTATCTATTATGAATTCCTTAAATTCTCATCTATATTATTTAGTTATCTTCATCTCCTCGAGATGAATATGGTGACAAAAAAATTTCCTCAATCTGACGTTCAGATCAAAATTTATGTCAAGTTAAAGTTTTAATGCCATGTCATAAACTTTTCATGTGGCATCCATGTTTTCCCACATGGATATCGCAATAGCCCTTATCACCACCACATTGTGATAGCATATTAGATACCTAACTATTCCTGATCAGGTTCATAATACACATATAATTTGATGTAAAGTTTCCAATCCATCCATCCTCCCATGCAACACCAAATACTCATAAGTGGGTGCATGCCCTTCAAAACCACGTCACCCCAGAAGAAAGACTTCTGAAAATAAAAAAACTTGGAGGTTTTGTGTGGTCATCCTATGGAAACTTATGAGATCATGGCGATAAATCATCTTGGTGGAAACACCCTCACACATGAACCCTTCTCGACAAGAACTATTTCCCAAAAGCCACATGTTTGAGCCAGTTCCACCACGTCATATAAGAATAAAATCCCTTGGTGAAAACTCTCCCAGTGGTAAGCCATTTCTTAGTGATAAGATTCTCAGTTTTTTATCCTCGAAAGAAACCTGATTGAGGAAAAAAATTCTTGGCAATATCCATGTTGGTGGAAACATCATTCTTAGTGAGAACCCCCTAGCCATTCTTGAAAGGAATCTTTGTGGTCATTCATCGAAAGGATCTCCTGATGACATCATAATTTTCTAGTGATTTGTTTAATCACCATTGTTCATAGTAACGATAATTTTCCCTTAGTGAGAACATATGGACATATGGGTTTGGGTCTAGCTATGGTTCATGATAAGTTATATGAACTATGTGACTTTACCACTATTTTACCGATTCAAATTCCACATCCCTTCATGAGGGAGTACTACATATAATTATATATGCATATATCATGTGTCATGATGGTGCTTTCCACATTCACATGATCAAATATGTGTGTTTACATATATTTACATATATCAATAAATATATATGTCTATATGAACTTAACCTTTCCCCAACGGTCCATGTCATCCTGTGTGGTCAATCGGTTTCAACCCATACGAATATCCCTCTTGACTACACATGAGTTATATAAATAGTGTTGTGGGACCATCATTCCAATACAGATAAAATACCTTATAGTGGAGGTTTTTGTGGAAGCCCCTATAAAAATAGCTAAAAAATGTGTTTGTAGCATAGATGGATGGGCATATGGTTTAGCAGATCCTTTTTGGATAGTGCATCTATAATATAGCAACGCGCGGGTTATTTACTATCCATACAAGCAATAATGCCTCATAGAACATGGTGCATCATGGAAAATTTATTTTCATAAAATAAAAAACATGGTGCACTAAATAATACAATTCATTGGTTCTTGAATAATCGATAAAATCCAAAAAAGGTAACTTAAAAAAAAATCAATTCTATATACACCTGTAGCATTGGTGCCCTCCATGTAGTAGAATGCCTCAATTCATATGAAGAAAGAGAACCACTATAGTTTTTAAATTATAAAAAAACGTGGTGTTATTTTCCAACGATGGATCAGTGTGGTAAATGTATTAAAACACCCCGAGGCATCTTCTAAAGAGAACCTTTAGGTGGTTTTTAATTTTTAAAAATAGAGCGGTGTGTTAGAAATACTAAGGGGGGGGGGTGAATCAATATTCCTTTCCATTAGTATTATTATTAATATTTCAGAGCATTATTTAATATTCACTTATTATCAATGTTTTTGCAAGGATAACAGTAAACAAAAGGAACACAAATGCACACAATTTTTAATGTGGAAACACCCTCCGAGACAAAAACCACCTGAATGATTTTCTAATAATTCTCTAATATTAAACTCCAATTGAAAAGAAACCTTCAACTCCCTAGAATCTAGAAAATAATTATTCTCCAGCTCCCACTGGATGGATGCTCCAACACCCAAGATTCTTCAGTAGTCAACTGAACGGATTCCCCAACACCCAATAAGCTACAACTCACCCTATAACCACCCTACCACCCTAAATGTTTCATAAACTTGAAGCTATTTGTGACTTCATGCAACATCCTAGCACCACCCTACCACCCTATAGAAGAATAAAAGAAGAATGGACTCCCATACTAGGGAAAATGGTCCACTTCACAATGATATAGAATGATGTAGAAGAAGAAGAAGAAACACTACACCATAACCGCAACTATGACGCAACCACCTAATGATGATCCTAAACCTTCCAACACTGCCTATTCAACTCTTGGTAGGTAGACACTTGTACAATTTTTACAATGATGCTTTTACAATGACTTAGTACGATGATACCTTTACAAGGACTGTATGCAGTGCTACCCACTTGAAGACTTCATGTGGTGAGCTTATTGTTGTTGTTATGCACCTTGATTATTTCTCTTATCTTGCTACCCTTTCTCACTCTTCAGAAAATTATATCATGCATTGATTCTTATCTTGATGAATATGTAATACCTGCAAAAAGTATTCAAGGAAATACCCATGACATGATAATATCAAAACTTAGCACATCCTGCAAAGAATATGTCAGTGCTAAAAAATAAATAAATTAGAATAAAAAGAACCTAATGCAATTAAGATATTGATATGCATATATAGAATATACTTACCTGGAGCTTACATCTTCTGCACCATGCTTTTCCTTTCTTCCCTAGAAAGTGTGGTCCTTTGCAACCCCCTGAAAACACATGATCTAGCTTTTTCTTGCCTTCTAGGAGCTCGATATTGAATCCATTGTATCTTTCTTATTTTAGATCTCGAATATGTGATTATTTTTCTTTTAGTAGTCCTCAGAGTCATATTTCCAATGCCACAGATCTAACCCAATTTTGATTCATCAATACAAAGTTATGCCCATTCTCTCACAATGACCTAATTATGGACTAGTTCCGTAGAGAGAAATTGTATGATGTGCCACGTGTCATTGTTTCCTCATTCGGCTCTGAAATTAATACAAATAAAACTACAGTCTATTCACTGCCTACCACGTTTTACATAATTTCAATCCGATATAGAGAGAAAGACTTATGGAAATTTTCCCAAGGTCACCTCTTTGAGATGATGTTCAAGAGCCTACAAAAACCTTAACTTCCATAGATCATATCTCTGAAAATATTGCACACCATGATCTGAAATTCTTAAAGGAGCTTCCACAGGATTTTAGCTTCACCTCATAACAAATTCAGCTTCTGAACCATCATAGAAAAAACGATAGAGTGAAAATTACACAATGACATGTTTGAAGTAGCGAAATATCTACATGAGGAGGATATGAGGATCAAAATTTATATAAATTCTTAGGTTGAGAGGGTCTTCAACATGTGAACATGGGAGAGATTTTAGGAGCTTCAAAATTATTAATTATTGAATTTTCAATGACCCATGCCACAACCCCATGGGATTTTATCCCACTAACTGGGGTTACTAACTTCAAACATGAATATATCTCAAACTCTGAAGAATTACGTGTTGTGCCATATATCAATGGAAACAAATCGACAAGTATAAACCATAAAAATATCATTGAATTGGAATATAGTAATTTGGTAGGTCAGAATTCCCATGAAACATCGGGTTAGCCCCTGTTGGTGCTTGGGTTGACATGAATGACAACCACTGATCAACAATCTCTCCCTTTGGCATTGATGGCAACACAAGTACTCTCGCTGTGATCATGACACCTCTTCCTACAACATTCTCTGCTACTTTGACATCAATGGAAAAGGGTAACTCCCCCTGACACATAACCATCCTGCGGACCTGTACACACTTCCACTCCCCATTTATATTCTGAATAAGGAAAATCTGATGAGAACTTGGAGAATCCCAAGATTCTGGCAAAGATATTCAAATGCTTCATGAGTACTCTTACAATAGTCAACTCTTCCTACCCAATCTACATCTGTAAAGGCTTGAATAATGAGATTGTTACCCTTGGGATACCATAAGACATATTCTGTTGTTCCCTTTAGATATCGAAGAATTATTTTGACGATAATAATATGTGATTCTTTTGGTGCTGCTTGGAATCTTGCTACTTGTCCAACTGCTTGCATAACATTTGGTTGGGATGCTGTTACATATAGAATACTACTAATCATATATATGTATAACCTCTGATCCACATATTTAAATGAGTCATCTATATTCAATTTGCAACTTGTTACCATCGAAGAAGTCACGGGTTTGAAATCTTCCATTTTGAATTTATTGAGCATTTCCTTGATGTACTTGGCTTGACATATAAATATTCCTTTCTGTTGATGAGATATTTGAAGCCCTAAGAAGTATGTTAGCTCACCAAGTGAAGAAATCTCAACATCTCTTTGCATCTTTGTCAGAAAGTTCTTACTTAGTCGATCATCATTGCAACCAAAGATTATATCATCCTCTTTAGCTAGTAAACGTGATTTATTTGCTTCATCTAGAACATATATGTCATTTGGAGCTTCACTTGCTATAGCCACAATTTTACCATACCTGCCATTCCTGATTTCACATTTTGTGGAGTTGAATAGTATTTTGTATCCTTGATCACACATTTTTCCAACACTGAGCAGATTGTGATTCATGTTTTCAACCAATAGAACATTCTTGGCTAGAGAATCTTTGCTTCCAAGAGTGATGTTACCTGATCCTATAACATTTTAAGATCCATCATTTCCAAAGGACATGGTTCCATCCTTCTTCTCTTTCAGACATATAAATTTTTTTCTATCTCCAATCATATGCGTTGAGCAACTGCTATCAACATACTAAACATCTTTGTATTTTTGAGCCTTGAGAGGGAGATCACAATTATCAGTCTTATTCTTCTTCCATGTTTGTTCATTATGTGGCTTCACAGATTCTTCTAGAGCATTTTCAAGTCTGCATCCTTTGGCTATATGTCCAAATTTTTGACAATTGTAACATTCAATATTAAATGTTAAAATCTATTGATGTTTCGTTGAGCTTTAGGAGGTTCATATTTGACAGATCTCCTGGAATTGTATTAGTTCCTAGGGTACATGAAAAATTCTACAGATTTATGACCAAATTTTCCACTTGAATAACAATATCCATGAAAAATATGTTGATGCCTAGATGGAAACCTTCATCAGGGAATTGTCTTCCATGGTTGTTCTTGAAAATATTGTCCAATGAATTCTACATGCGTGTCAGATCTCATAAGTTCATTGTATTTTTTTGTAGAAGCTCTTGCTTCTTCTTCTTTGTAACAGAGGCCATTTTTTTCGTTGTAATATCGTTGATTATTGATGATTTCTTCCAATTCCCTTGAGTTGTTGGCATATTTTTGGATAGTTTTTCCCTTCTTCACTTCCTTACACAACGAGACTACTTTAGCTTCTAATGCTTCCCTTTCTCAGTTGATTTCTTCCAACTTCTTTTGAAGTGAATCTTTAATACATTTGTGTTCTTCAACTTCAATTTTGAGACCTTGAACCTGTTCTTCAAGAGTATTGGAACAAATCTTCTCAGCCTTGAGCTCTTTTATCAGCTTGATTTTCTCCTTAGAAAATTCTTCTATGGTAAACCCTTCGTCTTCATTGTTTTATACCTCTTGTTTATTGTTCTTAGCCATAAAAAATACTCTCTCATTGGCTTCTTCTTCATTGTCACTGTATTCATCGGATGATGAGATATCATTTTTTTTTTCTTCACACTTGCAGGTGCAGGGCTTTTCCTTTGAAGGTTGTTTGTCCTTATTGGTTTTCTTAGATGCACCAAATAGAGTTTCTAGATGCGAAGTACCCTCTTCCTTATCAAATCTCATTTCATATGATATGAGAACTCCATGAAATTCCTCTTTGCTAAGTTTTTCCATATTTTCACTGCATTCTAAGACTGATACCTTTGGGTTTAAACTTCTTGGTAACGTTCTAAGAATCTTTCGTATAATAGTCTTCTCACCAACAGGCTCTCCCAATCCTCCCAGAGTGTTGGTTATTCCATCAACCTGTTGGAGGTATGCAGCAATGTTGCCATATTATTTCATTATGAGTTGCTCAAATTTTTCTCTGTAGATTTGAAGCTTTGCTTCTTTGACATTTGAGTCACCTTCATATATATTCTCAATCTTGTCGCATACATTTTTGGTGGTTTTACAACCCAACACATTATGATAAGAAAATTCAATAATTCCACTGATAATAATATTCTTTTATTTTGCATCATTTACCAAATTCTTCTTACCTTGTTCATCTGAGGTTGATGTAAATCCATTTTGAATAGTTTCCCATACTTCGTAACCTTGCACCAAGAGATAGAACTCAATTCTTCCTTTCCAGAGTGCATAGTTATTTTTATTGAACATAGGTACACCATTCTTGGTATGCTCGACGACCTCCTTCCAGCAGTTAAACTGCTATTGAAGGAACCAAGCTTTAATACCAGTTGTTGGAAATACTGAGAAGGGGGTGAATTAGTATTCCTTTCAATTATTATTATTATTATTATTTCAGATCATTAGCTAATATTCAATTATTATCAGTGTTTGTACAATGATATATGTAAACAAAAGGAACACAAATGCACACAATTTTTAAGGCAGAAACCCCCTCTGGGAAAAAATCACCTGAATTCTTTTTCTAATAATTCTTTAATATTCAACTCTAATTGAAAAGAAAGCTCGAACTTCCTAGAATCTAGAAAAGAATTCTTCTCCAGCTCCAACTAGATGGACCCTCCAATTCCCAAGATTCTTTAGTAGTCAACTAAACGGATGCCCCAACACCCAATGTGCTACAGCTCACACTAGCACCACCCTACCACCCTAAATTTTTCATAGACTTGAACCTATTGGTGACTTCATGCACCATCCTAGCACCACCCTACCACCCTATAGAAGAATAAAAGAAGAATGGAGTCTCGTACCAGGGAAGAGGTTCCATTTTACAATGATATAGAATGATGTAGAAGAAGAATACACACTAGACCATAACCCCAACTCTGACACAACTACCTAATGATGATCCTAGACCTCTCGACACTAGCTCTTCAACTCTTGGCAACTAGACACTTGTACAATTTTTACAATGATGATTTTACAATGACCTAGTACAATGATACCTTTACAATGACTCCATGTAGTGTTGCCCACTTGAATACTTCATGTGGTGAGCTTCTTGCTATTGTTCTGCACCTTGATTGTTGCTCTTGTCATGCTGCCCTTTCTCACTCTTCAGAACATTAGGTCATGAATTGATTATTGTCTTGATGAATATATAATACGTACAAAAATTCTTCAAGGAAATACCCATGACATGATAATATCAAAAATTACCTCATCCTGCAGAGCATATGTCAGTGCTAAACAAAAAAAAAGAAATTAGAATACAAAGAACATAATGAAATTAAGATATGAACATGCATATATAGAATATAATTATTTGAAGCATAGATTTATTGCACCTTGCTTGGTTTTGCTTCTCTAGGAAGTGTGGTCCTTTGCATCCCTTAACAACACATGATCTAGCTTTTTTTTGCCTTCTAGGATCTTGATATTGAATATGGTGTATCTCCATTATTTCAGATCCCCAACATGTGATTTTCAGTTGTGTAGTAGTACTATGAGTCTTCTTTCCAATTCCATAGGTCTGACCCAATTTGGGTTCTCCAAGACAAATTTATGCCCAATCTCTCACAATGACCTAATTATGGACTGGTTCCGTAGAGATAACTTGTATGACATGTCGAATGTCACTATTTCCTCATTCGGCTTTAAACTTGATACACATAAAACTATAGTCCATGCAATATCTACCACGTTTTACAAAATTTTAATACAATACTTAGAGAGAGAGATTTATGATGATTTTCCCAGGGTCACCTCTTTGAGATGAAGTTTAGGAGCCTGCAAAAATCCTAACTTCTAGAGATCATACCTCCGAAAATATTGTGCACCATGATCTAAAATTTTTATAGGAGCTTCCTCGGGATTTTGGCTTCGCCTCATAAAAAATTAAGCTTATGAAACTTTGCAGAGAAAATATAGAGTTAAAATTCGACAATGAGTTGTTTGAAGTTGCGAAATTCCTTGCACGAGGAGGATATGAGGATCACAATTTATATAAATGCTTAGGTTGAAAGGGTCTTCAACAAGTGAAGATGGGAAAGATTTTGGGAGCTTAAAAATGATTAATTATTGACTTTTCAGTGACCCATGCCACAACCAGATGGGGTTTTAGCCCCCTAACTGGGGTTACTAAATTCAATCATGAATATCTCTCAAACCATGAATAATTACGTGGCATTTGATATATCAATGGAAACAACCCGACAAGTAGAAACTGATCAGGAGATCATGTCAAAGTTATGCAAATTGCTCAAAAATTAAAGTGTTTAAAATTGGTTGAAACCAAGATGGTTGCATAGGTCTTGTCTTCCTGATTCTAGCACCACAAACGGTTCAAAAAACTGACACCATATCAAGAATTTATTTCACTTTGAATGCCAAGTGGGTCCAGTGGAGCACGAAGGGGCCAACCCTCCTCCCATGGAACCTCATCATATGACCAGTTTGGGAGCTTAATTTTAAGAGCGCTTAAGGAGCCTAATCTCAAGTTTAATATTTAATTAAAATTTATTTAAGTGGAGTTTAATATGGTGGAGATTCTGGAGATGCTCCCAAATTTAGGTAGAATTTCACATTTAGTGGAGTTAACTGGTAGTTGCCCCACATTTAGTGGAGGAAATTGGGGCAAAGTTTTTTTGGTCATAACTTTCTCATTACTGAACCTTTTTGAGTGATTTTTTTTTTTTTGATTTAATATTTTTTTAGTATTCTGAAGCCAATGGTATAGGTTCCAGAGCCATTGGAGCTGATATTCAGCTTGTTTAACTTCGGAGAAGCTTTTTGAGCCACCAGGGCCATTTTGGGTTTTGAGCTATGTTGAGCTGTGGTTAACCATTTGAGGTGAAACAAAATTCATTATTGACTATTTTCGCCCTTTTAGAACCATTGGAAGCACTGAAGGATGGTTAAATAAAAAAAACTCCCCACCGTAAATTTAATTTTTATGATCTATAATGTTGGATAGCTCTAAAGCATCGGTGCAACGCTTTCCTCATGCAAGCGCCCTATCATCAATCCTTCTCATGCTCACCATCCTTTCATACCGTGCTCACTAATTGACATTCCAATTGTTTCAAAACATGGTAAAAAAAAACTCTCCATTACGTGTGAACATTACCTCCCTTACGAGAAAATGTGCATGCAATTTCTATGTTTCTATATAATTTAATTTTTTTAGTAGATTAGAATTGTAGATTAGCTTAAATTTTCCATTTATTTTGAAAAAAAAATCCTGTGCAGTGTGCTCGATATGTTCACCTCGCAACAATAGCGGTGCACCCTGCAAATTTACAAGGTGCATTGCATTTCAGTTCATGAACATAACAACCTCAATTTTTGTGGTGCATTTTATAAATCAAAACACACTATAAAAGTGATAAATCATACGTCAATTCATTGAACCTGGTGCGCTTATATCTACCAAGAGTACAACAAAGGTAATATTTAAAAATATAGGTATAGCTTGGTGCGTTCAATAACTTGAACGTTTCGTATCGGTGTGAAAAGGTTATACGTGTGCACTGGTGTATAATTTTGACACACTGCAATGAAAATTTAAATTTTTGAACAAAAAAAGGTGAATCATACTTATATGTGCATCTATTTCAGTGAAGTTATGTTTTACAATTCACTAGAGTCGGTGCATGTCTGTGTTTTGAGTGCATCGATGGACTTTTGTTTTTAATTGAAAGTTATGTTTCCATATTTATAAATGGATGTTTCATTTAATAATAAGAAAATGTATTTTATGTATCAGGTTGATTTATTTTATATGTAAATCATGTATTAGAGACGTCAAGAGAGGGAATGATAACATGTGGAGCCATAAAATATGGTTTAACCATGGGAGGCTAGAGACACGGAAAGGGATTTATATGCTCGCCCCATTACTGCAAAAACCTGAGTTATATTGAGGAGTGTAGGCCTCGTCAAGTACTATGATGAGGTTGCATCCATGAAGTTTCACTTTGTCTTATTGGTGCATCTGATCTACCGATGGAGTGCCTAGGAGAAGGATTTATGGTAGTACCACCCCATCAGATCATGGTCATTTGTGTGTCAGTGATCCTTCTGGTAGTACACCTCCTCATTAGTTTCCTCATGATGAGATGCTAGAGCTAGATGATGTGCCTTATGTTTATGCTGACAGAGCGTACCATCCACCTCCTCCTCCACATCATAGTTCGATAGACCTAGTTGAGGCAGTATTTTACCATCCATCGTATTCTACTGTAGACAAGGCCGGAACTACTACACTTGTTGTATTATATATTTGATTGAATTTATTTGAATTGATTGTATATATATATGTATATATGTGTGTGTGTGTGTGTTTGTGTGTGTGTATGTTATCATCAGAAAAAAAAAAACACCTGTCCATTTCTAAATATGTGGATTGAAACACACCATTTGACTTCAATTTTACCATAGTAAAATCACTTTCACTATAAGAAATAATTTAATAAACCACTTTTATTAACTTATTTTCGATTAAGACCCATGAGAATAATTAAATAAACCATTATTTATTTAATTTTTTCTAGGAATATTTACTAAATCATTATTTAATAAATATTCCTTGACACATTTGACTAAATCACCTAGGAATAATTAAATAAATAATTATTTGTTTATTATTCCTTATTTCCATATTTGGAATAATTATTAAATAATTACTTAATAGTTATTTCATTTTCACACCTTTCATAACACTCACAAAATAATTAATAAATCATTTTTTGTTAATTATTTCTAAATAAAGATATTTAACTATTTTAAATATCTTTTCCCTCTCAAAAAATACAATAAAGTATTCCAAGAGGTTAGATCTAGATTTTGGTCAATAATATTTTATTATTCTCCATTTTTGAGATCAACCCAATACATTGCTATAAATAAGAGGGGTTTTCATCCATTTCTCACCATGATCATTATCATCATCACCATTATCGTTACATACCATTTTGAGCTCTGATTTTTGAGTTCTACATTGTCTAGTTTTTCACACATTTGAGAGAGAGGAAGATATAAATTTCGAAGTGACGAGGACATCAAAGGACCCATCACATTGAGGGGAACTTACGACCTTTCTTAAATATCCTTTTCCAAGTGTATTAATATAATTATTTTCTTTCAAAATAATTTTCTAGATTGTTCTTTTACATCGGTTTTATATCTCTTGTTTGTGCTTTTATATTTGCATACATCCACTTTTTTTGCAGATTTTTCTCACATATTTGTTTCAGATCCTAATTATGAGAAACCACAGTTGTTGTTAGGGTCACTAATCACTTGTCACGGAAATGAGGTATTTTTGGTACACCTTCTAAAAAATTTCATACTAACAAATGGTGACTCCTTTGGGTCTTTAGTTACACTTGTCATTAGCAAATCGCGACTCCACTCGTGTAACTTCACTTTCTTCGGTGACTTTTTCTTTAGAAATTTCAGGGTTTTCTACAGCTATTTTTAGCTTGTTTTTATAGCTTTTTCTCCGTTATTCTATCAAATTTCTGATTACTAGTTTTTTCGTGTTTTTCGTAGGTCACAGGTACCATCCAATTAGGAGACGACGACATCTTGCGAGGCTTGCTGCCTGAGAGCCGCGAAGACCAAAATGCAGGTTTCAACCCCAGAAGTGTGTTTTGACGATCATAATCCTGTATTTGGCCCAAAATCAATGTTTTCTTTTAAAAATAGGTCGAAACCTGTGTTTTTCATATATTTTTAGAAGTTTTTTTTCTGATTTTTTGAGGGTTTTCCGAGAGTATAGTTTTGTATTTTTTTACCTCTGTTTCATCCCTCCTTAGGCCTGGATATTCTTAGTTTGTATCTTTGAGCTAGAAACAAACCCCCTTAGCGTTTCTAGTACACTTCCACCTTTCTAGGAAGAGATCAACTAAGTAAGAAGTCTATGGTTTCTAGTACTTTCATCCATATTTTCAGGGTCTGATCCATTTTATTATGACCCCTTTGGATAGGTGGTTTAGCTGTCATAACTCTATTTTGAGTTTTATTTTTCTTTACCCACTAGGATCCCCTTGACAATCCTTATTATTACCTAATCTTTGCAGCAAATATCACCTTTGTTTTTTTCTGTTAGTCTACCCTATTTTCAACAACATAGAGCGTTAGATCTTGATCACATTGACAATATATCTTGTAGGAACTTTTCATGTGTTTTCACTAGTTTGTTTTCATATTTTTCTGTAGTTGTTTGAGAGAGTTATTTTGGTGGGGTTTCTGCCTGATTTGATATTTATTTTTCTATCATATTTTATCATTATTTAAAGTATTTTAAAATATAATTTTAGAAGCATATGGAATCAAAAAATATGCTTAATTTTCTCATCCACTAAACACATTTTTTCACACACATATACACCTTAAGCGAAGGTGAGCTTAGTTAAAATCGTGAAGTCAAGACTTTAAACACCACACTTAATAATCTAACATACATAGATTAATCCCAATTGGGCATTAGGGCCAAACAATCTCTATATTTAGGTGTAGGATCGATGGTATAGGCTTCCAATAACACCCATCGATCATTTACATTGAGACAAAAAATTTGAGTTTTTAGGGAGCTTAAAATCCTTCACCATCCCACGGTCAAAGCTGGCCTGAACCACAAAGAAAATTTAGGAGGGGTTAGGCTAGGAAATCATGTGAGTAGTTCTCCTCGAGGCTACGCAACCCATGGTAGGGAATTTCATGCATTATATGATTTTACAGAGAATCTCAAGAATAGAACACCCTCGTGGGATGAAGGTAGCCGTAGTAACAAATATGAGGAAAACACCTTATAGGACTGTCTATGGGAAGCAGTTGGTTCCCTGCGCTACCCTTCTCTTTAAAAGACCATCTAGAAAAATAGATTTAGGATTTTTTGAGGAATTATATCACCTTTAGGCTAGAGGTAATTTTGATTTTGATAGGACGATTTTTCTTGTATTAGACTAAAATAATTATACAATTTGTTTACACTTGGAATCACTGCACTAGGTGTTTTCTTATTCTTTTTTACTCTGATTTTTCCTATGATCATTTAGTCCATTAGTGTTATCTTTGTCTTGACATCATTTCCCCACCAAGGAGTTTTTTTGTTGAGAATTCAAGTTATTCATCCTCAATTCACGGTACAAATTATTACTCCTCCCCTTCGGGTGCGAGTTAATCCCCTCAGTCCTCCATCGAGTCCTTCTGACTCTAAATCTATTCATTCCTTTTATTCTATATCTTCTCATCCTCATATCGCCACCATCTTAAGCACCAATATACATGTGGGAAATCAAGGTGGTACCTTGGGTCCTACCCCAAGTAATACCACTGGTGGAGCCTCAACTGGTATGATCAGTCCTATTGGATTTCTAGCCTTTATGGGTGGTATGAATCTCTCATATTTTAATCATCATATCAATGATCCCCTTCTCCATAACCCAATTTGGCTAGTTATTCCTACTAAAGTTCCTTCAGACATTCACAGGTTTGAGGGAGATCTTGGAGAAGACACCACTAATCATGTTTGCTCATTTCACATGTGGTATTCCTCTAATTCCATTACCAATGACTCCATTTGTCTTCATTTATTCCAACACACACTTACTATAGTTGTGACTAAGTGGTATTTCAATCAACCTCATGCCTCCCATTCCACTTTTATGACTCTCACTAAATATTTCTTATCATACTTTCAGTTACCTCTCGGTTATGACACTAGGACTGAAATATTGACTTCATTCTATCAAACTCATGCTACCTTCCTTTCCAACTATATCCAAGAGTGGCGCAGGCAAAGGAGCACATGTATGGCTCCTGTTTTTGGAGACCGTGTCTATATGGATTGGTTTCTTAGATCATTTCTGGACCTCATAGATAAAGATGTTGCATCATAATTTTCTCAGATAGAGGAAGATACACTCTAAATAGCCTGAAAGTATGACTTGATTTATTTCCAACCTAGTTATATTTATACCATTCTACTATACCTCCCTAGGCCCAGTGGTTCCAATGCACTAAGGGCATCTGATTCTGCCGACGGTATCACTGGATCTCTTTCACATCCTTATCAACAACCGTATGTTCTCCATCATATGAGTTATGGTCAACTTCTGGGGTGGACCAATATCTCTTACAATTATCCCCCTCCACCAGGAAACCCTTATCCAGGTCAAATAAAACCATATGAATTTCTGCGATCACATCAGCATATTCCAAGGTAAGTTGTTGCTTAACATGTTTATTAAAGTTTTTACCCTCCTCCATGTGTTCTTTATGAACTTCCTAACACTACAGATCCTCTAGCATAAGCACCTTATCCTCCCATGCCTCCTCAGCCTCTACCATAATAGGCACCTCCTCCTCAAGGTTAGGTGTAAGCACAAAAGAGTGCGACCAATCCCACCAACACTAAGAAGAAGGATAAGGGGAAAGGTAATAGGAATCAACCATCCCAAGATAATGATGGTAACCAAGTTCTTAAACCTAATAAACCTCAAGGAAATTATCTAAATCTTGCGACCCAACAATACGGCGGGTAGCCCAAGTAGAAGAAGGCCCTTCGTACGAATACTCCTTGTGCGGGTTCCAGTGTATATGGAAATTTCACTCATGATTGTCCCCTTTAACTTCATATGTGTTTATTATGAGAAGCCCAAGGAGATGCCTCTCAAGGAAAGCAACCCATGTCTTATCCTTCTTAGGCCCTTGATTCATCTCAATCAGTAGTGCTTACCATCAAATTTCCTCACCGAGGATACATAGCTTCCCAACCCATAGAAGATCACGTAGCGGTTCAACCTCCAAATATGGTCCCACTAATTTTCAAATTCTCATGATGAATTCTGAGGTTGTCAACACTAAGCATGCCAGTATGGCTGTAATATTCCAAAATTTTCACTGCTTATTGGAATATTAGATTTCTTAATAAACTTAATTAAGTAACTAAATAAAAGGGTAGAGGGAAACATAATCCTAAAAGATGAATAAGATCCACTTTTTATGTGTGAATTTGGACAAATTAGACATAGATCTACATAATGGAGTAGTGGAGAAAATACTTAATGTGAAAGGAGTGGAGATCATGTCTCATTAATTTGATAAATCATGGAGGGTGAAGTAGTCAAATGAGATCATGGAGGGAATCTAATGTAATATCATAGATCATTCATGATGAAGTGATGGAGGAATTAGTGCATTTAATGTGCATGTGATGGAGAGGGTGAAAATTGCATGTAGACATGATGGAGGACTTGGAGAGGCAGCACAGTCAATCATTGAGACTTATGTTCACATGCATAACACAGTTTATAGGTGGGCCAGAGCTTGGCAAGGCTCACTTTGTATATAAGGGATATGAAGTTAGGATAGAAGGTTTTTGGTATTATTGATTTTTCATTTGTTTATATCTGGAGTTTTAATTTGACATTGCAAGCATGCTTATGTTGTTTAGCTAAGTCTGCAATATTTTTTAGCACAGGGTGTTTTTGAGTGGTAATCCAATCCTTACCCATGGGGGACTTTGAGTGCCTACTTTGGGAAGGTTTCTATTGAGATACATTCATCATCTAGCATTGGTGTCATATTTTTCCTACTTTTTTTAGCCCACTCATCTTCAGAAATAACGCATTTTTGCATCAGGGTTTGAGAGGAGGAGGTTGTCCTTCTATATGTCAGTTGAGGAACCGGTGAAGGATTTATCCTATCACATTGAGATTCAAGATCAGAATTCTAGTGCTTTAGATATATATCAGGCATCACACCATCCATCATACATCTCCCGTAAAAAACAATTCCATTAGGAATTGTGCAGTCCAGTCTTGAAGATCCAAGGGAGAAGGGAAGTTTCTAGTATTTCACCTAGAAATCCTTGGAGGGACCAATCCCTCACTTGTATATCATTATATCCATTATTATTGAGCTTCATAGCCAAATTTTGTTGTAGGCAACAACCTCTCCTTCATATACAACACATTTTACCCAATTGTTGTGTTTATAGCATCTACATCTTGAAGGAGGAGGAGGAAGAAGAAAGATCTCAAGCTTCTAGCTTGGAGATTTGAAGGAGGGATCATCCATCAAAGATTATATTTGGTTGTACATAATATTGCAGCCATATTTTGATAAGATCTAGCTTCAAATCTGCATAACCCAATAGTCAAGGGATCAAACCCCAAGAGGGTAAATTTCCAATCTCATAGATCTGGAAAATAATTTCTGGGTTATCTTGGGTTTCCATCATAGTGCCTAAATCTAGAATATTGGCATCATCATAGCTCTGAGATCCATAGATCTACATTTCCCTTTCAACCAACAACTATAATATCATCATTAGCTAAATGGATAACATATCATTGCTTCCCGCAGCTCTCCAATTACGCATTGCTTGTTGTGACATGCTTTCAGGGTCATTCTAGCCTATGTATTTGGCTTGAGTGCATCTATTTGAGAATTTTTGTAACTAAATCATATCCATATTAATAAAAAAGGTTCATTTATTCTGTCTATATCTGTGTTGATCATTATATTATTTGGTCATATTCTGTGTTACAAATATTGTGTTTGTTTATCAATGCATTATTCCATTTTGGGATATTACAGTGGCATCAGAGCACGATCTTTGGCTCAGCTTGTGGACATTATTGACAACATATGAAAAGAAGGTAGTAGAGATCTACTATAATGGAGGGATTAAGTTTTGCCTCATCTTTCTTTAGAGATATCAATGATATATCCAAAGAGATCAATGAAACAAGAAGAGAAAGGAAAAGATAAACCTCTAGAAGGTTTCAAAATGAAGAAGGTCCCAACACTTCTTGCCAGTAGAAGAAGGAACCAGAGAAGAAAAGGGCTTCAAATTATTCCACTAGATCCCCTTTCTTTCATAAGAAAGAGGAATGGCCTGAATATGTAGAAGACTTGGGGCATGAGATCCTAAGTAAATATCCATTTGAGTATAAGTCACATCCAATAGCATTGACGAAGAATCTCTCTCTCTAGTAGTTTTTACAATTCAAAGAAGAGAGGAAATCCAGAAGCATCTTTAGAAGAAAGAGGCATAAATTCTTCTTACCTACATTTGATGGATCTTCCACAAGCACATTGAGGGATTGGAGCGAAGAAATGGCTACCTTCTTTTTGAAATATCCTATATCAGAAAAAGAGACTATGTTGTTTTGTAGTGATGCACCTAGAAGGTGAAGCAAGAGAGTGGTGGTTCAGTCACTTATCCCATATGAATTTATCTTCTTCTATAGATTTTATTCAGATACTGAAGAAGAGGTATGGTAGAAAAAAACTAGAGACATATCTCATAGTTAAATCTCCTATCATTGAGGAGACAATGCATGAAGATCCCAAGAAAGTTGTCATCATTATCAGTCAGGTAGCGGAGCCTCTACCACCACTAGCTGCAGATGTAATTACATCAAGAGCAGGATCACTTGCATATTTGAAAGATGGTCTTGATTTCTTTCCATGGTTGATGAGATGCATGATGAGGAGGAGACAGATACCAACACTGGCAGAGTTATAGAGATATAACCATCATCACTACTATCAGTTGGAGATACTATTGTCACAGTTGGAGGAACTCTTGTAGATGTGCGTAATATTCCCAATTTTTGCAGCTAATGGGAATATTGCATTTTTAATTTCAGTTTTCTTAACTCATGAATAAAGTGTAAAGGAGGAACTATAAAACTCCTAATCAGAAAAATAAATCAATGCCCAATGTGAACATGGAAAAATCTGGGCTATTTCAATAAAATACACTTAGGTGTGAAAAGGGATGAAGAAGGTTGACTAGGTCAACAAGACCAAATCACAACAATGTCCAGATACATTGAACCTCCTCGTTGCTCAATGAAGTTTTAGATGGAGACCCTCCATGTGAAAAGGGTTAACTCGTTGGAGGTGGTTTAGGGTTTTCCAAAACCTAATGTTATAAAATAAAGGGGAAGGTGACAAGGAAATGTAGTTGAAGATAATTCAATTTTGAGATTGCATAGGCAATTAAAAATCTCTGGCTGTTTAGCTAGAGAGAGGAATTTCTTGTTTAGGAATTCTTCCTCCTTCATTGAGGAGCTCTTGAAGGATTATGTTCTGAAATGCCTCACATATAGGCTTGAGGCCAAGCTTCCTCCATCAAGACAACATTATTTCTGCATCAGAATAACACTATGTTGCTGGGTGTTGCAGTGAGGGGTTTTCAACACCACTTCCAGATCTAGTTTTGCAGAAAAGTGAGCATCCCTTTCTCTGGAATATTAAGGAGAGAGCATTAAAATTCAGTTTTATATCTTGGCATCAGGCCAAAGGACCTTCCATCATCATCTGCGAAGTATACTTAAGAGACTATGTTATTTTGTCAGTGCATTGCTGGAGTAGGGTGTCTACCCTAGTTTGGTGCTCATTTCCTTGAGGAAGGGCCATCCCTTCTTTCGGAAAGTTTTTATTTCAGTATTATTCTGTAATTTTGTATATTTCAGCTCATGTATTCAAATTTTCAGTGATTCTACATTTTCCAAATCCATATTCTGTAGATTTGATACTTGTATTTTGTTCTTTCATGAAATCCCCTTGCCGGGTGATCTTTTGATGTATAAAAGGAGTTGAATCTCCATTTTTCTTCATGATCAGTTGTAATAAACTTCATATTTGATGTTTCAAACACATTTTGTCTAATTCTTCAGAATTTACGCTCTGCATGCTTCAGCCATTTTCTGCATACTCAAAGTCATGGGAAATCAACATTTTTAATCATATCCGAGGATGGAGGAACTGTTTAACATAGCTAGAATGATTTTTTTGAGCTGAAATTTGGAACATAGGTCCCTCATGACCTAATATGAAATAAAATCCCATAATTTCCCTTAATTTTACCCAAATTTATGAATAAATCTATTTTAGGGTCAAAATCACTACTTTTCCTCACTTTTTGGATCCTAAATTCAGATCTAAGTCGCTGATGTACTTGGAATTAGTTTCTGAGTGTCTATCAGCACCTTTTATGCTCTTATAGATCTCGTCACTTCCATTAGAGCGTTTTACTTTGCTGCAGCCCCTCATTGGGCCTTCTCTTGAAGATAACTATGTGTGGGAGATCTGTTTAACCCACCTAGTCTTATTTGTTTCTGTTGAAAGCTTGGATTTAGTTTTTTTATTGACTAATATAAGGGATCCAAGAGTAATTTTCCTATTCCATTGCATATTTTCCTGAAAATTCATTTGTCAGTGCATGATTTATGAGCAATCCTGAAGAAGGAATAATACAGTGGTATCAGAGCATGATCTTTGGCTCAACCTATGGCTTCAAGCCAAAATGCTGAATCCATGAAGGAGTGATATTTAAAACTCTATATATAGATTTTGCTGATGGCCAGGTAGCCTCTGGATCTCATCCATTTTTCAAAGGTGACATATCCAGTAAATGCCCCTACAATCAATCTCTGGAATAGAATTTTGATATTCCTGAAAAGGGAACTTTACAGTGAGCCTGTAAGATCAATTTTTTAGAGAAGTAAAGAGAAGAATTAGAGATCAGAATGATGGAGAGGATGATATTATTCTCATCAATATTAATATCTAATAAGAGCCTCTCCAAAGAGGTAAAACAGAGGACAGAAACAAGATGCAAAGAAACTCCTAAAGGGTTTCAAGATGGAGAGGAAGAACTACACACTTCTTATCACCCCAAAGCAAAGGAGAGTGTCAATATTATCACTTTGGGAAAGAGATATCCATTTTCACCATCTGCTGCTAAGGTGCTTGTATCTAGAGAAGAGGCACTTGCATATTTTCAAGGTAGTCTTGAGCTCTTAACATATGGAGACCCATGGATGAATCAGGAGATGCATGAGGAGGAGAAGGAAGAAACCAGCGTTGATATGATTGAAGAAAGAAGGCCATCATTCTTGCCAACAGTTGGAGGCATCATTGATATGGATGGAGGAACTCTTCTGTTCTATCAAGAGGCTCCCACATATCAGCTGGCCCAAGGTATGCATGAAATTTCAACACATATTGTTTCAATATCAATGCATAGCCAATGATTAAATCAAAATGATGATTTGAAGCAAAGATAAGTCACAAGCAGTAGAGGACCTTGGATCTAATCAAGGAGGAGATTGGAAATTATCCCTATGCATCATTGTTGAGCTGTATTCAATCTCTTGGGTTGAGATGTAGGGTCTCAAGATATGGGATTAGAACTATCCTATGTTCAATGGATGATTGTGAGATCAGTAATGAAACTTTCTTTGAGATAGTACATGCATCACTTTGCAGATCTATAGCACTGTCACTTAGTGACTGTGAAAAAGAGGCTTCATCTCTCTTGGAGCACTCTAGAGGCAGCTTCAACCTTGGGGCAATGGAGAAGAAGAAGATGAAGAGTATACATCTTGAGATGAGAAACATTTTCTCCCCTCTATATGACACTCTCTCAATGAGCATGCTACATCTCAAAGGGATACTTCTACTTACTGTAGATTCAAAGCCTCACTAGTTTTGGAAGGCCATAGATGGGAGAGAGGTCTCACTAAGAGATCTCAATAGAGATGCATTTCAATATTTCATGAGATGCAAGGTTCTTCATTGGTTCAAAGGAGATGGTATTCTACAAAGGGAGGACGACATGATTATGCACCACATCACTCATCTTCCATATTGGAGTGAGTGGATGAGGATGATGAGTGAGAGATCACATGATCACTTACAGACATATATGGGCCAGCAAGCTTGGTTACGCTGGTTTCCCTTGGCAGAATCTTATCACTCTCCAAAGGCACCTATTTCTCTGATCTATGCCTTGAAGAATGGTCATGAAATGAATAAGGAGGCATGGCAACGCTGGTTTCTTTGGGGTAAGCATGATCACTACCCAAAGTTTCTCATTCTCTCATCTCATGCTTTATGCATCATTAATAGAGTATATGAAAAGGAAGCATGGTTGATGCGGTTGTTAAAAGGAGAGTTTGGACATCACATGTTAAATCTCATGTCCATGTATTCACCCATGTTTGAAATATGTCTCATTTATCCACATGTATTTCTATTGGAGGTATGTTTCATGCATGGACTTTATCTTGGAAGGAAGGATGACTCCCACATGATTTGGTATGAGGGAGCTTTCTTGTACTATGTTGATGAGACATTTCACATTTCCGTAATTGTGTTGTTGTTGCTCCATGATCTACATATTGATAAGGCAAGAAGGCTGCAAAAGCCCTTATTGCTGTGGCTTCTCTTGGGTGACTATGGTTACTCCCCAAAAGCTCATCATTTTCTGACTCATGCCTTGGATTTCAATGATATGTTGCAGCAAGAGAAGGCATGTATAATTTTGTTTCACTTGAGAAAGTATGGCCACCACATGACATCTCCTATGTCTATGTGTTTTGCTTTGTGTAAAATTTGGCATATTGATCTCATGATGTGCATTGATGATAATACTTGGTATTGGGCTGATGTGACATATCATATGTCCATTAGTATGGTTTGGTTTCATGATGCACATGAGGAGGAAAGAAGGCAGAAAGACCTCTTGTTTCTTTGGTTTCTTTTAATGAGTATGGTGACCACCCCATAAATCATAATTTTCTGATTCATTCCCTATGTATTAAAGATAAATTGCAGCAAGGGAGGGCATGTACATCATCTTTTGGGAAGCTCGGATTTCTCATCTTACATGGAGGAGATGGAGGATGGCAGCAAAGGGCCTTGCTTCAGTGTTTATTATTAGGAGAATATGGTTTGACATCTTTGTTTACCCATATTACTCCTTCCCTTCTTCTATTGCATAATGCTGGAATGATGGAGTTTGGATCCAACAAGGCCAACAGGGCAAAGAAGGAAAGCATAACAATGCTTAATCAAGTTCATAAAACATGGATGGAGGAATGTTCTTGCATGATGAAGCTTTTCCTTTATGGAAGGAGCTTCTTTATTTTATGTCTCTCATGTTTTTATGATGGTGTTGGACTTCATGTAATTGTCATTTTGTACTTCATGATAAGAAGAGGACATCTAACCTTGTAGTTGGAAGTCATCTCATGCATTTGTGGAAGACAGCTTGGAACCAAACATACAATGACCTATTGCAGAAAATGGAGGAAGCCTTCCTTATGTGGATTCCATTTGGAGGGCAATAGATGGTTTGCATCTACAATAAGATTTTCTTGAGGGAAAGCAACATTTTTTTCAGGGGAGACTCTAATATTCCCAATTTTTGCAACTAAAGGGAATACTACATTTTTAATTTCATTTTTCTTAACTCATGAATAAAGTGTAAAGGAGGAACTATAAAACTCCTAATCAGCAAAATAAATCAATGCCCAATGTGAACATGGAGAAATCTAGGCTATTTCAATAAAATACACTTAGGTGTGAAAAGGGATGAAGAAGGTTGACTGGGTCAACAAGACCAAATCACAACAATGTCCAGATACATTGAAACTCTTCATTGATCAGTGCAGTTTTAGATGGAGACCCTCCATATGAAAAGGCTTAACTCATTAGAGGTGGTTTAGGTTTTTCCAAAACCTAATGTTATAAAATAAATGGGAAGGCCACAAGGAAAGGTGGTTGAAGATAATTCGATTTTGAGATTGCATAGGCAATTCAAAATCTCTGGCTGTTTAGCTAGAGAGAGGAATTTCCTATTTAGGAATTCCTCCTCCTTCATTGAGGAGATCTTGAGGGAGTATGTTCTAAAATGCATCACATCTAGGCTTGAGGCCAAGCTTCCTCCATCAAGACATCATTATTTCTGCAATAGAATAACACTGTGTTGTTGGGTGTTGCACTAAGGGGTTTTTAAAACCACATCCAGATCTAGTTTTGCAGAAAAGCGAGCATTCCTTTCTCTGGAATATTAGTGAGGAAGAATTGATCTTCAGTTTCAGATCTTGGCATCAGGCCAAAGGACCTTCCATCATCATTTTTGCGGTATACTTTAGAAATTGCATTATTTTGTCAGTGCATTGCTGTAGCAGGGTTTCTACCCTAGTTTGGTGCTCATTTCCTTGAGGAAGGGCCATCCCTTCTTCCAAAAATATTGTATTTCAGTATTATTCTATAATTTTGTACATTTAAGCTCATGTATTCATATTTTCAGTGATTCTACATTTTCCAAATCCATATTCTATAGATTTGATACTTGTATTTTGTTCTTTCATGAAATCCCCTTACCGGGTGATGTTTTGATGTATAAAGGAGCTGAATCTCCATTTTTCTTTACGCTCAATTATAATAAAATTTAGATCTGATGTTTCAGAAAAAAATTGTCTAATGTCTTCAGAAATTACGCTCTGCATGCTTCAGCCATTTTCTGCATACTCAAAGTCATGGGAAATCAACATTTTTAAGCATATCCGGGGATGGAGGAACTGTTTAACATAGCTAAAATGATTTTTTTGATCTGAAATTTGGAGCATAGGTCCCTCATGACCTAATATGAAATAAAATCCCAGAATTTCCCTTAATTTTACGAAAATTTCTGAATACATCTATTTTAGGGTCGAAATGACTGCTTTTCCTCACTTTTTGGATCCTAAATTCAGATCTAAGTTGCTGCTGTACTTGGAATCAATTTCTGAGTGTCTATTAGCACCTTTTATGCACTAATAGCTCTCTGTACTTCGAGTATATTGTTTTACTTTGCTGCAGCCTCTCATTGGGCCTTCTCTTGAAGATAACTAGGTGAGGGAGATCTGTTCAACCCACCTAGTCTTATTTGTTTCTATTGAAATATTGGATTTAGTTTGTCTATTGACTGATCTAAGGGATCCAAGAGTCATTTTCCTATTCCATTGCATATTTTCCTGAAAATGCATTTGTTAGTGCATGATTTATGAGCAATCCTGAAGAAGGAATATTACAATGTGCAAGAGGTTTCTGATGTTCATCTTATCCAAGGTTTTCACATACTTTCATCTCATGTTATTTTAATACCTCATATTGAGATTTGTGAGACAAAGCCATTAGGACAAGTCAATAACCAAGGATTAAAACACCTTGCTGATTTGGAGCAGGAAATTATCACTTCACAAAGGACCCTTGGTCTTATCAAGGAGGTGATAAAAATCTATCCCAATTCATCATTTTTGAGCTACATTCAATCAGTTGATTTGAAATGTGGAGTTTTAGAAGATGGGATGAATATGATCCTATGTACAATGACTAGCTGTGAGTTCAACATTGTGCCTTGCTTTGAGACATCATATACATAATCGGGGAGATTAACAACGCTATCCATAAGTAGCAGTGAGAAGAAGAGGACCCATTCCTTATGGGGGCAATCAAATGGAAAGTTCGTTCATGAAGTAATGGATAAGAAATTGATAGATGGTAGACATATTAATATGGGAAATATTTTCCCCTTTCAAGATGGCTCTTTCTCAATGAGCATCTCGCAGCTCAAATAGAAACTTGTACTTGCAGCAGATCCAGAACCTTATTGGTTTTGGAGGGCCATTGATGAGAAGAAGGTCTCATGGAGATATGTCATTGGAGGTGCACTTAAACATATAATGGAGTGAAAATTTCTTCATCAATTTAAGGTGAATGGTATTCTACATTGGGAGGATACCATGTTTTTGAAAAAAATAATTCATTATCCACATTGGGATGAGTGGGTGAGGATGATAAGCAAGGGGTTGCATGACCACTTTCAAATATATGACATGGGCCAACAAGAATCTTGGTTACATTGGTTTCTCTTGGGTGAGTTGGTTACTACCCAAAATCTCCTATTTCTTTGATCCATGCCTTGAATAACACTCATGTAATGAAGAAGGAGGCATGTCTATGCTAGCTGCTCTTGGGTGAGTATGGTTACCACCCAATGGTTCATATTTTTCTGATTCATTCCTTGCACATGACTGGAAGAATGTAGAAGAAAAAGGCAGGGTTCACATGACATCTCCTATGTCTATGTGTTTTGTATTGTGTAGAACTTGGCATGGTACTCTCATGAAGTGTAATGATGGTGTTTCCTTGTATTGGGCTGATGTGATATTCCACATGTCCATCAGTATGTTTTTACTCCATGATTCACATGAGAAGGTGAAGAGGATGAAAATTTTCTTGTTTATTTTGTTGTTTTTGGGAGATTTTGGCTTGACCATATTGCATAATGAAGGTGGAGGATGTTAGCAAGAGGCCTTACTTCGGTGGTTACTATTGGGAGAATATGGTTTGACATATTTGTATACCCATATGTCTCTATTTCTTATTTTTCACAACGTCGAAATGATGCTTGGATCCAACAAGGCCAACAAGGCTAAGTGTTATAGGTAAATTTGGGCATCATACCCAATGACCTTATTAAACCAGACATCATCCCCAGGACCAATGAAATAGGGTCTATCATCCCCTATCATTTCAGTTGCTACATGCCTTAAGAGAAGAATAAACTATTCATGACTTATATTGCAAGGTTTACAAGGTTTGAAGTATATTTTATATCACTTATGAGCTCACCAATGCTGACTCTCAAGGGACTAACTATGTTGCATATGCAACTCCATCCATTCAAGGGTGCTTTGAAAATCACTTCCCAAAATTCAATTGTGTGTTGGTCAAATCGGAGAAAAATTATCATTGTTTTGGAATATTCACATGGCCAATGCTTTCTAGAAGAGTCCATATGTGTAGAAATTCGAATCCAAGTGTCCATATAACACCTCTGAGCTTGGGAACATGTCTTTCCTATTATTAGAAAGTCATTGATTGAGAAAATACCTTCAGTTGCCCTATAAATTGAGCACAGATCCTAGTGATAGGGAAGGAAGAAATTTGGTAAAGAAATGCTATTGGTTTATCAATTGAGAGAGTGATAGGAATGATATGCTGCTAGTGAGATGTTGATTGTGTTGAGGCTAGGATGAAGCTGGAGCTGGTGACATCAAATCGATCATTGGTTGTAACCTCCCCCTTCAACTCATTAATAAATATTTTTGTTCATTTTCCCATATCTGTATTTGTTTATGTATCTATTTCGCATGCAATTGATTCTTAATTGATATATATGTTTCATGGTCAATCGATTTAACTAATTAAGATAAAAAGACATATGTATATTGTAATCTCTTTGCTGTTTTATATTTATACTTGCAGGAACTAGTCTGGCGATCTAAGTTAGATTGGAAGCTACAACAAGAGAGACAAAAGAAGAATAGGAAGCACTTGGATCACAAGTAGGATCCTCTATATTTTTTTGTGTTTATTTACTCTTAGAGAAAATGTCTGCAAAGTCTTTGATCTGTTGTTCTAAATTGATAGCATCACATTTAGGGAATTTTTTTTATCTAGGATTCATATTTCCGCATAACAAATTGGCGACTCCACTAGGGATTTTCCTTATCATTCCTGGTGTTTTTTCCTCTGATTATCCACCTAGTAGCATGTACTATCAATTATTAGACCTTTAAATAATAGAATTTCATTAGAGGCGTTTTTAGTAGCTTGAATTTTGAATCTCTACTACGTCCAACACACTGCTGGTCAAGACACAGTGCTTTTCATAGCATTGTCTCCCACTCAGGGGTTCTTTGCAATGCACTGTCTCCCTTTAGACACTGCATTTCCCTCTTAGCCAACCAAATTACCTTTGAATTTTTCATTGCCATCATACTCATCCTTTTGTTTGTTGTGTTTTCAATTGTCTGATAGTGTATAGAGACCAATGAATTTTCCTGATTCTTCCTCCTTTGAAAAGTAAGTTTGTTCAATGTCTCTTTAAGTGTTCTTATTTATAATTGAAAAATTAAATTCAAAGTATTTTACTTCTTCATTAGGTCCATTTTATTTCGTAAATAAAATTGTTGTTAAATTCTTCTTTTTTTATAGGAAAAATTATAGTTCCATTCTTTGTTTTTCCTAAAAGTGAAATTGTTGTTAAATTCATCATTTCTCAAAGAAGAAAGCATTTGTTTTTTTTTTATTTGATGCATATAGTTTCATTTTTACATTCACATTAAGGGGACTAAAAATAAAAACCTTCATTTTCTTATAGTGAGTTGTGTGTTTTTCACAGGAACAAGTTAGGAAATCTGCATATTAGTTTGTGCTCTTTGTTGTTTGCTCTCAAAACTGATTTCTCTTTCCCTTTAGTAGATAGGATTTTCATTGAAAAACTAAAATTGAAAATTTTGCTTATCATTTTAGTTTGCATTTTAGGAATTTCCATTACATCACGCAGTGAAATTTGAAAGGAAAATTGATAATCAAGATCAACTTAAAATTTACATCAATTTACCTAAAAAAGCATTGGAACCATAACGATAACATTTAGAAGGTCTAGGATAGAGACGTTTTCCAACATTGTTAAACATAGTATTTTTCGTTAATTGTGTGCGATACATTTCGAGTGTGATAACTCACTCCACGTACTTAAGTATAACATAGCTCGTCCCCGTACCTTCGGGTATATCAAGCATGTTATAGTATGAAAAGTATAAAGGGGTGCTCTCACTGTGCAGTTTCGCATTAGACAACGCTAATACGGACTTGGGCCTCCACGTACCTTCAAGTATATTTGGGAGGAAAAATTTAGGTTTCTATCCATCCATACTGAACTGAGTTGGATGCCTTGTCAATTTCGATACACCGAACATAACATTCGAGGAGATTGTCTACCCGTACTTCTTAGTTTTCCAAGAGGTATTCTGCAATTCATAGTTTCTTGGTAAACATTTTGCCTAGAATTACCCTTTCATTTTTTTATTTATTTTTTGTCATAAAATAAATCAATCATCGTGGAAGAAGATAATCCCTTTGCCCGTCATTCGCGTAGACTTGCATTGAAACCACATTTACCACCGAACGCCACTTATGGTCGGAAAAGGAAATATCATTGTACTGAAACCAGTCCTATCAGTACCTCTGGTGAGGAATCATATTCTCATATACCCTAGTCAGCCAAAGTTGTTATTACAAATCCTGTTTCGTCTACTGTTGTTTAGACAGAGTCCTCCCAGCTACCCGTGGTCATGATCCATCTAATCAATGAGACCGTAACTCTCGAACTCGATGTTGTTCAAATGGAAGTTGATCCAGATCCTATCTCTTCTTTGCAAGAACATCTAAATCCCAAATTCGAATGACCAGAATTTTTTCGTATATCGGTCGCCCCAAAATCTATTGTAGCCATTGAGTCTCCTATATCACGCAGTCAACCTCCCGAATTATACTTTGGGCCTGACGACGAAGTTCTTCCACCTGGTTTAATTTCGTTGAAGAAATACCACAAGAAAAAACACCTTTAACTCCAACTCATTTTGGGTCAGGGCTTTACATGTTCGAGTATTTTCCTAAATCACATGCCTCTGCTTTAGTTGATCCTGCGCCTATTCAAGTTCCTGTAGATCTAATAGGGTATACATTTGGTCAAGTAACCATGCCTAAATCAACATCTTCGGTTGGACCATCAAATCCAATAGTGATGGCACCTGCTCTCGCTACTCTGTCGATGTTCAAAACTTCACCAGAGTCATATTTACATGGTGGCCCTTTACTCTCATCAAGTTATAAATATTTATCTAGAATTTTCTCTTGTGCATATTCAAACCCATGGAATTCACCAATGCCATCATCTAGTATTATAACTGGTAAACCTATAGTGAGTATTGAATGTCTGGTTTCTTTATATCCATCATCAGGATACTATCAAGTTGATCTATTTGAGTATATTCCTCCCAGTTTAATCTCAACTAGACTGTAATATTCCTACTTAGCCTTGTAGTTTTTAACCCTAAACAAAAATTATCTACAAACGATTCTTATAACAGAAAATAAACAATAGTGAGAGCATAAAACATAAAACAGATAAACACATATATTTTCCCCTGGATCCCAAATCGGGACGATCAACTTGATATTTCATTATATTCCTTTTAGTGCTACAACACATATATATACATGCCGAAGCATACATAAACCCTAATCCATTAACCCTGGATTATAACATAACCGTAGTTCCCTTGACCGGATATACAAAAATACCAGTGATCGAAAACCATCGTACCCCAAAACCATGTGCAAAACCATGCACAAAACCATGGGCGTGGACCGCCGCCCCCTCTTACCCCCCCGCGTGTGATTAGTCATGGAAAGAATATAACACATACCCAACATTCTCCCACTTGTTGTTTTCTTTCCGCAGGGGGCCACAGGAGAGCTTAGTCATTGGACCAATTATTCAACACCCATTGTTTCTCTACACCAAGAGAAATTTTGAGTGCTCATAGACTTCATCAATGCATCTGTAACATTCTTCAAAGTTTCCACCTTTACTAGCAACACCCTTTTAGCCTCAACCATATCTCTAACAAAGTGATATTGAACATCAATGTGCTTTGTCTTTGAACGATAAGCAGAGTTCTTATCCAATAAAATTTCACTTTGGCTATCATATTCTGTCCTTATATCTTAATGTTCCAACCCCATACTTGAACACAATCTCTGCAACCAAACTACTTCCTTTCTTGCATGAGTGGCTACCATGTATTCTGCCTCTATAGTTGAAAGAGCCACTACAAATTGTCTTTTACTCATCCAACTGAATGCCCCTCCAAATAGGCTAAACACATACCCACTTGTATATCTTCTTTGGTCCAGATCTCCAGCCCAGTCTGCATCAACAAAACCACAAATGTACAATAGTCATTGCAATCCTGGTCTTCCCTTGTAGCACAAGCCATAATCATTAGTGCCACGTAAATATCTAAAAACCCACTTCACTGTTGTCCAATGCTCCTTCCCTGGGTTTGACATAAACCTGCTCAATACTCCCACTGCATGTACAATGTCTAGTCTAGTACAAACCATTGCATACATCAGGCTACCCACTGCACTTGCATATGGAACATGGGACATATCCTCCTCTTCTTCTTGTGTCTTGGGACACTCTTCAGCAGATATCTTTACACCTACAAGAATAGGAACATTCACCTATTTACTATACTGCATATTGAACCTCTGCAATATAGTCTCAACATACTTCCTCTTGTTTAACCAGAGCTTCCTCTTTGCTTGATCTCTCTTAATTTCCATGCCCAAAATATCGTTTGCAGCACCAAGATCCTTCATTTCGAATTTGGAGAACAGTTGGGTCTTCAAATCTTGGATAATTTATTTGTCATTTCCAATCAACAACATATCATCCACATACAAGACCAAATAAATAACACGGTCACCAATTAATTTAAAATAAACACAGTGATCCTCCTTTCTTTTGGTGAAGCCAAGTCCCCGTATATAGGTATAAAATTTCTGATACCACATCCTTGGTTACTATTTTAACCGATACAGAGGCTTCTTCAACCTGCATACCAATTCTTTCTTACCCTTCACCATAAAGCCTTTAGGTTTCTTCATGTAGATCTCCTCTTCTAGATCCTTGTGAAGAAAATTTTTCTTCACATCCATGAGTTCTTTCTCAAAATCAAATGTAGCCGCAATAGATAAAAGTAATCTAATAGAAGTAAATTTGGCAACAAGAGAAAGAATATCACCGAAATCACTTCCCGACACCTAGGAATAACCTTTTTCTACCAACTGAGCTTTTTATTTCTCCACCTTGCCTTCTACATTCATCTTCTTCTTAAACACTCATTTTCTCCCGATGGGCTCCCTTCCAGTTGGCAACTCCACCAAATCCCATGCCTAATTTTTGTGCAAGGATGCCATTTCAACAACCATGGCCTCCTTCCAGAGTTTTCCATCCTCTGAATCTACTACCTCCCTGATAGTTCTGGGATCATCATCAGTTATAGTTAAGGAAAAACCTGAACAAAAAGAAAATGGACTATACCTTTCTGGTTGCCTTCTTTCCCGAAATGATCTTCTTATAGCTGGAGTTTGTGGCTCTTCCTCTTCTGAATCTTCTTCTGCTGTAGAGTCTGATTCATACTCATTTAGCTCAAACTCTATCTTCTCAGGTTCCCTTGGTATGACTTCATGTTTAAAAACATCTTTCACCTCTCTAAACACCACATCTCGGCTATACACAACCTTCCTTGTTTCCGGGTTCCAAAGCTTGTAACCTTTTAAACCATCCTTATACCCAATAAAGATGCACCTTTCAGATTTATTATCCAACTTGGTCCTTTTCTACTTTGGAACATGTACATATGTATCACATCCAAATACCCTTAGATGTGAAAGAGAGGGTTTCGTACCAGTCCATACCTCATGTGGAGTCTTATCCTCCAACACTGATGAAGGTGATCTATTAACCAGATAGCATGCAGTCTCCACTACCTCTACCCAGAATTCTTGTCCTAACTTGGTACCACTGAGCATGCTTCTTTCCTTTTCCATCAGTGTTTTGTTCATTCTTTCTACAACTCAATTTTTCTGAGGTGTGTATGGAGTATTCTTCTGCCGTGCTATACCAGACTTCTTACAGAACTCTTCAAATTCCTTCTTGCAGAACTCCCCACCATTATCTGTCCTCAGCGCCTTTATCTTCTTCTCTGTCTAGTTTTCCACCAGAGCCTTCAATTATTTAAATCTTTCAAAGACTTCATATTTCTTCCTCAAGAAACATATCCATGTATTCCTTGAGAAGTCATCTATGAATGAAACATAGCACATAGACTTTCCCAGTGATGGAACTGACACAGGTCCAAACACATCACTGTGCACAAGCTCTAATATCTTGTTCGCCCTCTTAGCACCAGAAGGAAAACTCACTCGATTCTGCTTCCCATATACACAATGTTCACAGAAATAAAAATCCAGAGAGAAATTAGACATATCTTCTACCATACCATTTCTATTCAATTTCTGAAGGCCCTTCTCTGCAATATGTCCAAGCCTTTGATGCCATAGCATGGTCTTTTCTCCAGAGATAGCTAGGATTTTCACTCCACTTTCAAGAACCACTGAACTATTACACCCATCAATAATAGTGCTACCTTGTAGCTTTTATATATTTCTATTCCAAAATCCCAGCATTAATACCAGTGCTCCCCGAACCATCTTGCAGGCATATTTCTCGAACACTGTTTTTACACCTGCATCATCCATATTTCTTACAGAAATCAGATTTCTGGCCAATGCAGCAATATGTAGAACACCAGGAAGTGTTATAATCCTTCCACCTTGCAGCTTCAGCTTGAAATTTCCACGTCCGACGATTTTGGCCTTCCTATCATCACCAAGGAAGACATCACCACCATCATATTTCTCATACTCGCAGAACCACTCCCTATGGGGAGTGAAGTGAAAGGATGCACCTGATTCAATCAACCATGAATCATGATCTACATGTGTATTTGAAGAAGAAGCCAAATAGACATACCCACCTTCATCCGAGGTGGTTTTTTCCTCTACAGAAGGAGCATCATCAAATCCCTTTCCTTTCTCAGGAGCTTTAGATCTGCAGTCCCTTTTGTAGTGCCCTTCCTTTCCATATTTCCAACATACCTTTACAAACTTTCCAGGAGATTTAGATCTCCCTCTAAATTTGGATCTCTCACTCAAAACCTTATTCTTGTTTCTATTTTCGGACCTTCCTCATACAGACAAGGCATCTCCATTCTGGCCCTCCATATTTCTCTGTCTCATTTCCTCCGACAACAAGGCTGAGACAATGTCATCAAAATTCGAGGTAGTTGTATTGCTACCTATTGCAATAGCCAGACTTTCCAATGACTCTGGTAGAGAACAGAACAAACTGATGCACTTATCTTCATCTTATATTTTAATATCAACAGATGACAACTGACTTACCATAGTATTGAAGGCATTCAGATGCTCTCTCATCGAGTCTCCATCCTTCATTTTTAGGTTATACAACTTTTTCCGTAGGAACAAATTATTCACCAGAGACTTAGATTGGTACAAATTCCCAAGTTTTTCCCACAAATTCTTCATCATAGCTTCCCCAGATACATTCAACAATACTGAATCTGAGACACGCAACCGTATTGTGCTCTTAGCCTTCTGATCCAGTTTCTTCTAGTCTTCATCTGATATTTCCGTTGGTTTAGTACTTGGTCTACCGTGATCCACTGATCTTTATCCACCAGCATATCCTCCATCTTATGCTTCCACAACTCAAAACTCTGACCATTAAATTTATCGATCTCTATATTCCCACCACTTGTCATCTTCTTTCACCGCAAGAATTGATCCTGCAGATCTCCCACTAAACAGGGTATACCTCAGGCCTGAGAAAAAAACCCTTAGCAGCAAAGGTGTCCCCTTGAAGCTGAAACAACTTTGATACCAGATGTAGGTTTTAACCCTAAACAAAAATTATCTACACATGAATCTTATAGCAGAAAATAAAAAATAGTGAGAGCATAAAACATAAAACAGATAAACACATAGCTTTTCCCCTGGATCCCAAATCAGGACGACCAACATAATATTTCATTATATTCTTTTTAGTGTTACAACACATATATATACATGCCGAAGCATACATAAACCCTAATCCATTAACCCTGGATTACAACATAACTGTAGTTCCCTTGACCATATCTACAAAAATACCAGGGGTCGAAAACCATCGTACCCCAAAACCATGTGCAAAACCATGGGCGCGGACCACCCCCCTGCACGTGATTAGTCATGGAAATAATATAACACATACCCAACAAGCCTAATCTAAGAGGAATATACATTTTTGTTTTAATTTTTTTTGCATGAATAAATGCATAAAGGAGGACATGTAAAACTCCTGAAAAGACTGAATAAATCAATGCCCATGTGAACAAGGATAAATTAGGGCCATGTAAATAAATCACTTGTAGATGTGAAAGGGGTTTGAGCTATGAGACTGGGTCAACCTTGACCAAATATACAGTGTTGTCTAGATTTGAATACCTCATAAAGGGACAGCGCAGTTCTAGAAGGAGGCCCCTCATGTGAAAGGAGCTAACTCATCAAGGTGGTTTAGGGTTTGCAAAGTCTCTTATCTTATAAAAGGAAGGGGAAGGCAACAAGAGAAGGTTTTTGATTGATTATATTTCTGAGTATCTTGTCTATTTATACAAATACTATTCTCTACTGTTTAGTGGAGAATTGTGCTGCTTAGCACTTGGAGTTCCTATGCAGGGATTTCACCTCTTCCATTGAGGATTCTTGGAGGATTATTTTCTGATTTGATCCACTATCAAGTTTTGGGACAAGCTCTACTTCCAACTGCAACACAGATCCAGTGAGGGTTTGTTTGCTTTTGTAGGCTGCAGCAAGTGGAACTCTAGGTCTATAGAGATCTAGCTTGTATTGGAGCCTCTTCTCAGGGAGTGTGTCTTTTAACCTCCTGCAAGAGTTCATCGACTGTTTAAGATTAAAATTTGTATCTTTGCATCAAGCCATCATTGTTATTCAAGATACAACGTAGTTTTCATTGAGGAACTGTGTTATTTTAATTAGAGGTTCTGCAGGGTGTTTCGATCCCATTTTTTATGAGAGATCTCTTGTGCTAGGCTTTGCCTCTCACTTTGGTGATCCATGGATTAGCTTGCTGATCCATGTTCTATTTGTATATGATCTATTTTAATGTAAAGTCATCTCCAGAAATTTTTGAATAATTTTGCAGATCTGAAACTTAAAAATCATATATGCTCTTTGTAATGCACGATTTGGTCAAAACCCCAAGGGGATCTTGTAAATAAGACTATCTAGTTTCCAGATCTGAAATGGATCTGATGTTTTGTCTAAAAATCTGTCCTAGATATGAGTTGTAATATTAAGCTGCTGCAACTCCTCAAAATAACGTTGTTAATCCATTTTTCATTTTATATATGTGTTGCAGCCTTCTTTTCTGAAGATTTCTTGCTCTATTGTCTGTTGTATTCTACTATATATTGAAAGAGCTTCATTGTAATTCTGATTTGCTACTGTATACCCATAATTTAATAATATTTTATGGCCTCCTTCTCATACTATCCAAGACTGCATTATTTCTGAAGCAGTTTGTTGTGCATAGTTGCAGCCCCTCTTGTAGGGTGTTTTTCAGATAGACTAGGTGGTGGGAGATCTGCTTACCACACCTAGCTTGATTTTTTTTTGCTCCCCTTTCAGATCTAGACTCCAGATCTGCTGATCTAAGGGATCCAAGGGTTGTAAAATCATTTCTGTGCATAAATCTCCCAGGAGTGTGTTATTTCAGCAAGCTTTCTCTGCTATTCCAGATTTGGAATATTACAGTGGTATCAAAGCTCCTTTCTTGGCACAACCTGTGATTTCCTTGGACCACCACAGCCATGTTTCATTAAAAATAAGATGAACCTCTTACTGAGAGGGAGAAGATTTATCAAAACAAAATTCACAAGAAGTTTGAATACACTATTAATGATCAAGACAAGGGTAAATCCCCTGAAACTATAGATGATAAAGAAGGAGAAGAGTTTGCAAGAACTCTTTTGGTGGCCATGCAAGATCTTTCCAAAGATATCAAAGAGATGAGGATGGACAGAATGAGGGAATCTCCTGGGAGATTTCATCCAGGGGAAAGCTTTGACATGTCTCATCACTGGATTAGTCAACTAGTGAACCAGACACAAGCCCCACAAGCTCCACAACGCTCCACTATGCCTACCTTCTTGGCTGTGGAGAATTTAGGAACACAAGAGAAAGCATCCGTTGAAGACTAATTTGTGGAATATGAATCTCAAAATCAGAGATTCAAAGACCACTTGAGTTTCCAAGAATTTTGTCACCTCAAGGACAGAAGAAGACCAGGGAAACAGTATAGAGATGGTGGGTTTTTCAATAATGATGATAGACATCACTCTATGGGCAGGTTATTTTTTCAAAATTTTGATGGGTCACCCACTAGTTTAGCCAAGGCATGGGTAGAGAAGTTGGACATCTACATTCAGTTGAACAAAGTCCCTGAGAGTGAAGCCATCAAGATTGCAGTGCTGCACTTTGATGGTGATGTACACAATTGGTGGTTCCATGGGTTATCTACATTGGGCCATGCCAATGTGACTTCCTACTCTGAATTTACTAGAATACTAGTGGAGATGTTTGATATAAAGGATCCAAAAGCACCTTTCATGAGCCTTGCAAGGTTAAAGCAATCAGGAAATGCAGAAACTTATATCTCTGAGTTTCTAAGATTATCAGTTATGGTTCCTGATCTGTCTGCAACAAGGAGGGTGTTTATGTTCAATGATGGCTTGGATTAACCTTTGCATGGGTTGGTTAAATCTACCAAGACCACCACTTTTAATGATGCGATTGAGAGGGCTAGGGACCTCCAATATGCCTTGCCAAAAGCAAAGGCAACTTTCCAGAACAAGGCTCCTCACGTTTCTAAGGGGAAGGAAGAAAAAGATGCTCCTTCCAAGGAGAGCTCATTCAAGAAGCCTCTTGATATTTAACTCAGGAAAGATCTGAGGAAGAAGAGACTATGTTTCACTTTCCAAGAGTCATGGGCACCTAGACATAGATGTGCTGCTAGGAAATCACACTACATAGAGGTCTTCTCAGATAATGAGGGAGAAGATGAAGATGATGAACCAAGGAGGGGTCACAGCGCTGATAATGTGGAGGGAGATCCAACACCATCTGGAGATGGGGATGGAGCCTTTGCTCCAATAGGTGGAAGTCTTGCATCTTTGACAGGAGTGCCTAAGTACTTGACCCTAAGAGTACAAGGTTCAATCATGAATCAGAGGGTATTTGTGTTGATTGACAGTGGGGAAAAACACAACTTTATCAATGCTCATCTTGTGCAGAGGAGAGAAATCCACATGGATACTTTTGAGGGATTCTATGTTTTGGTCCCAAGAGATAGGAAAATGCAATGCATGCAATATTTCCCATCACTTTTTGTTACTATGGGGTCCTATACTTTGGTGGATCATTTCTTTGTAGTTGACATACCAAACACCAATATCATTCTGGGTTTCAAATGGTTGATTACCTTGGGGAAGGTCATCACTGATTGGAAAGCTTTGCAGATGGAGTGGGTGGACTTGAAGAGTGGGAAACCACAAATTATTCAAGGCATTAACACTTATCCCTCACCTAGTACTTCCACATAAGTACTAGAAGTAGGGATCTCACAGTCCCTTCTCTTATGTTCATGAGAATGCTACAAGGGACATTCCTATCTAGTGGCAAGCCACCTGGGATGTCACCAGATTCAGATCTTTTGGGGGAGACCTCACAAAGTGCTGCTCCAAATCTAGATCTAGGAGGGATTGGAGCAATGAGAGACCAAGTTACAGCGCATGAGGACTTGGGAGAGCTCAAGAAAGAGGGGGATCTTGTTCCTGCATCACTATTACCCTCTCTCTTTTCTGAATCTGCGCTATGGGAGGATCAGCCTTCCAACAAAAAAATTTGGCATGAGAAATGTCAAAAAGGATAACAACAACATGACAAGAACTTCCATGGATGTATCATCAGCGTTGTCATTGTTGAATAGTGTGGATATGTATTGGAAATATCAATTGCTTGTAGAGTATTCCAAAGACCTCCACACAGGTATGATACTAGATGACATGCAACAAGAAGAGGGCTACTTAATCCAAGGGGGATTCATCTATTATCATGGTAAGGCCTTCTTAGCTAGAGCCTCCAAGCTCAAGTAGAAGATACTACAAGGGGCACATGAAGAATTATTCCTCAGCCATATGCATTCAATAAAGGTATATACCCTGATCATGAGGAGATTTGATTGGGAAGGCATGAGAGAGGAATTACATCAGCACTTTCAAGAGTGCATTAGCTATAGAGGATTGGGGCAGCCAATGGACTCTTTGCAAGAGCCATTTCAGCTAGTTCTTCCTTTGCTTGAGAGGAGGGAAATAATCATGCACAACTCCATGTGTATGAAGGACTATGATGGTAAAGGATCTGATCATGCCAAGAAAGTTGTATTTTCTGATTTATCACATTATTTTCCCATGTTTTTGTAGGCTATGACTCCTAAAGGGAGTGAGAGATCATGTGGATCTCATGATTTTTGGTGGGCCAATAGAAATGTTGAACTTGGCCACTCCCTTATTGTGTAAAGGATGGTTCCGTCTCATGATGGGTGTTTTCCAAAGGCACCAATCTTATCTAACACCTTCAGCCATGTTAAGGTGACTCATGTAGAAAATTTGTGGTGGGAATGCCACTTACCACACCTTGATATAAGGAAGGCAGGTGATGCACTGTGCTGGCATCACATGTGGGATTTTGACCCACCTCCTCAAGCTCAGATTTCTATTTTCATATTTGTAGTCTTGCTTCCATACTTGGATGATATAGTTGTATTTTTTATGGGGTTGTATAGAGGGAGGATGGGCAGTTTACATGTACCACATGGTTTGGAACTTCTACCTGTACCTCATGGTACATGTTTTAGATGGAGCATTGTTGCAGCCATGTTTATTTCTGTTGAGTTTTACACTCCTGGTGGGATGAACTATGCACATCTTATGTTGACCTTGGAGGAAAAATTCCTGATGTATTGGCTTGATGAGTACTTGGCTTATAATGAGGACTGGATCATTGATTATGGCATCAATGAAGGAGGGGAAGTACTATAGCTCTCACCCTATCAGTTGCTTGAGGACAAGCAATATTTTGGAGGGGAGGACTGTAATATTCCTACTTAGCCTAAGCTAAGAGGAGTATAAATTTTTGTTTTACTTTCTGTTGCATGAATAAATAAATAAAGGAGGACATGTAAAACTCTTGAAAAGACTGAATAAATCAATTCCCATGTGAACAAGGATAAATCAAGGCCATGTGAATAAATCACTTGCAGGTGTGAAAGGGGTTTGAGCTGTGAGACTAGGTCAACCTTGACCAAATCTACAGCAATGTCTAGATTCAATGTACCTCATAAAGGGATAACGCAGTTCTAGAAGGAGGCCCCATATGTGAAAGGAGCTAACTCATCAAGGTGGTTTAGGGCTTGCAAAGGCTCTCATCTTATAAAAGGAAGGGGAAGGTAGCAAGAGAAGGTTTTTCATTGATTATATTTCTGAGTATCTTGTCTGTTTAGACAAAGACTATTCTCTGTCGTTTAGTGGAGAATTGTGCTGCTTAGCACTTGGAGTTCCTATGCAGGGATTTCACCTATTCCATTGAGGATTCTTGGATGAGTATTTTCTTATTTGATCCATTATCAGGCTTTGGGCCAAGCTCTACTTCCAACTACAATGCAGATCCAGTGAGGGTTTGTTTGCTTTTATAGGCTGCAGAAAGTGGAACTCTAGATTTGCAGAGATCTAGCTTGTATTGGAGCCTACAAGTTGTTTGAGCTTTAGATTTGTATCTTGGCATGAGGCCATCATTTTTATTCAAGCTACAATGCAGTTTTCATTGAGGAACTACGTTATTTTCATTATAGGTTATGCAGGGTGTTTCGATCCCATTTTTTATGAGAGATCTCTGGTGCTCGGCTTTTCCTTTCACTTTGGTGATCCATGGATTAGCTTGTTGATCCATGTTCTATTTAGATCTGATATTTTTTAATGTAAAGTCATCTTCAGATATTTCTGAAGTATTTTGCAGATCTGCAACTTAAAACTCAGATCTACTCTTTGTAATGCATGTTTTGGTCAAAACCTCAAGGGGATATTGTAAATAAGACTATCTAGTTTCCAGATCTAAAATGGATCTAATGTTTTGTCCACATATCTATCCTAGATCTGATTTGTAATATCCAGCTGCTGCAGCTCCTCAAAATAATGTTGTTAAGCCATTTTCCAGTTTATATATGTGTTGCAGCCTTCTCTTCTGAATATTTCCTGCTCTATTGTCTCTTTTATTCTATTGTATATTGAAAGAGCTTCACTGTAATCATATTTTATGGCCTCCTTCTCATACTGTCCAAGACTGCGTTATTTCTGAAGGAATTTTTTGTGCATAGGTGCAGCCCCTCTTGTAGGGTGTTTTTCATCTAGACTAGGTGGTGGGAGATCTGTTTACCACACCTAGTTTGATTTGTTTTTTCTCCCCTTTTGGATCTAGACTCTAGATCTATTGATCTAAGGGATATAAGGGCTGTAAAATCATTTTTGTGCATCAAACTCCCATGAGTGCATTATTTTAGCAAGCTTGCTGTGTTATTCCAAATTTGGAATATTACATGGACGCCCTGCATTTGGAGAACAATATTTTCCATCTTATTAAACTCATGCTGGGGGAAAACCTATGGTCTCCCACTTTGATGGTAATCCATCATTTTTTTGTCATCCTAATGTCAAAATGAATGTTTTTCAATGGCAGCCCACACTGTCTATCCAACCACAAACGATTGTACACTTGTATGAATCGGCTCAACTTGTTGCACGCACATCAACTCCACTTACTAATACATATTTACCCCTGTTACAGACTCAAAATGTTGTACCTCAACCATTTTAGGCATGTACTTCAACCCAATATCCTCACGTTTTGGGCCGTTAGACCCCAACTCCTTTGGCTAGTGTACAACAACCACCTGTACCTGAAATCATGTAATCACAAGTTGGATTGCCATATTATGGGATGGCGCATCCACAACTAGGTTATACCTATCCTCAACCGAATCCAAGTTATCCTAATTTGGGCTATATCATTGGTGGATAGACCCCTAGGCAGCCATAAGCACAAATGCAACAACCTTTATTTCAACAAGTATCATACTAGGTTTTGGTAAAAAAAAATCCTCAAGCATTTGCTTATCAAAACAACCCCTATCTAGGTTACCAACAACAGATTCCTTATGATGGTGCTCAAATTCCTATTTCCCAAGAAATTCCATCATACCCTGGCTATGCTCAACCCAACCTCAATCGATAGTTTCCCTTTGTTCCAACTTTAAAGTTACTGGATTTTAAACTAGCTGACCAATGACCCAATCAATTATGCTCCTTGGTAGTCGGTGACACCTTGTAAATTACCCTCGGATATTCCTAATTTCAATGGAAACCCTAGGGAAGACCGATCGACTCACTTTATGACTTATCATTTTTTGTGTTCATCTAACACCCTAAATGATGACTCTGTTCGACTACGTCCTTTCTAGTGTATGCTCACGGGTCCACCTGAAAAATGGTACATTGAGTTACCAAGAGCTTCTTTCGATAATTTCGCTGCACTAGATACTGTATTTTTGACCCAATTCCAATTACCCATATGATAAGAAACTGGAACAAAAATATTGACTAATTTTAAACAAACTAATGCTACTCACATTTATGATCACATTCATGAGTGGCGTCGTCGTCGTTGAATGGTTAAAACATTTGTTCCTGATCAACTCCTTACTGAGTGGTTCATTAAGTCCCTGTTACCATCTATAACAGAGGATGTGGCTAAGGGTGGCATCATCACTGAAGAGAAGGTCATTGCTTGTGCTCAATATTTAGACTTCATTTATACTCAGTTTAGCATGCTCTACGAAAAAATTCCCAATGCATCATGATCTAATTTCATTGTTCCTCCTTCATCAAAGAACTCTCTTGTTGGAGACGATATGATTGATACTGCAAGCACACATTACACTACTTCATCTGATGCTGCGCCTTCTTCCGAAATCCATGCCGTGTCATCTAACAAGGGAAAAAGTGACAAGAAATATGGAGGTAAGAAAAAGATAAAATCTAAGAAAAATCAAACTTCTACCCTATAGGAAAGATCATTTGATCAATCATCTCGAGATCGGAAACCTCGTTACCCTTGGATTATCTGTAATGAGGAACATTTTTCTAGGGATTTTCCTCACCATGTTGAAGTCTAAAAAATGGTTAAGACCTCAAATGCGTCAGTTGTATTGACAGTTCCATTTCTGAATCCGAACACAAATTTGGTTGCTACGGATCCAGTTTGTAGTTCCCAAGTGCTTATGCTATCTATAACGAAGCCATCAAATG